>NC_069428.1:23569348-23624245 GCF_026875155.1 Cherax quadricarinatus | reverse complement strand
GGGGTTTTGGGGTTTGCTGTCAAATCCGGGTAAGGGTAATATTTTTTTTGGTAGAGGGTAGATTATCTATTGGTCTGCAGTTGTGGATTGCTGTGTATCCTGGTAGAGGGTAGATATCTATTGTGAGGGTAGATATTTATTGGCAGAAAGGTGGGCTGGTGTAAGCATGAGTAGTGGGGGGGAGGTGGGGGTTGAAGAGGGTTGGAATAGTTTCAACCCTTTCAAGGTTGGTGCCATACTAGTACGGCTTGCACTCCAGGGTTGGTGCTGTACTAGTACATAAATTCTAGCGCCTTCAAATCTAGTGAGAGAAAGCTGGTAGGCCTACATATGAAAGAACGGGTCTATGTGGTCAGTGTGCGCAGTATAAAAAAAAAATCCTGCAGCACACAGTGCATAATGAGAAAACAAAAACTCCGATCATGTTTTTGGTTTAAAACAGCGACTTTGCAGTGTATTTTCGTATGCTATTTATGGTTGTATTCTAGTTTTCCTGGTCTCATTTTACAGAATGGAAGACATACTACAGAAATTGATAAGATAATTTTGATTGGTTTCACAAAGAAAAGGACCTTGAAATTGAGCTCAAAGTAGCAGAAATGTTCGATTTTTGCCAAAGTTCAAAAGTAAACAAATCATGCCATGCATCCAATACATGTCAACTGTTGAGTCTAATATTCTTTCACAGGTGCACTGATATTATTTATACCATTTCTACACTAATGCAGTAGACTGCATAACAGTAAATCTTCTATTTTTTGTGAGAATAAAAATTCAAAGTGGAAAGCAAAAGAAATGTAACAGAGGCCTGGAAACATGACTAATGAACAGAGGAAATGTATTTTGAGTGCCAGGAATGTCTGTCTTGTTTATTCCGGACCCTATTTGGAAATTATCATCTTTTGAAATTTGTGTGAAATTGACAAAATTGCCAGTTTCTGAACACTTTATTGGATAGTTGAAAATGGTAAACGGGTGGTTTATTGTACTCATTCGATAGAAAAAATAGAGTTCTAGCAAAATAGTTATGATTTTTGTCGACTGATACATGCGAATTGGCAGAAAATAGGGCTCAAAGTGGGTAAAATCGCTGATGCGCAAACATCGTCGAGACCGCTAACTTCACGAGAGCATAACTCCTTAAGTTTTCCATCAAATTTCTTACTTTTGGTGACATTATGATTGGGAAAAGATTCTCCATCATTTCATAAGAAAAAATAATTATTATTTTTTTTCGAAAAATTTCCAACCCTGAGAACAAGTTTAACCCTTTGACTGTTTACGTCGTATATATACGTCTTACGCGCCACTGTTTCTGACGTATCTATACGCATAAATTCTAGTGGCTTCAAATCAAGCAGGAGAAAGCTGGTAGGCCCACATGTGAGAGAATGGGTCTCCATGGTCAGTGTGCACCATATAAAAAAAATCGGGGAGCATGTGCAAATTTTGAAATGATTTTCGTCGTCTTTTTACATGCTATGCGGAAAAATAGTGCTCCACAGTTTGGGAAAAATTTCGTTTGGATGCTCAACACGGAAGTAACTGTCAGGAAGATAACTTTCATTAAGTTTACCAAAATTCTTATGAGTAGGGTGAGGATTATGATTGGGAAAAGGGGGATTCCAGGATTTCAATAAGGGGGGAAAAGAATGAGGATGGAGGAACGGAGGAAAGTCAACGGAGAAGGAAAGTTAACTAGGATGAGGAGTGGTATAAGAGACGTTAGGAGGGACTGATTTGTGGACGTATTAGACGAATAAATTCAGGTGGTAAAAAGGAGGAGAAAGGAGGACGAGATGTGGGGAGAATGGAGGCGCCATGGGAGGAGTGAGATATAAAAAAAATCGGGGAGCCAGGAGGTGGATTGGGTGGAGATGATTTAGTGTATTCAGCATGCTTAGTCGGAAGGAAATAATTGACCGAAAAATCTGGGACACTGTTTCTCCAAGTGATGTTAACACAGAAGGAAGTGTCAGCGAAGATCAATTTCATTGATTTCGAGGATTTGAGACCAAAGCAATGGAGAGAAGAGGAATGAGGATGATGAAAGGGGAAGAGGAGGATGAGAGAGGAGGAGGAGGAGGAGGGAAGATGATGATGTAATAGTATTGTTCTCTTGAAACAAGAAAAAAAAAAGTCCACCCCATGACAGTGACATGATAAGAGGAGATAACATCTGATAAGAGCCGACGTTTGATGAGTGTAAACGAGGGTGGGGGAGGGTACAGCTGATAAGACAAGATTAGATGACCTTCGCCCTCGCTTTGTTTTTCCTGGCACACAAACATTTCTGTCTGTCTATTTGTCTGTCTGTCAAGCTCCCTGTCTATCGGTCTAGCTCTCTGTATCAGAGAGAGCCACAAGACTGCGTCATCATCACGTTTGCTCACATCTTCAAGCAGAGTATAGCACTTTGTCTGGATTTTTTGGGTTATCCTAGGTAATTTACACTATGTATACTTGTACAGTGGACCCCCGGTTAACGATATTTTTTCACTCCAGAAGTATGTTCAGGTGCCAGTACTGACTGAATTTGTTCCCATAAGAAATATTGTGAAGTAGATTAGTCCATTTCAGACCCCCAAACATACACGTACAAACGCACTTACATAAATACACTTACATAATTGGTCACATTAGGAGGTAATCGTTATGCGGGGGTCCACTGTATTTATGTGTACCTGTGAGACAGAGATAGACAGATAGAAAGAGAGAGACAGATTGAAATAGATAGAATGAGGGAGAAAGATAATTAGATAGAATGGAGGGGAAACAGCATCCAACCCCATTGTTTTGACAGGCGGTAGGAGGAGTGAGTAATGAGATAATATGTCATTTTGACAGCTGCTGACCCTGACTCAAAACAATTATAAGCCACACACTCCCACACAAGACAAGCTTGCTGATTGAAGATAATAGCAGTTATATGAAAATATCTAGTGACTATATATGTGTATATATATTATAGAAACCAGAAGGAAGGAAGAATGGAAGGCAGGAATGAAAAAAGGACGAGATGAAAGGAAGGAAAAAAGTAAGGAAGGAAAGACGAAGGAATGTAGGAAGGAAGGTAGGAAAGGAATGCAGGAAGGTGGGAAGGCAGGTAGGAAAGGATTGCAGGAAGGTAGGAAGGTAGGAAAGGAATGCAGGAAGGTAGGAAAGGAATGCAGGTAGGTAGGAAAGGAATGCAGGAAGGTAGGAAGGAAGGTAGGAAACGAATGCAGAAGGTAGGAAAGAAGGTAAGAAGGTAGGAAAGTAATGCAGTGAAGAAAGGTAGGAAAGGAATGCAGGAAGGTAGGAAGGAAGGAATGATGACACACGACCATTTACCTAGGATAACTACATACGAAGTGTAAACTTTTGGAGAAAACCGCCAGGGAGGTTTTGTCTGCCAATAAAAAAAACCATAAATTGCACACATGATGGTTATTGCTGGGGTTCCCCTTTTTTACTGTTTCAAGATCAACAATGCAAAACTTCAGGACGTATGCTCCTACTTACATTGGTAAATCTTACAAAACATGTAATAAGCATATTTCTCTCTGGTTTTTTTCTTTTTCTTACAAGTTTTAAACTATGTTGTTTATTTTCTTATTATTGGTGAATAAACAGGAATTCATTCCCTCTGGTTTAAGCCCAGTTATGTGTTGTGAAGACCTCCAAAAAACAAAATGCCGGGAGCGGGGCTGTAACCTCTTTCCTGTATATATTACTAAATTTTAAAAGGAGGGAAAATTTCGTTTTTCCTTTGGCCACCCCGCCTCGTGGGATACGCTGTGTGTTGAAAGAAAGAAAAAAGAACTACATAACACAACGCCTGCTAACTTTGAGGAAAACTCAGACGAGGTGTTTTGTCTTTGCACATAAAAAAAACACATCCACAAAAATGCACACACACACTGGTTTTATGTGTGAGGAGTATAAAACACCTTTGTGTATGAAAACATGTTTCAAAGAGTCACACAAGCTGCAGAACTTCTAGGAATATGTCCAGTGACTGTATATTGGTATATATATTATAGAACAATAGTAATAAGCAATTTTTTGTATTGTTTGTTTTTGTCAACAAGTTTTGTAAACAATATGTTGATAATTATGTTTGTATGCTTATTGTGTTGAATACAACGAGTGAATATATGTACATTGCACCTTACTTTGGTCTCACAGGCCACATAAGTTATGTGAAAAAATAAAATAGTGAAAAAAAACAGCAAACCTTCAAATACAAGTAAACCAAAATTTACCCGGTGAGCGGCAGTCTCCGCTGTTGCCATACGCGGTTCATTTTCTGCAAATTTCACGCCTCTATATCTCGGTAAATACTGATGGCAAAAAAAAATTTTTTGGACTAAAACAAACAGAAAAATAATCTCAACATTTTCATAAGAAAAATAATTTTTTTTTTTCAAATATTTTGCGACATAGAATGACAGTTTCAGAAAGGGGCCTGTGACAGTCAAAGGGTTAAGAGAGGGCCTGCCGACTCTGAAAGGGTTAAAAAGGCAGTATTAGAATGTGGGGCAGAAGGTTGTGGTTACAGGAGGGTGGGTGCAGGAAGAAAGAGGAGTGATTGGTGGAATGGTGAAGAAAAGGGTGCAATAAAAGAGAAAAGGTACCTTATCAGAGGTTTTTACAAAGCAGAAGTGTTATAGGAAGAGTAGAGTATATGGAGAGTAAAAGAAAGGTGAAGAGAGTGGCAAAAGAGTGCAAAAGGAGAGCAGATGATAGAGTGGGAGAGGCACTGTCAAGAAATTATAATGAAAATAAGAAAAATTTTTGGAGTTAAACAACTTAAAAAAGCCTAGGGAACGAATGGATTTGTCAGTTAAAAACAGAGTAGGGGAGTTAGTAGACGGGGAGATGGACATATTGGGTAGATGGCAAGAATATTTTCAGGAACTTTTAAATGTCGAATAAGAAAGGGAGGCGGCAATTTCATGCACTGGCCAGGGAGGTATACCATCTTTTAGAAGTGAAGAAGAGCAGGATGTGAGTGTGGGGGAGGTATGTGAGGCATTATGTAGAATGAAAGTGGGTAAAGCAGCTGGAACTGATGGGATCATGACAGAAATGTTAAAAGCAGGGGAGGATACAGTGTTGGAGTGGTTGGTATTTTTGTTTAATAAATGTATGAAAGAGGGGAAGGTATCTAGGGATTGGCAGAGAGCATGTATAGTCCCTTTTTAAAAAGGGAAGGGGGACAAGAGAGACTGTAAAAATTATAGAGGAATAAGTTTACTGAGTATACCAGGAAAAGTGTACGGTAGGCTTATTGTTGAAAGAATTAGAGGTAAGACAGAATGTAGGATTGCAGATGAGCAAGGAGGTTTTAGAGTGGGTAGGGGATGTGTAGATCAAGTGTTTACATTGAAGCATATATGTGAACAGTATTTAGATAAAGGTAGGGAAGTTTTCAGTGCATTTATGGATTTAGAAAAGGCATATAATAGAGTGGATAGGGGAGCAATGTGGCAGATTTTGCAAGTATATGGAATAGGTGGTAAGTTACTAAATGCTGTAAAGAGTTTTTATGAGGATAGTGAGGCTCAGGTTAGGGTATGCAGAAGAGAGGGAGAATACTTTCCAGTAAAAGTAGGTCTTAGACAGGGACGTGTAATGTCACCATGGTTGTTTAATATATTTATAGAAGGGGTTGTAAAAGAAGTAAAAGCTAGGGTGTTCGGGAGAGGGGTGGGATTAAATTATGGGGAATCAAATACAAAGTGGGAACTGACACAGTTACTTTTTGCTGATGATACTGTGCTTATGAGAGATTCTAAAGAAAAATTGCAAAGGTAAGTGGACAAGTTTGGGAGTGTGTGCAAAGATAGAAAGTTGAAAGTGAACATAGAAAAGAGTAGTGATAAGAGTATCAAATGATTTAGATAAAGAAAATTGGATATCAAATTGGGGAGGAGTATGGAAGAAGTGAATGTTTTAGATATTTGGGAGCTGACTGTCAGCGGATGGATTTATGAAGGATGAGGTTAATCATAGAATTGATGAAGAAAAAAAGGCGAGTGGTGCGTTGAGGTATATGTGGAGACAAAAAACGTTATCTATGGAGGCAAAGAAGGGAATATATGAAAGTATAGTACCAACACTCTTATATGGGTGTGAAGTTTGGGTTGTAAATGCTGCAGCGAGGAGGTGGTTGGAGGCAGTGATGTCCTGTCTAAGGGCAATGTGTGGTGTAAATATTATGCAGAAAATTCAGAATGTGGATATTAGGAGAAGGTGTGGAGTTAATAAAAATATTAGTCAAAGGGCTGAAGAGGGGTTGCTGAGGTGGTTTGGTCATTTAGAGAGAATGGATCAAAGCAGATGGGAGCAAGGGGCTAGTAACCCCTTCTCCTGTATATACAGTGGACCCCCGGTTTGCGATATTAATCCGTTCCTGAAAGCTCATCGTAAACCAAAAATATCGGAAAGCGAATCAATTTTCCCCATAAGAAATAATGGAAATCAAATTAATCCGTGCAAGACACCCAAAAGTATGAAAAAAAAAATTTTACCACATGAAATATTAAGTTTAATGCACACAAACTGAAGACATGCACAGTTTGTAGTACTCTACTAACAATAGAAATCATGACACTTACCTTTAATGAAGATCTGGTGATGATTGATGGAATGGGAGGAGGGGAGAGTGTCGAAGTTGTTAATGTTGAGAAGGGAAATCCCCTTCCAATAGGACTTGAGGTAGCAAGTCCTTTTCCGGAGTTACTTCCCTTTTCTTTTAATGCCACTGGGGACCAGCTTGAGAGTCACTGGCAGCCTCACCATGCCTAATCACACTATGTATGCCACTATGATTCTTAAATCTTTCAAACCAACCTTTGCTGGCCTTAAATTCACTCATCACCACTAGTTGCAGGCAATTTCTTTACCAAATCGTCATGCAACTGCCTAGCCTTTTCACAAATGATCGCTTGAGAGATGCTATCTCCTGCTATCTGTTTTTCATTTATCCACACCAATAACAGTCTTCAACATCTTCTAACACTTGCGGCCGCTGTTTTGTAATCACAGTTGCGCCTTTTGCAACAACAGCTTCCTTGATTGCCGTTTTCCTGGTCACTATAGTAGAGATGGTTGATTGGGGTTTTGTATACACCTGGCCAGCTCCAACACACGCACTCCACTTTCGAACTTTGCAATTATCTCTTTGTTAAATTAGACACATGTGCAACTCTTGGGTATCTTTATTGAGGAAACGTTTCGCCACACAGTGGCTTCATCAGTCCATACAAAGGATAAACTTGAAGAACAGGAGGAGAATGAGGTAATCAGTCCCTCAGCCTTGAGTCGATGTGGTCAATCCATCAATCTTCAATAGAATACGGCATATGAGTGGAGAAGCAGCTTACAAACCGCATGGCAGGAGAGGTGCAGCAGTTGTAGGTGGTGTCACATTTGTCCAATGTGGAAGTAGGTCGTGCTCAAGGGTTAGGCAAGCGAAGAATTCCCAAGTATTAAGATCCCAAGAAGTTGCAGTGTCTGACAAGATTGAAGATGAATAGTTCAAAGAACCGACACGTTGTTAAATTAGACACATGTGCAACTCTTGGGTATCTTTACTGAGGAAACATTTTGCCACACAGTGGCTTCATCAGTCCATACAAAGGATAAACTTGAAGAACAGGAGGAGAATGAGGTAATCAGTCCCTCAGCCTTGAGTCGATGTGGTCAGTCCATCAATCTTGAATAGAATATGGCATACGAGCGGAGAAGCAGCTTATAAACCATATGGCAGGAGAGGTGCAGCAGTCATAGGTCGTGTCACATTTGTTCAATGTGGAAGTAGGTCGTGCCCAAGAATTAGGCAAGCGAAGAATTCCTAAGGAATTCATCCACAAAATGACTTTACGTAACATTTTGTAAAGATTGCAGACTTCATTTCCAAGAGTCTGATAGTAGTTGTTTTTTTGGGATACAGTTGAAATCCACAGTAAGGTATCTAAAAAATGTTGAGCCAATGTAAATCTTTTAGATGAAATTCTAAATAAATCAGTAAGTCGTGTGACTGAACAATCCGGTAGGATTGTTAATTAGTAAGTTGAAAGTGTAGCTGAAAATATTATACAAGTAGAGTATGTTAATTGATTATACATTTGATTTTCTGACTGATATCGAATCAAAATTCGTAAGTGAACATATTTTGATAACACCTCCAGTTAACTTTGATATTTTATCTACCCAGCTTTGAGAGCAGTTCTGTCTTATTAAAATTTGTTTGTTATTAGCCCTTAAATGGTCCAAACGTATGTATACGTTCTCTCGCGTTGCGCTCCGAATTTTTTGAGAAAAAAAAAATTGTATTTTTTAATAGGAAAAAAGAGCATATGCTACCCAGTCATCCCCAATTTTTTTCATATGGTGCACAGTGAGTGTGCACACCCATTCTCTCATGTCTAGGCAACTCAGGCTTATCATGCCAATGTTGAATGAATGACAAAGGAAACATATATATACATTTGGGGTGCTACATGAGAAAACGTATAAATACGTTTGGACCGTTTAAGGGTTAATAGTATTGAGCGACTGCATGTTAATTTTCAAGAATGATGACAGTTGTGCTTCCATTATCTTTCCCAGCATTGAGATATACTATATGGTATGTTTTTTATATAAGAAGAATTAGAGTTGCAGTGACATTCTCACTTGAAGTCATTCTCAATAACTTTATCACCTTAACATACGAAAGATTACATATTTTTATCATTGTATTCATCTGAAATTTAATTAAAATATTCTTTTCACAGGATGGTAGTGATTTTAGCACAATATTTTGGTAACTGCAAATACATGCATATGTATATATATATATATGAGTGTGTGTGCGTGTGTGTGTTGCCAAAACAAAATTATTACTTAGTATTGGTCCAGAATGAACAATGCAGACATTCCTGGCTCTAAAATAACATTTTTTCTTGTTCATCAGTCACGTCTCCAGGCTCCTCTGATATTACTCTTGCTTTCTATTTTGAATTTTTATTCAAACAAAAAAGAGAAGATTTACTGTTATGCAGACTACTGCAATATTGTAATAATTGTATAAATAATGTCAACCCATTCATGACTGCATATTAGAATGGCTACTTGGACATTTATTGGAAAATGACATCATTTGTTTACTTTTGAACATCGGCAAAAATCAAACATTTCCCCTACTTTGAGCTCCATTTCAAGGTTCTTTTCATAGTAAAACCAATCAAAATCACCTCCTTTTCTATATGTTTTCCATTCTATTAAATGAGACCAAGAAAATGAAAATACAACCATAAATACTGTAAGAATATAGACCACAAAGTCGGCATTTTAATTAAAAAAGTGGTTGGAGTTTTTTTTCTCATTATGCACTGCGTGCTGCAGGATTTTTTTTATATGGTACACACTGACCACACAGACCCATTCTCTCACATGTGAGCCTACCAGCTTTCTCCTGCTTGATTTGAAGCCGCTAGAATTTATGAGTACATGTATATATATGTCAAACATGGTGGCTCGTAAGACATATATACGACCGAAACAGTCAAAGGGATAAATATACCTGAAACTGAATTCCACTAGTTATATCTCTACTGCAGGAAAGTACTGCAGCAGCTCTTACACTGCATATTCAACAGTGGTGTATTTCTCAGTGAAGATATTCTTAGAATTTACTTAAGATGATGATGATGATGATGATGTGTGATGATGATGATGATGATGATGATGATGATGATGATGATGATGATGATGATGATGATGATGATGATGATGATGATGATGATTGATGATGATGATGATGATGATGATGATGTGATGATGATGATTGATGATGATGATGATGAGATGATGATGATGATGATGATGATGATGATGATGATGATGATGATGATGATGATGATGATGATGTGATGATGATGATGATGATGATGATGATGATGATGATGATGATGATGATGATGATGATGATGATATATCATCATCATCATCTCATCATCATCATCATTCATCATCATCATCATCATCAATCATCATCATCATCATATCATCATCATCATCTCATCATCATCATCATCATCATCATCATCATCATCATCATCATCATCATCATCATCATCATCATCATCATCATCATCATCATCATCATCATCATCATCCTGCAGGCTTCTAACATTTCCAAGATGTTATGAATCGTAGGGATGATCTTGCAGCCCTCCAAGATCCCCAAGATGTTATGAATCCTAGGGATGATCTTGCAGCCCTCCAAGATCCCCAAGATGTTATGAATCCTAGGGATGATCTTGCAGACCTCCAAGATCCCCAAGATGTTATGAATCCTAGGGATGATCTTGCAGACCTCTAGGATTCACAAGATGAAGGACCTGCCTAGTATGAGAAGGACCTGCCTAGTATAGGCCAACAGGCCTACTGCAGTGTTCCTCCTTTCTTATGTTTTTTTTTTTTTAACAAGTTGGCTGTCTCCCACCAAGGCAGGGTGACCCAAAAAGAAAGAAAATCCCCAAAAAGATAGGAATGACTTTCATCATCATTCAACACTTTCACCTCACTTTTGTTCTTATGTTAAGATATTTTGGATCCTGAGGATGATCTTGCAACCCTCCATGATCTCCAAGATGTTATGAATCCTAGGGATGATCTTGCAGAACTCCAGGATCCCCAAGAAGTTGTGAATCCTAAGGATGATATTACAGACCTCCAGAAATGACATAGTATGGATCCTGAGGATGATCTTGCAGACCTCCAAGATCTCCAACATGTTATGAATCCTAGGGATAATCTTGCATATCTCCAAGATGTTATAATCCTAGGGATGATCTTGTAGACCTTCAGAATTCTCAAGATCTTGTTGGCCTGCAGGATCTTGAAGGATTCTGGGGATGCTACTCCAGGTCCCCAGGATATGAAGGATTCTAGGGATGCCACTATAGGGCACCAGGATATGAAGGATTCTGGAGATGCCACTACAGGCTTCCAGATGTGGAGGAATCTGGGGATGGGGATGTTCCTGCAAGCCTCCAAGATGTGGATGATCTTTTGAATAATTTTTTGCAATATGCACTGAGCTCCACTACACTTACAACCCCACCACAATACACTAGTAGCTGGACATACAAGTGTAAATACCCCTGATATTATTTATAGTTTATCCTTTATAATATTATGCCTACTGTGCATTCACAGCATCAGACTAATATATTAATAATAATAATTAATATCTTTATTTACTACAAATACATGTACATGGTATACAGGCCTAGCTGACATCAATGACATTCTACTATACAAAAAGTCGCAAATTAGGTCAGTTTTGTCCCAGGATGCAACCCACACCAGTTGACTAACACCCAGGTGAACATGGACAACCGGTGTAAGGAAACACCCCCAATGTTTCCACCCCTTTGCCGGGAATCGAACCCTGACACTCACCGTATGAAACTCTCGCTTCATACGGTGCACATTAAATAATGTTGGAGATACAGCAATTTATAGCCACCAAATCTGCAACCACACTGCTACTACTGACAGTGCTCATACACACAAACACACACAAAAGAGAAAGCTTTTTCTGAACAAGAGAGATGATAAACCTAATGGCACCAATTTAATTATTCACTTATTTGATTGAGAAATAACAATACACACACTAAAAAACATGGCTGATGCAGCATTTTTCCAGTGTAATGACTCTTAAAATGTGTAAGTGAAACTTATAATTGTTTGCACTTAGTCTCTGCTCACTTTCACTGGTTAACAAAAAAAAATGATTTTTTTAACACATCAGCAGTTTCCCACCGAGGCAGGGTGACCCAAAAGAAAGAAAAAACTTTCATCATTCAACACTTTCACCATCAATCATACATCATCACTGCCCTTGCAGAGGCACTCAAATACAACAGTTTAGATGTCCCTCCAAACTGCCAATATCCCAAACCCCTCCTTTGAAGTGTAGGCACTGTACTTCCCATTTCCAGGACTCAAGTCCAGCTAACCTGTTTCCCTGAATCCCTTCACAAAATATTGCCCTGCTCACACTCCAACAGATCGTCAAGTCCCAAAAACCATTCATCTCCATTCACTCCTATTTAACACGCTCACGCACGCTTGCTGATTTATATGCTATCCTATTTCCTTGTCGGACCTTTACTGAAATGTAACACTGCAGGTAACTTACAGGTTGTACATGAACATTGTTCTTGCCGTAGAGCAGAGTTGCTTTGTTATTTTGGTGTAAGCTTTCCACATAGTCCCTAGCATTCATGGGCACATTACGCTGTGGCACCACACCAGCATCTTCACTGTTTGCACTCACAGGCTTACGATACTGAAAATAAACCAGGTCATCTGTGTCAATGAGAAGGGATTTAACTGTGGAAAAAAGTTATAAGGTATTATAAATGTGCCACATTGCAGAATGGAAGAAAAATCAAGCATAACACTATTAAACCATAACAAGTTTTAACATTTGTATTGAAAAATGCTGTGTTGCTTATCCTGATACACAGTGAAGAAATAGATATACTGTACCATAATAACACAAAGTGTAAGGGAAATAATAGTTGACAACATTCATACCTTGATAACATTAATGGCTGGATTTTACATGAACAGAAGTAAATAAAAAGTAAATAATTAGGCAAACAAACAAAAATAAAAAGTAAATGAACAAACACTGTTACAGTAGGCCGTCATTTAACATGGTAGTTACGGTCCTGAAAACACTGTGTTAGGTAAAACCATGTTAGATAAACTGAAGAACTTACGGGAAAAATAGGGTTACGTTCTTAAGAACCCCCAAAAAGCCAAACAACTTTTTTGCATACCAACAGAGCTGACAAAAATAAAGTGCATATGTAATTGTAGTTCACTGTCCTGATATATTAATGCTTAACACTACAAATGCAATAGAAATACAGTTGACCCTCGGTTATCGGCCGTAATCTGTTCCAGAAGGTCGGCCAATAACCGAAATGGCCGAAAGCCGAATTAATATTTCCCATAAGAATTAATGGAAATACAATTAATCCGTTCCAGACAAAAATATTCACAAAAAAATATTTTTTTTAACAATTATGTAAGTTTTACATACCTTTATTGAAGGGTAATGCTGACTTCTGGAAGATAGGGAAGAGGAAAGAGGGAGGAGTTAGTGTTGGGAAGGGAAATCCCCCTCCATGAAGACTTTAGGTAGCAAAGCCTTCTCCAGGGTTACTTCCCTTCTTTATCTTTTAATGCCACTAGGACCAGCTTGAGAGTCACTGGACCCCTGCCTCACAACAAATCTGTACATCGAGGTCCGTTTCTGGCATCTCTTTAAGATTTCCCTGAAGTGGGACAGCGTTTTGTCACTGAACATGTTGCAAATATGGCTTGTTTCAGCTTGGTCAGTGTGGTGTTTCTCTACAAAAACTTGCACCCTAGTCCACATTGCACACACCGCAAATGGAGCAAACTCTTCCACACAACCAATTACAGTTGGTGTCCCACAGGGAAGTGTCCTTGGCCCTCTTCTCTTTCTCCTATACATAAATGACCTACCAAATGCTTCACAATTACTCAAACCCACACTATTTGCAGATGACACTATATACGTCTTCTCTCACCCGAGCCCAGTCATGCTAGCCAATACTGCAAATACCGAATTACAGAAAATATCTACCTGGATGAGGACTAACAAACTTGCACTAAACATTGACAAAACCTACTTCATTCAGTTTGGTAACAGAGCTACAGATGTCCCACTTAACATAATGATAAACGGATCACCTATCACAAAGCTAACAGAGGGAAAATTCTTAGGAATCCACCTTGATAATAGACTCAAATTTCATACACATACAACAAATTTCTAAGAAAATTTCCAAGACTGTAGGCATACTATCGAAGATACGGTATTATGTCCCACAGTCAGCCCTCCTGGCCCTATATCACTCTCTTATTTACCTCTATCTCACCTATGGAATTTATGCTTGGGGCACAACAACAATTAACCATCTCAGACCACTAATTACCCAACAAAAGGCTGCAGTCAGAATAACAAATTCCCACTACAGGCAGCACACTCCACCAATATTCAAAACACTAAACCTACTCACCATACAAAACATCCATACTTATTACTGCACCTATTACATACATAGAACACTTAACTCTGATATTAACCCTTCCCTCAAACATCTCCTTGCCAACCTCAACAGAACACATGACCATAACACAAGGCATAGATCACTCTTTGATGTTCCTCGTGTCATCTCACGCTATGCAAAAACTCAATGCACATAAAAGGCCCTAAAATCTGGAATTCATTACTGTAAATATAAAGAAAAACACTACCTGTTTATAAATTCAAGTCTCTTCTCAAAGATCATTACTCACCAAAACCAAATAAATACTGAATAACTGAACCTATAAATTGTATATTTAAATGTTTCCACAATTATATCACATAAATGTTAAAACTAAGGACCCATCTAACTTTGTTATTTTTTAAATACACTACCTAACAGAATACTCCATACGACTGAATGTACAACAATGCATGCAACCATATGACCTGTCTTTGTAATACTCACTTGTGCTTTATAGTAATCTGTTTACATTAATGTTTTATCACTGATTTCATCATTGCTTAGTTAATCTTAAGTTAATTTTAAGCCAGCCCGTAATGTTATGCATAGTATAAGTGGCTTTGGCATGCTGCTCTTATCTGTATTTTTTTGTACCTCTGTATGTGTGCTCAAATTGTAAATAAATAAATAAAAAATAAATGTCAAGTATTGTAAACAAATGCATATGAAGGGCGGTTACTGCACCAGTCACCAGATTCACAGTTTTCTCTAACACTGCATCAGAGAAAACGTAATGTTTACTCTCCATCACACTCTCCACTCGATAACATGCTATGTTAATATGCTACATGATATGTAACGTGTTTCTTATATAATTTTGAAGAAAATATCATAGATGGATTAATGAAAATGTCTATATTAACGTAAAATAAGACATTTAATGTGGTAAGAGTGATTTTTAAAATTAATTGCATATAATAAACAATGCGTGTTAATATGTATTAACAGTTTCTTATATAATTTTGAAAAAGATATAATAAATGGATTAATGAAAATGTCTATTTAAACGTAAATAAGACATTTAATGTACCAGTGATTATTCAATTCAATTCAAAGTTTATTCTCTATAAGGATTACAATGCTGAGTTTACAAAATTGGTTTTTGTGTGGTTTACATGTAGTAAAAAAATGTTACAGAGTGTCCCATAGAACACTAGCATGGCTGGGCATTTGGGCGACTTAGTTTAATTCTTAATTTTAAAATATTACAAATTAGAGGTAATTTGGTATTTTGGAAAGTGCTAAATATAGTTTGTGGTTTAGCAATGTGAATGTTTTTGTTTTGGCCCAGTACATAGTTTGTATTGGAGTATAAGGATTCATTATTTTAAGATTGAGATTAATATTTCTGTTTAGGGTTTAAAAGGTGAGTGGTTAAGTGTGAACCCCAGGTGGTTTTCATGTAGTTAGTTGACGGGGTGTTCAGGGAGATAAGTGTTTTCTAAGGATTTTTAAAGGTGATGAATGTGTTGCAGTTCTAGAGTTTCGGTAGGCTTTCCCGATTTTGGGGCCCTTTGAATAATTAAATTTTTTGTAAAGTTTAGTGGGGCCCGGGGGAATGTTTTAAGTTTTTGGTCTGGTTTTTATCCCTGTGGGTTCTGTCTTAAATATATTTTTAAAAATATACATCGCATAAAAACATTGCATGTTTTCATATACTATGAAGTGTTTTTTTGGGCCCATGGTTGCTTATTTTGCAGTTTACTGATAAATAATACAAAAAAAAATGGATTATAGAAAAAGTTTGGATGAATGAGCGGAGCTTCCTCACTCGCCAGAGAGAACCCAAACTGACTCGGCAAGCGGCCCCAGCCAGCGGAGGATGCCCCCCCAAAGGCCCCGATGACGAATTAATGGCCGATAATGGGCGCCGAAAAACGGCCAAAAACCCAAAGTTGGCCCGTAACTAAAAGGGCCCAATAACCGGGGGCCCTTAAAACACTATTTTTACCAAAAATTGTGGGTAATGGTGTTTGTGGATGTTTGCAAAGAGAGTGGATATGATGGTGGGGCCCCTATGGGGTGAGGGGGAGGTTTTTGGGGTTGTCGGAAAAAGTGGATGGTAGAGGTTCTGGTACTAAAGTTGAGGGTTTGTATTGGAGTGTGCATAAATTCTGTAATGGACTCTGGGCCCCTTACCCTGTAGTACATTATAACCAGTTTTAAAGGCATTTCAGTTGGTCTAGCCCCCTTTTTCAAAGATTCCTCTTAGTGAAAAAGTCTGTAATTTAGCAATAATGTTTTAGGGAAAACTGCTCACATAACTGCTGCAATGTTAACTGTTTTTCTTCAGGTTCTTCTTCATCTTCTTCCTTTATCTGGCTCCCTTGTATCTGTGCATTGAGCTCTATCAACATTTCCTCTGAACTCCTGTCTTCATCTTCTTCTAAGGCTCATTACTTTTCTTTCATTTTTTCAAAACCATCACCTGGTTATCTCCTTGCCAGCTGAACAATTTCCTGAACATGGAAAAAACAGTCAAAGAATTAACTACAGAAGGCCATAACTTTCCCCAGCCTGCATTTAATGTTAATTGGGGCACTTCATTCCATGCACTTCTAGCATAGCTGACGGCTTCAATGTTAAATTTATTCCGAAACTTGGGACGTCAAGTTGGAGTCAGAGTCCATTGATGCAACTGTTTTTTCATAATTTTTTTTGTGTAGCGCCTGGGAAAGACTTAATAACTCCCCAATCCCTGGGAATTAGGGATGTTTTATTTTGGGGGTAAAAATAAATTTTTCATGTGGGGTCACTCCAAAAAAGCTTGTGGGAGTATGGGAATAATCAAGAATGAAAAGAGCCTTGAATGCAAGATTCTTGTGTGCAGGTAAAATTGACTTTAGGGGAAAAAAGTGTGCTTAAACTAGTCAACAAATATTTCCCCTCTCATCCATGCCCAATGGTTTGACCTCCAATTTGGTAAAGGGGTTTTTATCTAAACCCTTTCAAAGGACAAAGGGTTTTAGTGGTAAAAACATGTGTTACACTTGAAAAACCTGATGCATTAGTGCAAAGGGAAAACAATCCCTTTTCTGTCTTGAAGCCTGGACACTTTCCTTGGATGAATAAGTTCGTGTTGGGATTTTTTCAAAAAACACTTGTCTCACAGCATTAACCCTTTCATTTTCAGTCATATATATATTGTCTTCAGGCCCAAAGTTTTTGACATATTAATACATTGTTACCTAGATCACACTCAAGGGAAACAAAAACCCCCATATACTTGCTAAAACTAATCAAACATGGTCATACAGCCCGCTGGATGCTAATCCCCTTTCATCTTAAACCTTCTTTACACCCCCTATAATTTTTTGGGGTACCCCATTCACCTCTTTCACCCCCTCAAAAATTTTAGCTCTCTTAAAACAACCTATCCTGCTCATCTTTCTAAATGTATGAACCCCCTTAACAGCTCCTCCCCTGTCCCTTTTAATTATACCTGAATAACTCCACTGTTTAACCAAATTTTACAGGAACTTCCCCACGGGCAGAAACGTGGGTTCGACCGAGGCAGCTGTCGGTGTGCACAGGCGTGGTCCAGTTCCTCAAGCTTCAACATCCGTGCACACGAGGGCGGGGTCTTCAAACAACTTGGGTCCACCCGGCACGGACATGTCCCCAGGGGAGCTCTCATGGGTGCTAACGGAGTCACTGGGTTTTGGACCTCTTGGGGGGGTCGATGGTGCTCGTGAAGCGCAGATCCCGGGGCAACTTGTGCTGTTTTCAATGGGTGTCTACCCAGGGAGCAGGCACCTAGCAACATTGTTGTTGGGGGCAATGGATGAATTTTCCCCGCTATGTTTGTTAACTGTCATTACTTGTAAAATTTTTCATGATTGTAATCATTGATAAAGTGTTTATCATTCATACCTTTGAAACTTGTCATGATTTTGACCCCCTTTCCTGGAGTCATTTCCTTTGTAAATTCTAATGATTAATGTGTTTATGATTCATTACCTTTGCAATTATTCATGAGTGTGACCAGCTCTACCTGGAGCTCATTACCTTTGTAACTTGGTCATGATTATGACCAGATCTAGTTCATTACCTTTGTAACTTGCTCAGCTATCAAAACTTTGGAGTCCAGTCCCTGGACCAATTATGTACCTCTGTAATCTTTTGACTACCGCCCACAGGATGGGTATGGGGTGCATAATAAACATATTAAACTAAAAACACTAACTAACTCAACCAATTTCACTCCTTTTTCTCTAAATGATATTCATTCTACACAGCCTCCTTGCTGCAACAGTCAAATGGTGGTTGACCAGTGAAAAGAGCTACACTGTAAGAGAAAGTGTTTGAAGCACTCTCCATAGTATATTGCATTGTATTTATTTCATGAAGCACTAAACCTGTACTCTCATAAATAAAGGCTGCTGAGTAGAACTGTGAGTACCATTACATGACTAGGGTGATTAATAAGAACATAAGAAACGAGGAACACTGCAGGTCTATTGGTCCATGGTCTGTACTTGTCTGAATCAGTGGGTACCCATCTGTAACACAGCAGTACCTTCTGTGAAACTTTCTTTTCAGAAGCCCTGTAGCTCATAATTAAAGTGCTGGACCTATTAATCTCAGGACCACAGTTAATGAAGAGCTCTTAAAGATAGCAACATTGATGACTAACAATAAACTTATGCTTAACAGTGACAAGACCTTCTATATGAAGTTTGGGAACAGCTCTACAAATGTCCAACTAATTGTTATGATTAACAATTCTCCCATTGCTAAACAAAACAAAGGAAAATTCCTAAGTCTTTTCCTAGATGGCAACTTGAAATTCAACACCCACAATCAACACATTACCAAAGAAGTATCCAAATCAGTTGGCATCCTCTCCAAGATACATTACAATGTACCTCAAACAGAACTACTTACATTTTACTATTCTCTAATCTATAGACAGCCTAAAGCATCTGTATGTATATATGTATGTATGTATGTATGTATGTATGTGTGTATGTATATATATATATATATATATATTTTTTTTTTTTTTTTCAACAAGTCGGTCGTCTCCCACCGAGGCAGGGTGACCCAAAAAAAAAAGAAAGAAAATCCCCAAAAAGAAAATACTTTCATCATCATTCAACACTTTCACCACACACACACATTATCACTGCTTTTGCAGAGGTGCTCAAAATACAACATTTTAAAAAGCATATACGTATAGAGATACACAACAATACCCCTCCAAACCCCAATATCCCAAACCCCTCCTTTAAAGTGCAGGCATTGTACTTCCCATTTCCAGGACTCAAGTCCCTTCACTAAATATTACCCTGCTCACACTCCAACAGATCGTCAGGTCCCAAGTATCATTCGTCTCCATTCACTCCTATCTAACACGCTCATGCACGCTTGCTGGAAGTCCAAGCCCCTCGCCCACAAAACCTCCTTTACCCCCTCTTTCCAACCCTTTCGGGGACGACCCCTACCCCTCTTTATTTCCCCTATAGTTTATATGCTTCCATGTCATTCTACTTTGATCCATCTCTCAAAATGACCAAACCACCTCAACAACCCCTCTTCTGCCCTCTGACTAATGTTTTTATTAACTCCACACCTTCTCCTAATTCCCACCTCCGAATTTTCTGCATAATATTTACACCACACATTGCCCTTAGACAGGACATCTCCACTGCCTCCAACCGTCTCCTCGCTGCTCCCTTTACCACCCAAGCTTCACATAAATATAAGAGTGTTGGTACTACTATACTTTCATACATTCCCTTCTTTGTCTCCATAGATAACGTTTTTTCACCCCAAACATATACCTCAACGCCCCACCTCCCCTTTTTCCCCTCATCAATTCAATGATTAACTCATCCTTCATAAATCCATCCGCCGACACGTCAACTCCCAAGTATCTGAAAACATTCACTTCTTCCATACTCCTCCTCGCCAATTTGATATCCAATTTTTCTTATCTAAATCATTTGATACCCTCATCACCTTACTCTTTTCTATTTCACTTTCAACTTTCCCACCTTTACACACATTCCCCAAACTCATCCACTAACCTTCGCAATTTTCTTTAGAACTCCCATAAGCACAGTATCATCAGCAAAAAGTAAAATGTGTCAATTCCCATTTTGAATTTGATTCCCCATATTTAATCCCACCCCTCTCCCGAACCCCCCTAGCATTTTTCTTCTTTTAAACCCCATCTATAAACATATTAAACACCATGGGGACAATACACATCCCTAAGACCTACTTCTAAACCCGGGAAATATTCTCCCTTTCTTCTACACACCCTAACCTGAGCCTCACTATCCTCATAAAAGCCTTTACAGCATTTAGTAACTTACCACCTATTCCATAAACTTGCAACATCTGCCACAAATTTCTCAATACCCCCTCTATCATATGCCTTTTTTTAAATCCAAAAAATGCAATAAAAACTTCCCTACTTTATCTAAATACTGTTCACATATATGCTCAAAGTAAACACTTTATCTACACATCCCCAAACCCCCTCTGAACCCCCTTGCTCATCCGCAATTCTACATTCTGTCTTACCTCAAATTTTTTCAATTTTAAATCTACCGTATACTTTTTCCCGGGATACTCAGTAAAATTATTCCCTTAATTTTTTACAATTCTTTGTCCCCTTTCCCATTTATAAAGGGGCATACATCTCCCCGCAATCCCAGGTACCTTCCCCCTTTTAACTTTATTAAAAAAAAGTACCAACCACTCCAACACTAATCCCCCCCGCTTTTAAAAATTTCTGTCAAATTCCCTCAGTTCCAGCTGCTTTAACCCCCTTTCATTCTCAAAAATCCTAAAAAAACCCCCACCCCCTTTTCTTTTCTCCCCTTATCTCCTTTTATAACCCCCCCGGGCCTTTGTAAATTAACCCCCTCCCTTTTTCCTTTTAAAAACCTTTTAAAATATTCCCCCCCAAAAACCCTCCAAATTCCCCCCCTGCCCCCAACCCCCTTTTTTTAACCACAAACCTTTTCCCTACTTCAAAAACTTTTTTAAAAACTACCCCAAAACTATTTTTAAAATTTCAAAGGGGTTAACCCCTTAATTGCTTTTTTGAAATTATAAAAAAATTTTTTTTATTTTTAATTTTTTTTAAAAAATTTTGGAAAAAGAAGCTATTTTTCCTCTTTTATTAACCCCAAACCAAATATTTTTTCCCTTGGGAAAAATAAAAAATTTTCCCCAATTTCAAATAGATTTTAAAAAATTTAAAAAAATTTTAAAAATTCAAAAAGGGGAAAAGTTTAATTCGGGATTTTGGGGAGTAAAAAAAGTTTGGTTTGAAAAATGGTTTTATAAAAAGCGGGGATTCCTGGGAAAGGAAAAAAGGAAGGGGTGTGGGAGAGAGAGGAAGGGAAAAGGGGTTATGGTCTGGGGTTTTTGTTTTAAGGGGAAAAAGGAGTAAGGTTGGTTGGGGATTTAATTGGAAAAAAGGGGAAAAAATTTTAAAATTGGGGGGAAAGTAGTAAAAAAAAAGGGGGGTTAAAAAAAGGGGGTTTAAATGGTTAAAGGGAAAAGAAAGGAAAGTGAGAAAGAAATTTTGGGAAATTTAAGTAATCTTTTTTTTTGAAAAAAGGTAAATAAATTTGGTTTTGGGGTTTTTAAGAAAAGAAGGGAAAAATGTTTTTTGGGGGTAGTAGGTGGTAAAATTTTGGGGGTTCCAGGGGTAAATTTTAAAGGGGGAATTTTTAAAATTTTGGACCTTATTTTTTGTAGAAAGTTTAAAAGTAAAATAAGGGGAAAAAAAAGGAAAAATAAAAAAAAGGGAAAGGGGAAGTGAAAGGAAATAAAATTTTTTTAAGGGGAAGGTTTTTGGGTGGATAAAAGGTTAGGAGAAAGGGGCTAGTGAAAGTTTTTAATGGGGGGGGTTGAAATTGGAAAAATTTTTTAAACTCATTTAAAATGGTGGGGAAAGGGGTGGAAAAAGGAGGGGGGGGCAAGGGGGAAAAGGGGGAAAGTTTGGGTGGAATGGATTTGGAAGAAAGGGGTATAAAAGAAAAAAAGGGGGGGTTAAGGGGGTTTTTTTTAAAAAGAAAATTTATAAGAAGGGGCAAAAGTTTGGGGGAAAAAAGGAAAAAAGGTGGGGGGAAAAAGGGAAAAGAGATTTTTTGGGGGGAAGGATGAAGAAATTTTAATAAAAAAGAAAAATTTATGGATTTTTTAAAAAAAAGTTTAAAGAAACCCGGGGAAAAATAGGGAAGAGTAAAAAAAGGAAAAGGGGAGTTAGTAGATGGGGAGATGGGGGAGGGGAAGATGGGAGAAATTTTAAAAAATTTTTAAATGAAAAAAAAAAAAATTTTGGAGGGGGGTTTTAAACCCAAATTTTAAAAAAGTGGAAAAAGGGAGCAGTTTAAAAAAGGTGGGGGGGGTTCTTTGGGGGAGGTTTGGAAAGGAAGGGGAAAGAGGCGGAAAATTTTGGGAAAAACAAAAATTTAAAAGCGGGGGGAAAATTTATGTTGGGAAGGGGGTCCCTTTTTGGTTTAAAAAAGAGAAAGAAGGGGGGGAAGGTAGGGAGGCATTAACCCTTTAAAATAAAGGGGGGAAAAGAGCTAAAAATTATGGGGAAATAAGGGAACAAAAATTTTTAAAAACCGGGGGGAAAAGTTTTGGTGGTTATTTGAAAAAATGAGGAAAAAAGGGAAGGAAAGGGATTGGGAAGGAGAAAGGAAGGTTTTAATGGGAAAGGGGGGATAAAAAATTAAGGGAATTTAAGCTTAAGGAACATTTTTTAAAGAAAAGGGTTAGGGGGGGTTTTTAAAAGTTTTTAAGGTAAAAAAAAAGGGGGGAAAGGGGATAGAGGATTTTAGGGGGGAAGGGGAATGGGGAGTTTTGGGTTTTTAAAATTGGAATAGGGGGAAAGTTATTAAAGTTAAAAGTTTTTTTTTGAAGGATTTGGGAAAGGATTGTGGTGGGGGGTGTGGCTTTTGAAGAAGGGGGAATGGGGGAAGTTTTAAAATGGGGAAAAGGTTTTTAAGAGGGGGGCTAGGGGTTTTAAAAAGGGGGGGAACACCCGGAAGTGGCCCCTTAAAAATTTTAAGGGTCACATGGTTGTTTAAATATTTTTTTTGATGGGGTTTGTAAAGGAAGTAAATGCTAGGGTTTTGGGGAGGGGGGGTTGGGTTTTAAATTTATGGGGAATCAAATTCAAAATGGGAATTGACAAAATTTATTTTTTTGCTGTATACTGTGCTTAGGGGAAAAATTCAAAAAAAAATTGAAAAGGGTTAGTGGATGTTTTTTGGGAATGGGGGTGTAAAGGTAGAAAGTTGAAAGTGAACAAAAAAAAGATAAGGTAAATGGGGGTGTAAAATGTTTTTGAAAAAGAAAAATTGGATTTTCAAATTGGGGAGGAGGAGTATGGAAAAAAGGGGAATTTTTTTTCCCAGATCCCTTGGGATTTTGACGGTTCGGGGGAGGGGTTTTTTAATGAAAGGAAAATGAGGTTAATCATAGAATTAAATGGGGGAAAAAAAAAAGGTGAGGGGTTTGCGTTGAGGTAAAATGTGGAGTCAAAAAACTTTATCTATGGGGGCCCAAAGAAGGGAATGTATGAAAGTATAGTAGTACCAAACACTCTAGGGGGTTTGTAAAAGTTTGGGGTTTGGAAAAATGCAGCAGCAAGAGGGTTTTGGAGGCAGGGAGTTTGCCCCTTTTAAAAGGGCAATTTTGTGGTGTAAATTTTTGAAAGAAAATTCGGAGTGGGGGAAAATTTAGGAGAAGGTGGGGGGTTAAAATAAAAGAAATTTAAAGTCAGAGGGCAAAAGAGGGGTTGTTGAGGTGGTTTGGTAAATTTAGAGAAAAAGGTCAAAAAGAATGACATGGAAAGCAAAATAAATCAATGGGGGGGAAGGGAAAGGGCGGGGTAGGGGCCCGTCCTCAAAAGGGTTTGGAAAGAGGGGGGGAAAAGGGGGTTTTGGGGGAAAGGGGTTGGACTTCCAGCAAGCGTGCTGAGCGTTTAGATAGGGGGAAATGGAGACGAATGGAATTTTGGGACCTGACGATCTTTTTTGGAGGTGACAGGGTAATTTTTATTAAAGGGGAAATTCGGGGAAAAACCGGTTATTTTCATATACCCGGATTTGGTCCGGGAAAATTTGGGAAGTAAAAATGCTGCATTTTAAAAGGGAGGGGGGGGGAAATATGGCAGTTTGGAGGATATGTTTTGTACCCTTTAAAATTTTATGCTTCAATTTTTTTGTATTCTGGCCCTCTGAAAAAAACAGGGGATAATTTGCAGTGTGGTAAAAGTGTTGAATGATGATGAAAGTTAATCTTTTTGGGGATTTTTTTTTTTTTTGGGGTCCCCCTCCCCGGGTGGGAGAGGGCCGACTTGTTGAAAAAAAAAAAAAAAAAATATATATTAAATTTTATAATAATATATATTTTATATATATATAATATATATATAAAATAATATATATTATATATATTATATTTTTTTTATTTATTTTTATATATATATATAATAAAATATATATATATAATATATATATATAAAAAATATATATATATATATATTTATTTATATATATTTAAAATAAATTTATTTATAAATATTTATATATATTTTAAAATTATATATATAAAATTTTTTAATTTAAATATTTATCCAAATTTTTTTATATATATTTATATAAAATATATATTAAATAAATTTTATATATTATATTTTATATAAAATTTTTATATATATTTAATAAATTTTATTTATATATTTTTTATATATAATATATATATTTATATATATTTTTATATACATAATATATATTTTATATAAATATATATATATATAATTAATATAATAATATAATTTTATATATATATATATATTTATTTTTTTTTTTTTTTTAAACACCCCGGGCCCCGTTTCCCCCACCAAGGCAGGGGGGCCCCAAAAAAGAAAAACTTTAAACCATCTTTCCCACTCCATCACTGCCCTTCCCAAAAAGGGGTGTTTTTACACTACATTTTTTTTAAAACTCCCAACATTAACCCCCCCCCTTTTCAAGGGGAAAGGCACGAAATTTTCCCATCTCCAAAAACCAAGCCCGGGCCCTTTCCGGTTTTCCCCTGAACCCCTTTCCCATAAATTTTATTTTTGCTCACACCCCCAACAGCACGCAAGTATTAAAAACCATTTGTCCCCCATTCACTCCAATCAAACACGCTCCCCGAAATGCCGTTTTGGAAGTCCAAGCCCCTCGCACACAAAACCCCCCCCTTTCCCCCCCTCCCCCCAACCCCTTCCTGGGCCGACCCCTCCCCCCCCGCCTTCCTTCCACTACAAAACTGAAAACCCCTTGAATTTCATTCTGTTTGCTCCTTTCCCTCCCCAACATTCCAAACCCAAACCCCAAAAACCCCTTTCCTCAGCCCTCGGGCCCAACATTTTTTGGTAATCCCGCACCCCCTCCAAATTTCCCAAAAACTACAAAAATTCCCCTCTCCCTTTATATTCCCCCAAAACCAACATTGCCCTCAGACAGGGACATCTCCACGCCTCCACCCTTTCTCCCCCTTTGCAACATTCATCCCCCACGCTTCACACCCCAAAATAAGAGCTTTGGTAAAACTATACTCTCAACTTTCCCCTCTTTCCCTCCAAGGACAAAGTTTTTTGGGCTCCACAGACTCCTAAGGCACCACTCCTTTTTTTTCCCCTTTCATCATTCTTTTGATTCACCTCATCTTTCCATAGCCCCTTTCCCCGCGACCGTCCACCCCAAATATCTGAATACTTTTCACCTCCTCCATATTTCCTCCCCCTCCAATTATATTCAATTTTTCATCACCTAATTTTTTTTGTTATCCTCATAACCTTACTCTTTTTCCTTATTCACCTTTAAATTTTCTTCTTTTGCACACCCTCCCAAAATTCATCCCCCAATCTCTGCAACTTCTCTTCAAATCTCCCAAGAGCACAGTTCCACAAAGAGCACTGTGACAACTCCCACTTTGTGTGTGATTTTTTAAACTTTTAACTCCACGCCTCTTGCCAAACCCTCGAATTTACTTCTCTTAAAAAACCCCATCTATAAAATATATTAAACAACCACGGTGACACACACATCCTTGCCCTAAGGCCAATTTTTAAACGGGAAAAAAATTTTTCCCTCTTTCCTACAACTCAATTTGACCTCACTACCCCTCGTAAAAACTTTTCACTCTTTCAGTAACCTACCTCCTACACCATACATTTTTGCAACATCCCCCACATTCCCCCCCTATCCCCCCTGTCATAACCCCTTTTTCCCAAATCCAAAAATTTCCCAAACAAAGACCCTCTTTAGCCTTATCTAAATACGGGTTCACTTTAAAATTTTTTAAACTTTTAAACACCTGGTCCCCAACACCCCCTACCTTTCCTAAAGCCTCCTTTTTTCATCTCAATCCTTTTCCGGGTCTTACTTTTAAATTCTTTCAATTATAACTCTCCATACACTTTTTCCCAGTACACTCAACAGACTTACCCCCTATAATTTTTGAAACTTTTCTTTTATCCCCCTTTGCCTTTATAAAAAAGGGGAACTATGCATGCTTCTCTCCCAAATCCTGGTACCTTAAACCCCCTTCCAACAAATTTTTAAATAATTGCACCAACCACTCCAAAACTATAACCCCACCCCGCTTTAACATTTTTTATCTTTATCCCATCAATCCCGGCTGCCCTTTCCCCCCCTTTTAATTTTTTCCTACTGCCCCACGAACTTTCCCCCCCACTCACAACTGGCTCTTCCTCACTCCTACAAGATTTTAATTCCCCCCTTGCCCAATACACGAAATCCCCAACTTCCCTACTTCATCAACATTTAACAAATTTCCCCAAAAAAAAATTTTTCCATCTTCCCAATACCTCTAACTCTCCCCTTTAATAACCTCTCCTCTTTCCCAAAATTTTTAAATGACAAAACCATTTTGTCTCCCCGGCTTTCTTTAACTTTTAATCCCCACCCAAAAATTTTTTTTTTATTTTTTAAAAAATTTTTTGATAACATCTCCCCACCTCCCCATTTTGTCTCTTTTTTTCATTGCCTTTCACCACTCTCTTTTAAAAATTTTCTCTTTTTTTCCCCCCTATAAATCTTTCCCCCCCTTTCTCCCCTTCTACTTTTTAAAAAACTTTTCATATGCAAAATTTTTTTCCCTTACTACTCTCTTTCCTTTATCATTCCACCAAAACGCTCCTCTTCCCTCCTGCACCCCCCTTTTCCTGTAAACCCCAAAAAACTTCGCCGAACCCCTCTAACACTACATTTTTAAAACCTTTCCCCCTACCTCTTCGACCCCATTGCCTATTCTCTCATTTTCCCATCTATCCCCAATACTGTTTTATATCTTACCCTAACCCGCCTTTCCCCTTTTTGTTTATAAACCCTTTACCCCCCTCTCTTTCCCCGATGCTTCTATTCTCCTTTTATCCCCTCTCCTTTTACCTCGTGGGACTACAACTAAAGGGGAAAGTGATCTGAAATTTCTGTGGCCCCTCTATAAACATGTACATCCTGAAGTCTACTCAACAGTCCCTTTTAAACTACCAAAAAAATAATCCAACAAACATTGTCCCTTTCGCCCTACATCATAAAACGTGTATAAATTAATTTTATCCCTTTTTCTTAAAAAAAGTATTACCAAAACTAAACCCCTTTCTATCCAAAATTCAATCAAAAAGGGGTCCCCCCCTTTTTCATTTACCCGTGGCCCCCCCCAAAAATTACCTACCACACCCTCTCTAAAAGTTTCTCCTACTTTACATTCAAGTCCCCCCCACCACAAATTTCTCTCTCACTTGGGTTTTAAAGGCTCCTATACATTCACTTTAAAATCTCCCAAAATCTCTCTCTCCCTCTGCATTCCTCTCTTCTCCAGGGGCCTACACGCTTTTTTATGACCCACTTTTTCCGCATCCCCAAACCCTTTAAATTTTTAAACCCCATAATTCTTGAATTTAAAACAAATTTATTTTCTTTTTTTTCCCCCTTCCAAAAAATGATCATTTTAACATTTCTGCTACCCCCCCCCTTTCCCTTTTCTCTAACTCTCTCAGATACTCCAATTTAATCCCCTTTTATTTCCCCCCCCCTGAAACCCCCTCCTACCCCCTTCAGCTTTTTTTTCGCTTAGGGCCAGGACATCCAACTTCTTTTCCCTTCATAAACAAAAGCAAAACATCTGTTTCTTGTCCCTCCGCACTACACCACGCAAAATTTAAGCAACCCAGTTTTTATAAAGGGGTTTTTTTCCCTTTTTCTCTTTTTTTTGTTTAAATTTTATACAGGAGAAAAGGGGTTTTTCTAGCCCATTCTCCCGGGGATTTTAGTCGCCTATACACACGCCCTGGCCCTTTCGGGGGAAAGATTTTTTTTTTCCCCCTTCCCAAGGGCAAAAGAAAAATTTAAAAAAAAAACAAGAGCTATTTAAAAAAAGGAGAAAAACCTGATGTATGTATATATATTTTAAAAGTGCGTTTTCTGTGAAGGTGACCAAAAATGTAAGTTTGGAGTAGCAAGAAAATCCCTGTTATCTTAGGCCCTGTTTTTTGAGACAGAAAAAAAAAACCAGCCAAACCTACCATCATGCAAAAAAAGTTACAGGGTTTTTTTTTTTCAAAAGTCCCTCCCGGCAGGAAAGGTAAATAAATTTCCCTGGGTGGTTCTTTTCTACCAACCAACCCACCTACCTATATATATATATAATATATTTTTATAAACCCATATATATATAAAATAATATATATATATATTAAATATATGACCCCAAAAAAAGGGAAAAAAAATCCCCAAAAAGAAAATACCTTTTTATCATCATTCAAACAATTTCACCACACTCACACAGTAACCTGTTTTTTGCAGAGGTGCCCCGAATAAAAACAGTTTAGAAGCATCACAAAGTAAAAGATACACAACATATCCCCCAAAATGCCAATATCCCAAAACCCCCCCTTTTTAAAAGGGGAGGCAAAGGACTTCCCCTTTCCCCGGACCAAAATTTCCCACAAAACAAAATAACTGGTTTCCCCCGAATCTCTTTACTAAAATATTACCCGCTCACACTCCAACGGGTCGTTAGGCCCAAGTTCCATTCTCTTTCCCTTCCTCCTAAAAAAACACGCTCAAAGCACGCTTGCTGGGAAATCCAAGCCCCTTTCCCACAAAACCCCCCTTTTTAAAACCCCCCCTCCCCCAAGTCCCTTTTAGGACCCACCCCTACCCCCCCTTCCTTCCCCTATAGAAATTTTTATTCTTTTCCCTGTCTTTCTTTTGGTCCATTCTCTCTTTAAAAGAAACCAAAAACCCCCTCAACCCCCCTCTTTTGCCCTCCCGGGCTTTAAAACTTTTATTTAAATCCACACCTTTTCCCAATTTTTCCCCCACTCCCAAAAATTTTCCCGCATAATAATTTTCACCAAAACATTTCCCTTAAACAGGAACCTCCCACGGGGCCTTTTCCCAAACCCCTTTCCCCCCTCCCTTCTGCATTTACCACCCAAACTTCACACCCATATAAGAGTGTTGGTACTAAAATTTCTTTTTATACATTCCCCTTCCGTCCTCCATGATAACTTTTTTTTAGTAGAGAGGAGGGATTAGGTTTGAAAGGCGAGAATATTTTGAGTAACTTTTAAATGTTTAGGAAAAAAGGGAGGTGGTAAATTTTTATGCACCGGCAAGGGAGGGCCCCCATCTTTTAGAGTGAAAGAAAGCAGAAAGTAAATGTGGGGGGAAATGAGGCAATTTCGTAGAATGAAAGAGGGTAAAGCAGCTGGAACTGATGGGATCATGACAGAAATGTTAAAAAACAGGGGGGGGTATAGTGGGTTGGGGGTGGTTGGACTTTTGTTTAATAAAAAGTATGAAAGAATTTTTTTAAAGGTAAAAAAGTTAAAGTGAACATAGAAAAGAGTAAGGGATGAGGGAAACAAATGATTTAGAAAAAGAAAAATTGGGTAAACAAAATTTGGGGGGGAAAGGGGTATTTGGGAAAAGGAATGTTTTTTTTTAGAAACTTTGGGGGTTGACGTGTCGGCGGATGGTTTTTGAAGGGTGGTTAATCATAGAATTGTGAGGGGAAAAAAAAATGAGTGGTGCGTTAGGGTTTTAAAGTTTAGTCAAAAAAAAAGGTTATCCCATGGAGGCAAAGGGGAATGTATGAAAGTTTGTAGTACCAAAACTCCTTATATGGATTGAAAACTTGGGTTATAAATGGGAGCAGCGAGGGGACGGTTGGGGGCAGTGGGGATGTCCTGTTTTAAGGGGAAAAAATTGGGGTAAATATTATTCAAAAAATTCGGAGTGTGGAAATTAAAGGGGAAGGTGTGGAGTTTAAACCCCTTTTAGGGGCCGTCCCGTGATCACGGGCCCTTTAAAGTTTTAGGTCCAAACCGTAGAAACTACACCATGACTCAGCCACTCTGATTAAAATGTGAGTGGGACCTTTGGGCCTAGGGTTGAAAAGGGGTACACTATGTGGTAAGGGGTGCACCACAAAAACCCGGTTTCCCGCAGCAAAAACTGTGTAAAATGAAGAAAAAAAAATGAAATTTATGATTTTTCGAATTTAAAAAAGCAACTTTGCAGTGTTTTTTTCCCTATGTTTTTTTTTTTTGTTTTTATTTTTCGTTTTCTTGGTTTTCATTTGATAGAAAGGAAGACCCTATTACAGAAATAGAGAAGAATTTTTATTGGTTTTAACATTTTTAAAAGGGTTTTAAAATGAGCCCCAAAGTACAGAAAAGTTAAATTTTTGCCGATGTTCAAGAGTAAACAAACGACCTTTTTACACATCTTTAAAACACCCAGCCCCCCCCTTGGGGGGCTAATATAAAATTCACAAAAGTGGTGATGATATATTTACAATTATTACAGTAAATTCATAACCCGTAAATCCTTTTTTATTTTTTGGTGGGGATAAAAATTTTTATTATGTGGGAAAAAAAAAATCAAAAAGGAATTTTTTTGTTTAAAACCTAAAACAAAAACTAAAGAACAAAGGAAAAATTTGTTTTTGGGGCCATGAATGCCTACATTGTTTTATTCCGGGCCCTATTTTGAAATTTGGGAAAATTTTTAACTTTGTGGGTTTAAAATTTGGGCCCAAAATTTAAAAATTTTTTCCCATCACTTTAAAAATTTTTAGTTGAAACATTTTACTTGGCGAATTTTTTGTGCTCAAACCCATAGAATAGAAGTAAACTAGGAAAAGCAAAAAATTTTGGTTGATTGGGGAAAAATGTAATTGGGGCCCAAAAAGGGAGTCAAAGTCGGCAAAATCGCCGATTTTGTAAATATCGCCCGACACATCAAAAAATTTGCGAGAGCGTAAAATTTCTCAATTTTTTTCCAAACCAAAATTTTGTACTTTTTGTTTTATTACCTTCACAAAAAGATTCTTAAAATTTCAAAAGAAAAAATAAATTTTTTTTTTTTAAATTCTTTGGGCAAAAGGGCGTGACTCCCCAAAAAAAAATTTGGGGGCCCTTTGGAAACCCCGGGAAAGGGGTTTAAAAAAAGCATTAAATCAAGGGGAGAAGGGGGTTTGGGGTGGTTTGGTCATTTAAGAGAATGGGTCAAAGTAGAAGACATGGAAAGCATAAAAATCTATTTGGGGAAAAAAAAGGGGGAGGGGTTTTTCCCCTCGAAAGGGTTTGGAAAAAGGGGTAAAGGAGGTTTTTTTTGGGCGGGGGCTTGGACTTCCAGCAAGCTGCATGAGCTTGTTAATAGGATGAATTTGGGGACCAAAGATACTGGGACCGACGATCTGTTGGAGTGTGACAGGGGAATATTTTAAATGAAGGATTCAGGGGAAAACCGGGTTTTTTTCATATAGTTCCCGGGCTTGAGTCCTGGAAATGGGGGAAATACAATGCCTGCACTTTTAAAGGGGTGGGGTTTTGGGGTATTGGCAGTTTGGAGGGGTATGTTGTGTATCTTTATACCCATAAGCTTCCCAAACTTTTGGGTTTTTGGGAAACTCTGGGAAAAGCAGTGATAATGTGTGAGTGTGGTTTAAAGTGTTTAATGAGATGAAAATATTTTCCTTTTTTTTGGGTTTTTTTTTCTTTTTTGGGTCACCCGCCTAGGTGGGAGAAGACCAACTTGTTGAAAAAAAAAAAAAAAAAAAATGAAAGAGGGGAAGGTAAACCCAGGGATTTGGGAGAAGCAAAGTGAAGTCCCTTTATAAAAAGGGGAAGGGGAAAAAAAGAGATTGTAAAATTTTAGTGGAAAAGTTTTTTGAGTATACCAGAAAAAAATTAACCCCGGGAGGGTTATTAATTTAAAGAATTAAAAGGGAAGAAAAGAATGTAAGGGGTTTTTTGGATGGGGCAAGGGTTTTCAGAGTTTGGGAAGGGGGTTGTAGATCAAGTGTTTACATTGAAGCATATATGTTAAAAAGTATTTAGATAAAAAAGGAGGGAAGCTTTTTTTTGCATTTTGGAAATTTGAAAAGGCTTTTTGAAGAGTGGATAGGGGGGCAATGTGGCCAAAATGTTGCAAGTAAAATGGGAAAAGGTGGTAAGTTTTCTAAATGCCGTAAAGAGTTTTTTATGAGGATTGTGAGGGTCGGTTTTGGGTGTGAAGGAGAGAGGGGGACTACTTTCCCCCGTAAAAATAGGTCTTAGACAGGGATGTGTAATGCAACCCTGGGGTTTCTTAATATATTTATAAGGGGTTTTTAAAAGAAATAAATGCTAGGGTGTTCGGGAGGGCAGGTGGGATTTAAAAATTTTGGGGAATCAAAAACAAAATGGGAATTGAAAACGTTACTTTTTGCTGATGATACTGTGCTTAGGGGGGATTCTAAAGAAAAAAATTTCCAAAAGGGTTTGTAGATATTTTTGGGAGTGTGTTAAAGGAAAAAAGTTTAAAGTGACATAGAAAAAAGTAAGGTGATGAGGGGATCAAAAAGATTTTTGATAAAAAAAATTGGATATCAAATTGGGGAGGAGGGGTATGGGAAAAATGAATGTTTTTCCCGATACTTTGGGGGTTGACGGTCGGGGGGATGGATTTATTTAAGGAGGGGGTTTAAACAAGAACGATGAAGGAAAAAAGGTGAGGGGTGCTTGAGGGATATTGGGGGTTTAAAAAACGTTATCTATGGAGGAAAGAAGGGAATGTATGAAAGTATAGAATTTCCAACCCCTCTTATAAGGTGTGAAGCTTGGGTTTTGAAAGCAAACAGCGAGAGGGGAGTTGGAGGCAGTGGAAATGGGCCCCCGTCTAAAGGGCAAAAAAGGGGGTTGGGAAATAAAATTTTGCCAAAAAAATTTGGGGAGTGGAAAAATTTGGAAAGGGGGTGGAGTTTTAAAAAAATTATTTCCCCAAAAGGGCTGAAGAGGGGTTTTTTTAGGTGGTTTTTGGGCATTTAGGGGAGAATGGAACAAAGTAGAAAAGACATGGAGAGCAAATTAAAAACTGTAGGAGAAGGAAGGCGGGGGGAGGGGGGGGGGCCTCGAAAAGGGTTTGGGAAAGGGAAAGGGGGAAGGGAAAGGTTTTTTGGGGGGGCGAGGGGCTTGGACTTCCAGCAGGGGTTTCATGAGCGGTTGATAGGAAGGGAAAGGGAACCCAATGGAATTTTTTGGGGCTTGACGATCTTTTGGAGTGTGAGGGAGGGTAAAAATTTTTTTGAAGTGATTCAGGGGAAAACCCGGTTTTTTTTTAAATAGCCGACTTGATCCTGGGAAAAGGGAAGTACAAAGGGCCCGCACTCTAGAGGAGGGGTTTTGGGGTATTAGCATTTGGAGGGGTATGTTGTGTATCTTTTATACGATATGCTTTTTAAACGTTGTGTTCGAGCACCCTCTGCAAAAAAAAAATGATTATGTGTGAGTGAGGTGAAAAGGGTTTTTAATGATGATGAAAGTATTTTCTTTTTTTGGGGTTTTGTTTTTTTTTGGGTCACCCGGGCCCCGGGGGGAGACGGGCCGACTTGTTAAATATATATATATATATTATATATATATCACTATCAGCACTGGTTCCAGGAGTTTTCTGTACCAGATCCGCATGCAATTTCCTTGCCTTTTCACAAATAATCGTCTCTGAAACACTATCACCTGCCATCTCATTATCCTTGATCCACACCAGCAACAACTTCTCAACCTGATCTATTGTCTGTGGTCTTTTTTTGGTTAGCATATTAACGTGTATAGGACAAGGAGGAATAACATCTTGTAGGAGTGAGGAAGAGCCAGTTGTGAGTGTGGGGGAAGTTCGTGAGGCAGTAGGTAGAATGAAAGGGGGTAAGGCAGCTGGGATTGATGGTATTAAGATAGAAATGTTAAAAGCAGGTGGGGATATAGTTTTGGAGTGGTTGGTGCGATTATTTAATAAATTTATGGAAGAAGGTAAGGTACCTAGGGATTGGCAGAGAGCATGCATAGTTCCTTTGTATAAAGGCAAAGGGGACAAAAGAGAGTGCAAAAATTATAGGGGGATAAGTCTGTTGAGTATACCTGGTAAAGTGTATGGTAGAGTTGTTATTGAAAGAATTAAGAGTAAGATGGAGAATAGGATAGCAGATGAACAAGGAGGCTTTAGGAAAGGTAGGGGGTGTGTAGACCAGGTGTTTACAGTGAAACATATAAGTGAACAGTATTTAGATAAGGCTAAAGAGGTTTTTGTGGCATTTATGGATTTGGAAAAGGCGTATGACAGGGTGGATAGGGGGGCAATGTGGCAGATATTGCAGATGTATGGTATAGAAGGTAGGTTACTGAAAGCAGTGAAGAGTTTTTACGAGGATAGTGAGGCTCAAGTTAGGGTGTGCAGGAAAGAGGGAGATATTTCCCAGTAAAAGTAGGCCTTAGACAAGGATGTGTGATGTCACCGTGGTTGTTTAATATATTTATAGATGGGGTTGTAAGAGAAGTAAATGCGAGGGTCTTGGCAAGAGGTGTGGAGTTAAAAGATAAAGAATCACACATAAAGTGGGAGTTGTCACAGTTCCTCTTTGCTGATGACACTGTGCTCTTGGGTGATTCTGAAGAGAAGTTGCAGAGGTTGGTGGATGAATTTGGTAGGGTGTGTAAAAGAAGAAAATTGAAAGTGAATACAGGAAAGAGTAAGGTTATGAGGATAACAAAAAGATTAGGTGATGAAAGATTGGATATCAGATTGGAGGGAGAGAGTATGGAGGAGGTGAATGTATTCAGATATTTGGGAGTGGACGTGTCAGCGAATGGGTCTATGGAAGATGAGGTGAATCATAGAATTGATGAGGGGAAAAGGGTGAGCGGTGCACTTAGGAGTCTCTGGAGACAAAGAACTTTGTCCTTGGAAGCAAAGAGGCGAATGTATGAGAGTATAGTTTTACCAACGCTCCTGTATGGGTGTGAAGCATGGGTGATGAATGTTGCAGCGAGGAGAAGGCTGGAGGCAGTGGAGATGTCATGTCTGAGGGCAATGTGTGGTGTGAATATAATGCAGAGAATTCGTAGTTTGGAAGTTAGGAGGAGGTGCGGGATTGCCAAAACTGTTGTCCAGAGGGCTGAGGAAGGGTTGTTGAGGTGGTTCGGACATGTAGAGAGAATGGAGTGAAACTGAATGACTTCAAGAGTGTATCAGTCTGTAGTGGAAGGAAGGCGGGGTAGGGGTCAGCCTAGGAAAGGTTGGAGGGAGAGGGTAAAGGAGGTTTTGTGTGCGAGGGGCTTGGACTTAAAGCGGGCATGTGTGAGCGTGTTTGATAGGAGTGAATGGAGACAAATGGTTTTTAATACTTGACATGCTGTTGGAGTGTGAGCAAAGTAACTTTTATGAAGGGATTCAGGGAAACCGGAAGGCCGGAATTGAGTCCTGGAGATGGGAAGTACAGTGCCTGCACTCTGAAGGAGGGGTGTTAATGTTGCAGTTTAAAAACTGTAGTGTAAAGCACCCTTCTGGCAAGACAGTGATGGAGCGAATGATGGTGAAAGTTTTTCTTTTTCGGGCCACCCTGCCTTGGTGGGAATCGGCCAGTGTGTTAATAATAAAAAAAAAATAAAATTAACACCTTTCACAATTATCAGCTTCCTTGATATGTTCTTTCTTTGCCAGGATAGAAGCGATGGTTGACTTTTTTTCCCATACACCCTGGCAAGCTCAGCAAGTTTCACACCACTCTCATACTTCTGTATTATTTCCTTCACATCTATGGTGTTTCTCACTTTCTTTACCACAGAGGTACCACTAGCAAGTTTCTTTGGGACCATGGTAACTTATTTCACAGTCCCACAGGCACTAAACACAATGAATTAATTGTAAAATGGTTGAATGAGAATGCAGGTTAGTGTTCACTCAAGCATCAACAAAGCCAGACTGGCTCACATCGCCTGCGCGGGGATGTGGACAGAGCGGGCTGGCAGACAGATCCAGTATCCGGCGATTCAAAAATAGGGGTGAGTTTGATAATAGGGACAAAGTTGATTCGAAAAAAGTGGTCGATTTTCGAAGAATTTGATAAGCGATACGTTCGAAATTTGAGGTTCCACTGTTGGAGAGTGAGCAGGGTATTATTTAGTGAAGGGATTCAGGGAAACCGGTTATTTGTACATAGCCAGTCTTGAGTCCTGGAAATGGGAAGGACAATGCCTGCACTTTAAAGGAGGGGTTTGGGATATTGGCAGTTTGGAGGGATATGTTGTGTATCTTTATTATGTATATGCTTCTAAACTGTTATATTCTGAGCACCTCTGCTAAAACAGTGATTATGTGTGAGTGAGTTGAAAGTGTTGAATGATGATTTTCTTTTTGGGGATTTTCTTTCTTTTTGGGTCACCCTGCCTCGGAACACAGGCAAGAAAGATATGTGATAATATACATTTGGAAAATCCTAGAGGAATTAGTTCCAAACCTGCACGTGAAAATCACTCCCAATGAAAGCAAAAGACTTGGCAGGAGATGCAACATCCCCCATTGAAAATCAGGGGTGCCATGAAGTATGCTAAGAGACAGCACTAAGTGTTAGAGGCCCAAGACTGATCAACTGCCTCCCAGCATACATAAGGGGGATTACTAATAGACCCTTAACAGGAGGCACTGGACAGGCACCCAAAGTCTGTACCTGACCAGCCAGTCTGTAGTTCGTATGTCGGTTTATGTGTGGCCAGCAGGAGCAGCTTGGTTGATCAGGCCCTGATCCACCACAAGGCCTGGTCACAGACTGGGCAGAGTGAACGCTGACCCCCAGAACCCCCTCCAGGTATACTCCAGGTAAGGTTATGATGCTATTAATGTCAAAGTTGGTAGAACAATATATTACAAACTTACTTTGGACTTCCCTCCTTGAGTCGCATCCTTCCAGGTGGCAAGGAAAAAAAAAAGATTACAAGTTGTGAAAACAAATGTATAATGTAAGGTAATGTTTCACTATCTTGACCATTTAACTCAATGTGTCCTTATGACTTACTTCTTTAAAACAAACAAGGTATATAAAACTTACAAATATACAAAAAAAAGGAAGTTTATGTTGTGTTAGGTAAGTTTGTTATGGAAATGTTTCGCTCATCAATGACTGTAACATTACAGTACAGAAACAGAAAAACAAGAACACAAGTCTCCACAAATAAAGCTGTTGGACTGCAACATAAAAAAAAAAAGGTCATGGCCAACTGAGTACCAAACAGACAAGATTAAAAAATACCATAATGAAAGCAAAAGGTAAGATGACCAGATACTGATATTTTCTAATTCCCTGGTAAAGCTTATAAAATTTTTGAGTTGCTGTGCAAGGTCCAGTAAAGAATACAATCTAAAAAATTTATTTCTTATTACATATCTTTTTTTCATACATTGTATTCTTTACTATAATAAAATGTAACTTTGGTATAACTGTGTCTAGCATTAGGAATAATATTAGGAGAGAAGTAAATAATGAAAATGATTGTTATAGGAATGCAGTTAGAAGCCTGAGTAGATCTATAACCCACTATGATAACATGAACGTAGGTAAGTATGTTTATGGAGCAACGTGCAATGTGAACAGACTGACTGATGTTGTAGTGGCCAGGCTTAGGCTTGGTTACAAGTACTTCTGGCAGTTTGGGAGACACACAGATGATGATCAAACTAATTGTAAATTATGTGATCAGGCATATGGTCACTCTCTTGAACACTATGTGCTTAATTGTCCACTTATTGAGGAATACAGAGACAGACAGTATAATAACCTATGTGATGTGTCAAGATATCTTATTAATGAAAATAAGATACCAGATATACTAAGCAAATTTCCTAAATTTGCTTGTAACAGATAAGTGAACTATAGATATGTAGATATAAATCCATATGTATTCCTGTTAACCCTTCGGGGCCTAGTTCCAAGGCCTTTTGTGTATCCATATGCTCTCGCGCTACCATCCACAGGATGGATATGGGGAGCACAATAAACTAGCCACTTCGGTGGCAAAATCTAATCTACTATAATGTATACAACTTTATGAAGTAATTGTAAAATAACAAATAACTAATATCTTACATGACTAGAAAGGAATATCTCTTATCTTAACAATGCTCAGTGGGGTCTGACAGAGATCCAGTGTGACCTCTGTAATCCTGTTTTTTGTACAAACAGGTCTCCCTCGACATTCGCATTTATCACTTTCAAGGGCTTCGAACATTCGCGAATTCCCAGCTGCCCAATCATATTTAAAATAGTATGTCATTATATATGTTTGGAACTGGGGCAGTGGCACAGTTTGTTTGGAGATAGGACAAGGTAGTCCTTCAATATGACACTAATATCACTCTATGGCTTATTTATCTATCACAATTCATCTAATATGACATAATTAATAATATTTAGTTGAAAGTGAACATAGAAAAGAGTAAGGTGATGAGGGAATCAAATGATTTAGATAAAGAAAAATTGGATATGAAATTTGAGAGGAGGAATAAGGAAGAAGTGATTTTTTCTTTTTCCAACAAGTCGGCCATCTCCCACCTTGGCAGGGTGACCCAAAAAGAAAGAAAATCCCCAAAAAGAAAATACTTTCTCAGAACACAACAGTTTAGAAGCATATACATATAAAGATACACAACATATCCCTCCAAACTGCTAATATCCTGAAACCCCTCCTTTAGAGTGCAGGCATTGTACTTCCCATTTCCAGGACTCAAGTCCGGCTATATAAAAATAACCGGTTTCCCTGAATCCCTTCACTAAATATTACCCTGCTCACACTCCAACAGATTGTCAAGTCCCAAATACCATTCGTCTCCATTCACTCCTATCGAACACGCTCATGCACGCCTGCTGGAAGTCCAAGCCCCTCGCCCACAAAACCTCCTTTACCCCTTCCTTCCAACCTTTTCGAGGACGACCCCTACCCTGCCTTCATTCTCCTACAGATTTAAATGCTCTCCATGTCATTCTACTTTGATCCATTCTCTCTAAATGACCAAACCACCTCAACAACCCCTTTTCAGCCCTGTGACTAATACTTTTATTAACTCCACCTCCTAATTTCCACACTCCTAATTTTCTGCATAATATTTACACCACACATTGCCCTTAGACAGGACATCTCCACTGCCTCCAACTGCCTCCTCACTGCTGCATTCACAACCCAAGCTTCACACCCATATAAGAGTGTTGGTACTACTATACTTTCATACATTCCCTTCTTTGCCTCCATAGATAACGTTTTTTGACTCCACATACACCTCAACGCACCACTCACCTTTTTTCCCTCATCAATTCTATGATTAACCTCATCTATCATAAATCCATCCGCCGATGCGTCAACTCCCAAGTATCTGAAAACATTCACTTCTTCCATACTCCTCCTCCCCAATTTCATATCCAATTTTTCTTTATCTAAATCATTTGATACCCTCATCACCTTACTCTTTTCTATGTACACTTTCAACTTTCTACCTTTATACACACTCCCAAACTCATCTACTAACCTTTGCAATTTTTCTTTAGAATCTCCCATAAGCACAGTATCATCAGCAAAAAGAAACTGTGTCAATTACCATTTTGTATTTGATTCCCCATAATTTAGTCCCACCCCTCTCCCGAACACCCTAGCATTTACTTCTTTTACAACCCCATCTATAAATATATTAAACAACCATGGTGACATTACACATCCCTGTCTAAGACCTACTTTTACTGGGAAGTATTCTCCCTCTCTTCTACATACCCTAACCTGAGCCTCACTATCCTCATAAAAACTCTTTACAGCATTTAGTAACTTACCGCCTATACCATATACTTGCAACATCTGCCACATTGCTCCCCTATCCACTCTGTCATATGCCTTTTCTAAATCCATAAATGCAATAAAAACTTCCCTACCTTTATCTAAATACTATTCACATATATGTTTCAATGTAAACACCTGATCTACACATCCCCTACCCACTCTGAAACCTCCTTGCTCATCTGCAGTCCTACAATCTGTCTTACCTCTAATTCTTTCAATTATAACCCTACCGTACACTTTTCCTGGTATACTCAATAAACTTATTCCTCTATAATTTTTACAATCTCTTTTGTCTCCCTTCCCTTTATATAAAGGGACTATACATGCTCTCCTGCCAATCCCTAGGTACCTTCCCCTATTTCATACATTTATTAAACAGAAGTACCAACTACTCCAACACTATATCCTCCCCCCCCTGCTTTTAACATTTCTGTCATGATCCCATCAGTTCCAGCTGCTTTACCCCCTTTCATTCTACGTAATGCCTCATGTACCTCCCCCACGCTTACATTCTGTTCTTCTTCACTTCTAAAAGATGGTATACCTCCCTTGCCAGTGCATGAAATTACCGCCTCCCTTTCTTCCTCAACATTTAAAAGTTCCTCAAAATATTCTCACCATCTAATACCACCCTCTCCCCATCTACTAACTCCCCTACTCTGTTTTTAACTGACAAATCCATACGTTCCCTAGGCTTTCTTAACTTGTTTAACTCGCTCCAAAATTTTTTTCTTATTTTCATTAAAATTTCTTGACAGTGCCTCTCCCATTCTATCATCTGCTCTCCTTTTGCACTCTCTCACCACTCTCTTCACCTTTCTTTTAATCTCCATATATGTACTCTGCTCTTCTTATAACACTTCTACTTTGTAAAAACCTCTCATAAGCTAACTTTTCCACTTTTATCACACCCTTTATTTCATCATTCCACCAAGCACTCCTCTTTCCTCCTGCCCCCACCCTCCTATAACCACAAACTTCTGCCCCACATTCTAATACTGCATTTTTAAAACTCATCCAACCCTCTTCAACCCCCCCACTACTCATACTTGCACTAGCCCACCTTTCTGCCAATAGTCGCTTATATCTCACCCGAACTTCCTCCTCCCTTAGTTTATACACTTTCACTTTCCTCCTACTTGTTGTTGCCACCTTCCTCTTCTCCCATCTACCTCTTACTCTAACTGTAGCTACAACTAAATAATGATCCGATATATCAGTTGCCCCTCTATAAACATGTACATCCTGGAGCCTACCCATCAACCTTTTATCCACCAATACATAATCTAACAAACTACTTTCATTCCGTGCTACATCATACCTTGTATATTTATTTATTCTCTTTTTCATAAAATATGTATTACTTATTACCAAATCTCTTCCTACACATAGCTCAATTAAAGGCTCCCTATTTACATTTACCTCTGGCACCCCAAATTTACCTACTACTCCCTCCACAACATTTTTACCCACTTTAGCATTGAAATCCCCAACCACAAGTACTCTCAGACTTGGTTCAAAACTCCCCATGCATTCACTCAACATTTCCCAAAATCTCTCTCTCTCCTCTACACTTCTCTCTTCTCCAGGTGCATATACGCTTACTATAACCCACTTTTCACATCCAACCTTTATTTTACTCCACGTAATCCTTGAATTAATACAGTGGACCCCCGCTTAATGATCACCTCCCAATGCGACCAATTATGTAAGTGTATTTATGTAAGTGCGTTTGTACGTGTATGTTTGGGGGTCTGAATTGGACTAATCTACTTCACAATATTCCTTATGGGAACAAATTCGGTCAGTACTGGCACCTGAACATACTTCTGGAATGAAAAAATATCGTTAACCGGGGGTCCACTGTACATTTATAGTCCCTCTTTTCCTGCCATATCTTATCCTTCAACATTACTGCTACTCCTTCTTTAGCTCTAACTCTATTTGAAACCCCTGATCTAATCCCATTTATTCCTCTCCACTGAAACTCTCCCACCCCCTTCAGCTTTGTTTCACTTAAAGCCAGGACATCCAGCTTCTTCTCATTCATAACATCCACAATCATCTCTCTGTTATCATTTGCACAACATCCACGCACATTCAGACTTCCCACTTTGACAATTTTCAGATATTCGGGAGTTGACTTGTCAGCCGATGGATTTATGAAGGATGAGGTTAATCATAGAATTGATGAAGACAAAAAGGTGAGTGGTGCATTGAGGTATATGTAGAGACAAAAAAACATTATCTATGGAGGCAAAGAAGGGAATGTATGAAAGTATAGTGGTACTAACACTCTTATATGGGTGTGAAGCTTGGGTTGTAAATGCTGCAGTGAGATGGTTGGAAGCAGTGGAGATGTCCTGTCTAAGAACAATGTGTGGTGTAAATATTATGCAGAAAATTCAAAGTGTGGAAATTAGGAGAAGGTGTAGAGTTAATAAAAGTATTAGTCAGAGGGCTGAAGAGGGGTTGTTGAGGTGGTTTGGTCATTTAGGGAGAATGGATCAAAGTAGAATGACACGGAGAGCGTATAAATCTGTAGGGGAGGCTCTTGATCCCTTAACCCTCGTGAATGTTGAGGGAGACCTGTATAGCTCACAGAGTGAACACAGGGCACACAATAAACTAGTCACTCAGGCGACACAACTAATTATATTTCCTATCACATTCATCATGCAGGATGGGGCTCCTAGAGGTGTTAAAACCTGCCAGCCAGATCAGGAAGACTTCCAAAGAGTACTGAAGATGTAAGTAGTCTAGTAAGTGTTCATCAGATACAGACAGTAATTGTAATACATATGTGAAATGACTGTTTAATTTTTTTTTTTTTTTTTGTGGTGTAACTATGCTCATTGGGGTCAAATGAAAACTACACCAGGGAAAATAAGAGAAATGTTTTTCAGTAGACAGTCAGATTAGGACAGCAAGACATAATTAAGAAGGGAGGGTGTTCTGTAATGTGGCATTTTGCCAAAAAGGGGAGTTAGAAATTAATGGTTGCCCAGGGCAACAGGTGTTAATTGTTGGCTGGACAAACACTAAAAATATTGCAGTGCCATTCACTGACAAATGGGACAACCTTTATGGCAGAAATGATACATATGCCAGGGATGGGGTTCATTTATGTTGGGCCAGAGTGGCAGCATTAGCTAGCTCAGTGAAGGGAGCTGTTAAGGGCTTTAAACTGGAAATAGTTAGAAGTATGGATTTCTGTCGAGAAAGTTTTTTTTCAACAAACTGGCCATCTCCCACCAAGGCAGGGTGACAATAAAAAAGAACACTCACTCCATCACTGTCTTACCAATGCTACAGTTAAAAGCTGAAAATATTCCCACCCCTCCTTCAGAATGCAGGCACTGTACTTCAAACCTCAAGGGCTCAAGTCTAGCCAACCAATTTTTCCTGAATCACTTCACAAATGTTACCATGCTCTGAGTCCTGCAGAATATGGTAAGTCTTAGGTAGAAAAGCCTTGTTTATGTTGTCCACTTGGCTTGTTGTGAGAGGCCAAAGCATACAGATCACTTAGCAAATTGAGTACTTTGTTCCTGTAGTCATTAGTGTTCAAGATAACGAAAATGCCTTTTTTATCCATTCTCTTATCAAAATAAGTGACTTGCAGAGAGGATGAAGTGAAGCAGGAGGTTCACCTCATCATCATAAAATTTACAGTCAATAGATATAGGTCACATTGTTTGACTTTATGGGATTATTCTAAGTTATATCTACAAAGTGTACTTTTTATTGCCTAATTAACACTTATGTGCCCACAAAACCATTGTAAAATAATATTTGTATTCTATGCACACAAAAACCTAAATAAAAACTTATGCTGTCAAATGCTCTAATCATCAGACCACAAGTGACATGGTCTGAACTTGATTGTCTCCTCACCCCTCAGTGGCCTAACCTGGTAGTAAAGATATGGGTACTCACATGAAGACCAGGTCTTCGAGGAACAGGGGGTGTAGCAGGTCCTGTAAAATGGCCCGAGGAGATCCTGTGACGCTGAACCAGTTCATCAGCTGGCGGATCTGTCCACAGGTGGTCAACAGTCTTCATCCTGCTGAAGTCTAGGGCACAGGGGCCAACTGTGGACATTAATAATAACTAGATGCATGTTGATTGTTGAACAATCTGAGAAAATTATCCTCATATTGAATAATCTGGTTCCCATAATTCATTACATGTGACTGGGATAGTGAAGAGTACAGCAAAAGTTTGTAATGCAATTAAAGATCAGCACTGAAGATTTGCAGCAAATTAGAAAAGTTATTCACAAGTGATCATTTGGAAAATGGTATCACAGGTCCTTCAATAAAAATGGCAAATAAGGACTTTTTTTTTTTTTTTTTTTTTTTTTTGCAACAAGTTGGCCATCTCCCACCGAGGCAGGGTGACCCAAAAAGAAAGAAAATCCCCAAAAAGAAAATACTTTCATCATCATTAAACACTTTCACCTCACGCATACATAATCACTGTTTTTGCAGAGGCACCCAGATACAACAGTTTAGAAGCATATATAAAGATACAGTGGACCCTCGACCAATGGCATTAATTCGTTCCAGAGAGCTAGCCATTAGTCAAATTTTCCATTAGTCGAATTAATTTTCCCCATAAGAAATAATGGAAATAGAATTATTCCGTTCCAGACACCCAAAAGTATTAAACAAAATAATTTTCTTACATGAAATATACATTTCCCTACACAAAAACGAATGGGACATGCAAAATAAACAATAATTAAATGCCACTTACCTTTATTGTGGAGTTGTTGATGAGTGATGAGATGGTAGGAGGGCAGATGATGCAGGTGTTCTATTGTTTGGAAGGGGAATCCCCTTCCATAAAGACTTCAGGTACTAAGTCTAATGGCGCCAAAGAGCGCCATTAGATGAATTTGCTGTTACTTGATGCCGCCGTTGGGCAGGGGTCCACCGTATATAACATATCCCTCCAAACTGCCAATATTCCAAACCCATCCTTTAACATGCAGGCATTGTATTTCCCATTTCCAGTACTCAAGTCCAGCTATATAAAAATAACTGGTTTCCCTGAATCCCTTCACTAAACATTACCCTTCTCACACTCCAACAGCTCGTCAGGTCCCAAAAACCATTCGTCTCTATTCAATCCTATCTAACACGCTTACACACGCTTGCTAAAAGTCCAAGCCCTTCGCTCACAAAACCTCCTTTACCCCCTCCCGCAAAACTTTTTGAGGACAACCCTTACCCTTCCTTCCTTCCCCTACAGATTTATATGCTCTCCATGTCATTCTACTTTGATCCATTCTCTCTAAAAGACCAAACCACCTCAACAACCCCTCTTCAGCCCTCTGACTAATACTTTTATTAACTCCACACCTTCTCCTAATTTCTACAAGCCCTCTGACTAATACTTTTATTAACTCCACACCTTCTCCTAATTTCCACACTTTGAATTTTCTGCATATCTACACCACACATTGCTCTTAGACAGGACATCTCCAACCACCTCCTCGCTGCAGCATTTACAACTCAAGCTTCACACCCATATAAGAGTGTTGGTACCACTATACTTTCATACATTCCTTTCTTTGCCTCCATAGATAACGTTTTTTGTCTCCACACATATACCTCAACGTACCACTCACCTTTCTTCCTTCATCAATTCTATGGTTTACCTCATCCTTCATAAACCCATCTGAAAACATTCACTTCTTCCATACTCCCTGTCTCCAATATGAGATAAAAATTTTCTTTATCTAAATCATAAGATACCCTCATCACCTTACTATTATCTATGTTTGCTTTCAACTTTTTACCTTTACACACTCTCCCAAACTCATCCACTAACCTATGCAACTTTTCTTTAGAATCTCCCATAAGCACAGTATCATCAGCAAAAAGTAACTGTGTCAACTTCTGTTTTGTATTTGCTTCCCCATAATTTAATCCCACTCCTCTCCCCAACACCCTAGCATCTACTAATACAGTGGACCCCCGCATAGCGAACTTAATCCGTGCAAGAGGGCTGGCCGTTATGCGAAATGTTCGCTATGCGAATTAATTTTCCCCATAAGAAATAATGGAAATAAAATTAATCCGTGCAAGACACCCAAAAGTATGAAAAAAAAAATTTTACCACATGAAATAGACATTTTCCTACACACAAAGAGAAGGATACATGCACAAAAGTAGAGTAGTACATGCACAATATATATTGTGCATGAACTACTCTACTAAATGAAGAATAAATGACACTTACCTTTATTGAAGATGCAGCAATGACTGATGAGACACTGTGTCCTGGGAGTGCCTTTTCCTCCTGAGTACTGTAGGTCCTGTTTGGTATTTTCTTCCAGAACAGGCCTTATCACACTGTGTATGTCACTACGATTCTTAAATCTCTCAAACCAACCTTTGCTGGCTCTAAATTCACCAATATGAGCACTAGTTCCAGGCATTTTCCCTGTTCACCTGGGTGTTAGTCGACTGATGTGGGTTGCATCCTGGGAGACAAGATTAAGGACCCCAATGGAAATAAGTTAGACAGTCTTCGATGACACTGACTTTTTTGGGTTATCCTGGGTGGCAAATCCTCTGGGTTAATTGTTTCTTGGTATTCTCAATAAGCCACACCAACAACGGTGGTACAGCAGCAGCAGCAGCAGCAGACGATGCTACAGCAGCAGCAGACGGTACTACAGCAGCAGCAGCAGCTGACTGTGGTACAGCAGCAGCAGCAGCTGTACCACCAATAGTAGCGATGGTTGATTGGGGTTTATTATACAACCTGGCCAGCTCGGAGACAAGCACTCCACTTTCATACTTATCAATGATCTTTTTCTTCATCTCCAAAGTAATTCTCACCCTTATTGCTGTAGGGTTGGCACTAGAAGCTATCTTGGGGCCCATGGTCACTTATTTTCCAGAAAAAAATCACCAAAAACACTGTAATAATACGAAATGTTCCGATTGTATGCTTGGATGTTACCGCGGAGGCTGGCTGGTAAACAATGCCACCGGCGGCACATGTGAGCGTGGCTCAGGCCGCACATTGGACGCGTCTCGGACGAAGGCCGCTGAGCGGGTTTTTGTCCACTATGCGGGGCAAAATTTTAGCGAACGAAGCATCCGCTATGCGGATTGTTCGCTATGCAAGGCGTTCGCTATGCGGGGGTCCACTGTATATTAAATAACCATGGTGACATTATACATCCCTGTCTAAGACCTACTTTTACTGAGAAGTAATCTCCCTCTCTTCTGTACACCCTAACCCGAGCCTCATTATCCTCATAAAAACTTTTTACAGCATTTAGTAACTTACTACCTATTCCATATACTTGCAACATCTGCCACATTGCTCCCCTATCCACTATCATATGCCTTTTCTAAATTCATAAATGCAATGAAAACTTCCCTGCCTTTATCTAAATACTGTTCACATACATGCTTCAATGTAAACACTTGATCTACACATCCCCTACCCACACTAAAGCCTCCTTGCTCATCCGAAATCCTACTCTCTGTCTTATCTCTAATTCTTTCAATAATAACCCTACCGTACACTTTTCCTGGTATACTCAGTAAACTTATTCCCCTATTATTTTTACGATCTCTTTTGTCCCCCTTCCCTTTGTATAAAGGAACTATACAAGCTCTCTGCCAATCCCTAGGTACCTTCCCCTTTTTCATACATTTATTAAACAAAAGTACCAACCACTCCAACACTATATTCCCCCCTACTTTTAACATTTGTCATGATCCCATCAGTTCCAGCTGCTTTACCCTCTTTCATTCTACATAATGTCTCATGCATCTTCCCCACACTCCATCCTGCTCTTCTTCACTTCTAAAAGATGTGACACCTCCCTGACCAGTGCATGAAATTACCGCATCCCTTACTTAATCGACATTTAAAAGTTCCTCAAAATATTCTCGCCATCTACCCAATACCTCCAGCTCCCCATCTACTAACTCCCCTACTCTGTTTTTAACCCTTTCAGGGTTGGTGCCGTACTAGTACGCAGAAATTCTAGCACCTTCAAATCTAGCGAGAGAATGCTGGTAGGCCTACATATGAAAGAATGGGTCTATGTGGTCAGTGTGTGCGGTATAAAAAACTACTGCAGTAAACAGTGTATAATGAGGAAAAAAAACTCCAACTTTGTTTTTGGTTCAAAACAGCGACTTTGCAGTGTATTTTTTTATGCTATTTATGGTTGTATTCTAGTTTTCCTGGTCTCATTTTATAGAATGGAAGACATATTACGGAAATTGAGATGATTTTGATTGCTTTCATAATGAAAAGTGCCTTGAAATTGAGCTCAAAGTAGCAGAAATGTTCGATTTTTGCCAAAGTTCAAAGGTAAACAAATCATGCCAAGCGTCCAATATACGTCAACTGGTGAGTGTAATATTCTTCCACAAGTGCCCTGATATTATTTATACAATTTCTATGCCATTTCTACATGAATGCAGTAGTCTGCATAACATAAATCTTCTATTTTTTGTGAGAATAAAAATTCAAAGTGGAAAGCAAAAGAAATGTAACAGAGGCCTGGGGACACGAGTAATGAACAGAGGAAATGTTATTTTAGTGCCAGACATGTCTGTCTTGTTTATTCTGGACCCTATTTGGAAATTGGCATCTTTTGAAATTTGTGTGAAATTGGCAAAATTGCCAAATTCTGACCACGTTACTGGATAGTGGAATTCGATAAATGGGTGGTGTCTTGTACTCATTCGATAGAAAAAAATGGAGTTCTAGCGAAATAGGTATGATTTTTGTCAACTGGTACATTGAAATTGGCAGAAAATAGGGCTCAAAATGGGCGAAATTGCCGATGTGTAAACATCATCGAGACTGCTTACTTCACAAGAGCATAACTCCCTAAGTTTTCCATCAAATTTCATACTTTTGGTGTCATTATGATCAGGAAAATATTCTCTATCATTTCATAAGAATTTTTTTTTTTTTTTTTTTTTTTTTTTTTTTTTTTTTCAAAAAATTTCCGACCCTGAGAACAATTTTAGGAGAGGCCCTGTCGACCCTGAAAGGGTTAACTGACAAATCCATTCTTTCCCTAGGCTTTGTTAACTTGTTTATGTCACTCCATTTTTTTTTTCTTATTTTCATCAAAATTTCTTGACAGTGCCTCTCCCACTATCATCTGCTCTCCTTTTACACTCTCTCACCACACTCTTCACCTTTCTTTTACTCTCCATATACTCTGCTCTTCTTACAATACTTTTGCTTTGTAAAAACCTCTTAAAAGCTACCTTTTTCTCTTTCATCACACCCTTTACTTTATCATTGCACTAATCACTCCTGTTTCCTCCTACACCCACCCTCCTATAGCCACGAACTTCTGCCCCACATTCTAATACTTCATTTTTAAAACTATTCCAACCCTCTTCAACCCCCCCACTACTCATACTTGCACCTTTCTGCCAATAGTTGCTTATATCTCACCCTAACTTCCTCCTCCCTTAGTTTATACACTTTCACCTCTCTCTTACTTGTTGTTGCCATTTTCCTTTCATCCCATCTACCTCTTACTCTAACTCTAGCTACAACTAAATAATGATCCGATATATCAGTCGCCCCTCTATAAACATGTACATCCTGAACCCTACCCATCAACCTTTTATCCACGAATACATAATCTAACAAACTACTTTCATTACGTGCTATATCATACCTTGTATACTTGTTTATCCTCTTTCATAAGTCAAATCTAATTTAAACCTTCCATTAATAATACCAACTATGAAACTAAATTGAAGAGGCATTCTTATGTTATCTCACAGAGAGACCTACATCCTGAAAATAGTAAGGTCTATTATCGTCAAATTTAAAAAATGCAATTTTTTTAAAATACTCTACAATCTCTTGATAAAATATATATTTTTCACATTTTCAAGAAAATTAAATTTAAATAAATTGGCCTTATAACTGGCAAATTGGCAAACATACAGAACACAATTAATAAAAATACTTCCAACCAAGATAAACCAGTGTTTGTTTGAAACCAATCAGAAGAGGCATTCTCTGGTTATTACATGAGAAACTATGCATTTAATAAAATCTGTAAATTGAAATTTACACAGTTCAAAGTGACTCTCAAGCTTTCCTTTAATAAAACACACCAACAATGAAAGATTGAGACTGATTCGAAGAGACATTCTTCAGTAGTTGATCAGACTGAAATGATTCCAGATTTCATAAAAATTTCAGTAAGATTTCAAATTTGCACCTACTTAGACTAAACTTGCAGAGTATCACCCTTCTTACAGAATACATCATTAGTATTTTTATGCCAATCAGAAGCATTCTTTAGTCATTATATATAATACTAGTTATTCAATAAAATTGGTAAACTGGGACTTATGCCACCCATTAACAGCATCAACTTTACGCTGAGGAAACAACATTAGTGATGAAAATCTGAACCCGATCAGATAAGTCATGCTCCAGTTATGGCATGGCTTCCAACGATTCCAAGTTTGCTTTCATGCAAACAAAACTTAATGGGAACTATACTGACCCTAAGCTATATCAGCCACTAAATACTGAAGCCACTTTTGAAGTCAATTTGACTTTTTTTTTTTCGGTATCCTAGGTAATTGACACTTGTTAAACTGCATATGTATGATAATTGTCCTTATGTGTAGCTGTACCTAAACACATAACTTACTTAATGTGATTTAATGCAAGTAAAAATTCCACACTATTTTACACATAAAATGGTCACATCTGCATCTAAATACCTATATACTTGAATTTCACTCTCTGTTGTCTTCAAATTAAGAACATTTGAAGCTATGCCACTTCTTATTGGGTTTGTAAGTCACTGACAGCTTATGCTATATCGAGCCCTGCTTTCCAATGTATGGAGAAAAGATACAGGAGGGCTCCGCTTTACAGCATTTCCTAATGCAGCAGTTTTCAATTATACCCATTCTTCATTTATTCAGACTTCTTACAACACTCACTATAAGCTAAGGATGAAAATATTTTAAGGTAAGTATTGTGTGTACTGTATATGCATTTTTTAGGTCTAGCTCTATTAACATGTGATAGTGTAAACATATCATCAGGCTTTTATATGCATTTGAAAGTGAAAAAAAAAAAAAGGCTATGTTTCACTTTACAGCGGTAGCCCAAAACTTAACCTGCTGTGTAAGTGGGGCCTCCCTGTACTGCCCAAAGCTGGGCCACGAAAGAAAAGGGAACAGGAGTCCCTTTGTAAACAGAAACAGAAACTAGAAGTTCCCAATTAGATCAGATGGATCCCCTTGACAAGCCCCAGCAGAGAGAGAAACCCATGTTTCACCCAAGTTCAGCAACCGGATTTCCACCAAACCCATTAAATAAATATCCGCAGAGCGGAAAAAATTAAGCTGGCTAAAATTAAGCCAATGACAAGTTCCCTTCTTGAAATATGCCCAGCAGGCAAAGTAGATGAGGAAAAGCATCCCAGAGAGAACATGGGAAATTTGTCAATGATGCTCAGGTTAGACATCCACAACCGATGAAGGCTGGCGCTGAAGTCCATTCAACAAATTTGGTCATAGGGCACGTAAACATGCCATTTGTTCCAAAAATCTGGTTTTCGTTACCATACACAATTGTTAAATATTTTGAAGCTGATTAGATGAAACATCCTCAAGTAATGAGCAAAACAAAAACAAATGCTGGAGGAAGGAAAAAAGCCAGGCAACCTCTTGAAGGGATACACATAACAGTAATAATAATAACAACAATGATAATAATAATAATGCTAGAAAAATATTTTTGCTCATATTTTTCTTCAAGAAACAGGTGACACCATACAGTGGAATGCGAACCACTGGTCTTTGGACAATACATCTCTCTCATTCAATACCCCGTGGCCTAGTGGCTAAGGCTCTTGCTTCACACAGCAAGGATCCGGGTTAAATTCCCGGCGAGGGTAGAAAAATAGGGCGTTTCCTTACACTGGTTATCTATGTTCCCCATCAGTAAAATGGGTACCTTGGTGATAGTCAACTGGTGTGGGTCGCATCCTGGGACTAAACTGACCTAATCTGCCCGAAACACTCTGCATAACAAGCAGCTTCCTACATAGCAGTATGTCATTGATGTCAGCTAGGCCTGTATACCTTGTACATGTACTTGTAGAAATAAAGATATTATTATATTATTATTCAAATACACTTACATGAAACTCACCTAAGAGGGAGCTCAGGATGGTACCATAGTCTGGATCTGCTACCAGTGAATCTTTTTCATAATATTTGCTGGAAAAAAGTTAAGAATAATTATTTTTTCACTTCCAGTATAAGAAGAGAGAAAATCTTTTTACTATACCAGACAAAACTGTAAAATAAAATCAAGAGAATGACGAATAAAAAAATATATATTGTCATGTCAGACTTTACTAATTATTCTAGTATCAGCAAAATGAATGCTAGTAGTGGCAGCAGCAGTGGCAACATTAACAGCTGCTCCTTAATCTTTGCAGTCCCCTGGGCTGATTTAAGCTCCAATGATGGCTTAATTGCAAGTACTACTGCATGATTATATGTGGAACTTATACAGCCTCTCGACACTTAGTGATGTACTCATTTACCGACGACTCGGGCTTACGACGGGGTCTCTGACCAATATACATACCTAAATAATGTATATTAGAGCTGATTTCTTCTATTCTGTTTATTACAATATACAGTGGAACCTCGTTTTTTGGCTGTAATCTGTTCCAGGTCAGCCTAAATTCGAAACAGCCTAAATTCAAAGCAATATTTCCCATTCCAGACACCCAAAAATATTAACAAAAAATACATTTTTTAAAGATTAATTATAGTTTTATCAATTAATCAATCAATTTTTATTTCCTTGCAAGATTACATAGAGATTATGAAATTACAAAAATGAGATGCAGTGCAATGAGAGCCACTATCATGCCTAGGCATGATAGTGGCTCTATGGCCCAACCTAGTCAGGTCAGGTCACATTCACTTAAGGAAGGAGCACGGCATCAGACCTAGTAGCACAAGCTAGTCAGGTCCAACTCACACCTACCCACACCCACTCATGTATTTATCTAACCTATTTTTAAAACTTCACAATGTTTTAGTATCTATGACAGTACTTGGGAGTTTGTTCCACTCATCCACAACTCTATTACCAAACCAGTGCTTTCCTATATCCTTCCTGAATCTGAATTTTTCCAACTTAAAACCACTGCTGCAAGTCCTATCTTGGCTAGGTATTTTTAGCATAATATTTACATCCCCTCTATTTATTCATCTTTTTAAATTTAACTTATAATACTCAGTAACTCATTCTTTTTTGTGTTAATTAATAGTCTCAGTCCATATACTCATCCTTGATAGTAGTTGTTAATAATTGTTTTTCAATTTATTTTTTTACAGCTTATCCCTTAGTTACTTTTATTTGATACTAAGCTACATTCTCCATTACTCTTATAAATGCAAATATTTATCCTAATATTAACCTCTTGTTAAACAGCACAAATAATTCTAACAATAATTGTCATTACTACACTGCCAGTCAGGTTAAAGCTGTACTCAGTGCCAACAAGAACATAACAGTATTCAATTACAATATCAGATCATTGAGTAAACACTATGATGACCTCCTTGCACTTCTTAATTCTCTAAATGTTAACATATCTTTTATCATTCTCACTGAAACATGGCTCAAACATGATTTAACAGACATCTTTGCCTTACCTGGTTACACAGCCATACACAACTGCAGGGCTGATCAATTAGGAGGTACTGCTATCTACTACTCTAGTGTACTAAAATGTATTAAATCTACTTGCACCAGGGATGAATATGGTGAATATATATGTGCCAAATTCACATCCAAAAACCTAAAAAAAAAAAAAAACCATAGCAGTTGGAGCAGTCTACAGACTACCTCACACTAATATTTACACATTTAGTGACAACTTAAGAAACACGATAAATGACTCAGAGATGAATAAACACTACTTGCTGGTGACTAATATAAACCTCATTCAAGCAGCTGGCCCCTAGGTAGTTAATTTCACAAACACTATGAGCAGCTGCTTGCTACTACCATCTATAACTAAACCAACAAGAATCACAGAGACAAGTGCCTGACTACTTGATAATATCTGGACCAATACTATATCCCCACTAAAAGCAGGCATAATCATAGACATCACTACAGACCACTACCCAACTTTTCTCATAACTAACTTAGGTAGACTGCCTCAGGACATGATTAACATCTCTTTTCGACTGATGTTGTAGTGGCCAGGCTTAGGCTTGGTTACAAGTACTTCTGGCAGTTTGGGAGACACACAGATGATGATTAAACTAAATGCAAATTATGTGATCAGGCATATGGTCACTGTCTTGAACACTATGTGCTTAATTGTCCACTTATTGAGGAATACAGAGACAGACAGTATAATAACCCATGTGACATGTCAAGATATCTTATTAATGAAAATAAGATATCAGATATACTAAGCAAATTTCCTAAATTTGCATGTAACAGATAAGTGAACTGTAGATATGTAGATAAATAAAA
>NC_069428.1:23484348-23564348 GCF_026875155.1 Cherax quadricarinatus | reverse complement strand
GTACTTGGGACCTGAGAATCTGTTGGAGTGTGAGCAGGGTAATATTTAGTGAAGGGATTCAGGGAAACCGGTTATTTTCATATAGTCGGACTTGAGTCCTGGAAATGGGAAGTACAATGCCTGCACTTTAAAGGAGGGGTTTGGGATATTGGCAGTTTGGAGGGATATGTTGTGTATCTTTATATGTGTATGCTTCTAAACTGTTGTATTATGAGCCCTCTGCAAAACAGTGATAATGTGCGAGTGTGGTGAAAGTGTTGAATGATGATGAAAGTATTTTCTTTTTGGGGATTTTCTTTCTTTTTTGGGTCACCCTGCCTCGGTGGGAGACGGCCGACTTGTTGAAAAATATATAAATATATTTATATATATATATATATATATATAATATATATATATATATATATATATATATATATATATATATATATATTATATATATATATATATATATATATATAAACTATCTCGCTTCCTTAATCCTTTAATAACCCAACAGAAAGCGGCGGTGCGGATGATCACAAACTTCTGCACTAGACAACACAGCCCACCACTCTTCAAAAGCTTGAACTTACTTAATATACAAAATATACAAACTTATTATTGTGCCTACTATATATAGAGAACATTAAACTCCAATATCAACCCTCCACTCAAACTTCTCCTAGACAGCTTCAAAAGAACACACAGGCATAACATGAGGCACAAAACACTCTTCAGCATCCCTCATGTCCATCTCACACTTTTTATGCAAAAATGCAATGCACATAAAAGGCCCAAAGATCTGGAACTCTTTGCCTGAACCAGCAAGAGGTCCCCTGCCCACAAATCAATTTAGAACTATACTCAAAAATCATCTCATCTCTCAGTAACAACCATACCCACACTATGCTAAACTCTAACCAACTTTAAAGCAACTCTTCCAAATATTTTATTATCCCTTAACTATTAAGCCATTATTACAAACTTAAAAATGAACATTTGTATCATTAATTGTACTACCTCATATTAATAATAGAGTAAAATATTGAATATTTGTACTCTACCACTCTTCACCTGTCTAGGCTTAAGTAGTCTACGTATTAGGTTTAAGTGTGCCCGAAATGCCTCGGCATGATAGTGGCTTTCTTTGCACCAATCAAATTATGAAATGTAAACACACATTGTAACCTTAGCAAAGAAATAAAAAAAATATATTTTTTTAAGTTTAATGATGATAAAATAACATTTCAGCAGGAACTGTAAACACAGAATAAATAACTCTACATAATCTCACATCACAGACTGGCAAGATACAACACAGACATCACTGTCTAATGCATTTTGCTTAGTTTCTGTAGGAGTTTACTGCTCTCTCTAGATCTGACTAAATCCCTGTAACTACATACACCTTACCTGGAGCTAACCTGGAGAGAGTTTCGGGGGTCAACACCCCCACAGCCTAGTCTGAGACCAGGCCTCATGGAAGATCAGGGTCTGATCAACCAGGCTGTTACTGCTGGCCACACACAAACCGATGTATGAACCACAGCCCGGCTGATCAGGTACTGACTTTAGGTGTCTCTCCAGTGCCTTCTTGAAGACATCCAGGGGCCTATTGGTAATCCCCCTTATGTATGCTAGGAGGCAGTTGAACAGTCTTGGGCCCCTGACACTTACTGTGTTGTCTCTTAGTGTAATCGTGGCAACCCTGCATTAGAATGGGCCACATAGGCAAATGATTTAAGGTTCAGAGGTGTCCTGTAGCTTGGATGATAGTGGACTCAGCTCACACATGAAGTGTCCATGGTTCATTCTCTGGTATAGGTGGAAACACTGGGTGTGTTTCCTTAAGACACCTGCTGTCCCTGTTTGTCTAGCACCTAGGTCAGGGAACTAGGGTAAATTACCCCAAATGAAATAAAAATAAAAGTCTAGGGGGTAAAGAAGGCTCAATAAACATAAATAAAATTGCACAAAAATTTATTATTTAACAAGCAAGGGAAATTATGAAAGTTATATTATGTTTCTCAGTTTTTAGCTTCTCAATTTTTAGCTTCTCAATTTTTAGCTTCTCAATTTTTAGCTTCTTAATTTTTAGTTTCTTTAGGTTTCTGCAAAACATGAAGTGAAAATGTTTTCAATGAAATTCTTTATTTCCCTGATGAGACTTACTAAATTTGTCTGTTACTGTTTTTTATTTCATGCCATTTATTTTTCATTTTATTATTTTGTTAATTTTTGTGCTTTATGCACATTATACATACTTTTCTGTTTGTATGACTTTATTCTCCCTACAAATGAATTCAATAAACTATTTTGAATTTGAATGCTCCGTGTGTTTTCTGGATTCTGTGGACTTTCTAATGGGTATTTCATTGTACATAAACTTGTTTTGGGGTAATACCCAAAAAAGTTTGCCAACCTCAGATCTAGCAGTAAGTAGGTACCTGGGTGTTAGTTGACTGGTGTGGGTCGCATCCTGGGGACAAAATTAACCTAAGTTACCCAAAATGCTCCGAATAACCAGGGGCTTTCTATATAGTATGTCAGTGATGTCAGCTTGATCTATATAAGTTGTATCACGTACCTAACGAATAAAAGACTGAAGAATCCACCTGTGCAGGCAAAATGTTTCGGAAATAAAGATACCAAAGTGTTTCACAAGTCATATTTATCCTCTATTAAGTACTAGGGTCGGGTGTTACTCAGAACTCTGTTTCATTCAGAATATACATACATTTATGCAAAATGTCTGCTCTTTTATAATTTGTGTGGGAAATGTTATTTATGTTATTATGATGTAGATGGTGGTGGTGGTGATAGTCACATCAATGATGGTCATAATAATAATAATGAGTGGTATTCATTGTGATGTAATGACGATAAGATGTTAATCGCTGTGACAGTGATGGTCGTTGGAGTAGAGATTGCACTATGGTGATGGCAGTGATGGTAATGATGCTGACTGTAGTAATGGTAATAGTAGTGATAGTGATGGCAGTGATGATGGTAACAGTAGTGATGATTATGATGGTTGTGATTTTAGTGATGGTTGATGGTAGTAGCAGTAATCACGTTGGGGTGGTTATTAGCACGATACTACTACAACATAACCACTATGATCTATCAAGCATTACCCACCATTACTTTAACCACATTTACCATCAACCCGCACCACCACCACCTCTATCACCGCACGTCACACACACAAACACCTTACAACACAGAAGAGACCTTCCCATTCTCACTTGCTGTTCTGCACTAGGTAGTCGATGATCTTGGCCAGTACCTTCTCGAAGAGCGCAACACGGATCCACAGATACCTGGGGGGGCTGCTACAGCCACTGGTACCAGAGCCAGAGTTCTTCTTCACCAGTGGAGGCTTGCCCAGACGTGAACTGGAGTCTCCACTGCCACTGCTGCGTCTGCCAAAGATGGGCAAAATGAAGCCTCACTTAAGCTCACCTGTTCCTATTTGTACATACAGCTTTCGTAGTGACAATTAATATGTAGATGATTTAGTGAATTCAATAAAACAAATATTAGGTTATGCCCCAATGGAATATAAATGAAAGTGATCCTAATTGTATAAATTTTGTTTTCATTACATATTAGGAATTATAGTGGAACCTCAGCTTACGAATTTAATCCGTTCCATGACCTCGTTCATATCCCGATTTGTTCGTATGCTGAGCCAATTTTCCTCATTTAAATTAATTGAAATGGCATTAATCCGTTCCAGCGGAATTCCTGCTTTTAGGAGGCACGCAAAATACTTCAATATGATGCTAATATCAACTCCACAGTTTATTTATATATCACAGTTCATCTAATTTCATCATCACTCAAAGAATGCACAACAGGTGCATCATTGTCAGTGTTCAGCATTTCTTCGATGTCAGCTTCCTGTATCTCCATTACCACACAGTCCAAATGAGTAAATAGAATTCTCAATGCTTATTGCTTGGGTACATTTATTCTGTTTGTGGTTTGGATTAGTGAAGGACCTGCCTATTATAGGCCAACAGACCTACTGCAGTGTTCCACCATTCTAATGTTATTATGTACCCATGACACCAATCATACCCATCCCCTCCCACTCATATATTTGTCCAGTCTCATTTTAAAGCTACCCAAGGTTCTATTGAAGCTAAAACCTTGGGTAGTTTCAAATTTAGGTTGGATAAATACATGAGTGGGACTTGCACATGATTAAATATGATTATTAATAGGATTATTAAACCATTTATCACAGGATTATTAAAGCTTATTGCTTGGGTAGCATTTATTCTGTTAGTGGGCTGGATTTGTGAAGAACCTACTACTAAAGTCACTTTCAGACTTCACAATGAGGCACCCATCAATAACTTCACAGCAGCAGTGACAAACATTGACTGGCACACTGAGCTAGAAATCTATACAGATACTGACGAATGTATTAATAATTTTCTAAAAAAGACCCAATATCTCTATAATAAGCACTGCCAAAAAAAACTAAACATATGACAGCTAAGAGACTGAACAGTCCCTGGCTAACACCCAGCATCCTCAAATCCATAAATACAAAGCACCTATACAAAAAAAGTACAGAATGGGTCATATAACCAGATACCAAACAAAACGTTACTCGTCAATCCTAACCAGCCTGATAAGAAGGGCTAAAAAAATTGTATTATGAGAACAGATTATCCAACTTACGAGGTGACATAAAAAAGACCTGGAAAACCCTATCAGAAATTCTAGGAACAAAAAAGATATCACGAAATAGCGTAATTGAATTAACAAAACCAGATGAACCCCAACTCCCACCAACTGAAACAGCAAACAAACTCAATAATTTCTTCTCCACTATAGGAAAAAACCTTGCCAATAAAATCCCAAGCTCAGATACCCCACCCAATGACTACCTCACTGGCAACTACCCGAACACACTGTTCCTAGCTCCGACTAACCCTACTGAAGTCTCCCTTATTATCAACACACTAAAAAACAAGACAGGAGATTTAAATACCTTACCACCCTTTATATACAAAAAAGTGTCACAAGTGCTATCACCAATCATTGCAACACTCTTTAACAAATCCATAGAATCCTCTACCTTCCCTACAGTTCTCAAAATAGCAAGGGTCACCCCGATCCATAAAGGAGGAGACCAAACAGACTTTAATAACTATAAGCCAATATCCAACTTACACCCTCTCTCTAAAATCTTCAAAAAATTAATTCATAAGCAAATCTATTCCTACCTCAACTCCCACAACATACTCAACCCCCGTCAATTTGGGTTCAAGTGTAACAAAAATACTAACGATGCTATTATACACATGCTAGAACACATATACACTGCAATAGAGAAAAAAGAAGTCCCACTGGGGATCTTCATTGACTTACGTAAAGCTTTTGATACAGTTGACCACGACTTGCTCCATAAAAAATTGTCGCACTATGGTATAAGAGGGCACTCCCTCAACTACGTCAAGTCTTACCTCAGCAACAGAAGCTAATATGTGTACACAAACGGGGCAAACTCTTCTGCACAGCCAATTACAGTTGGTGTCCCACAGGGAAGTGTCCTAGGCCCTCTTCTCTTTCTCATATACATAAATGACCTACCAAATGCATCGCAACTACTCAAACCCACACTATTTGCAGATGACACTAAATACGTCTTCTCTCACCTGAGCCCAGTCATGCTAGCCAATACTGTAAATACCGAATTACAGAAAATATCTACCTGGATGAGGACTAACAAACTTACTCTAAACATTGACAAAACCTACTTCATTCAGTTTGGTAACAGAGCTATAGACGTCCCTCTTAACATAATGATTAATGGATCACCTATCACAAAACTCATAAGAGGGAAAATTCTTAGGAATCCACCTTGATAATAGACTCAAATTTCAAACACATATACAACAAATTTCCAAAAAATTTCCAAGACCGTAGCCATACTATCGAAAATACGGTACTATGTTCCACAGTCAGCCCTCCTGGCCCTATATCACTCACTTATTTACCCCTATCTCACCTATGGAATTTGTGCATGGGGATCAACAACAATAAACCATCTCAGATCATTAATTACCCAACAAAAGTCTGCAGTCAGAATAACAAATCCCCACTACAGGCAGCACACTCCACCAATATTCAAAACTCTAAACCTACTCACCATACAAAACATCCATACTTATTACTGCACCTACTACATACATAGAACACTTAACTCTGATATAAACCCTCCCCTCAAATGTCTCCTTACCAACCTCAACAGAATGCATGACCATAACACAAGGCACAGATCACTCTTTGATGTTCCTCGTGTCCACCTCACGCTATGCAAAAACTCAATACACATAAAAGGCCCTAAAATCTGGAATTCACTACCTGTAACTATAAAAGAAACACTGTCAGTTTATAAATTCGAGTCTCTTCTCAAAAATTACTTATTCACCCACAACTAAATAAATACTGAATAATTGTATCACATAAATTGTATCTCGTTATTGTATCTCATGTCTAACCTGTGACCCAATCAAACTTTGTTATTTTTTTAATTACATTACCTAACATAATACTCCATTCTATTGAATGCACAGCAACACAGTAAATGACCATATGACCTGTCTTTGTAATACTCATTTGTGCTAAATTGTTATCTGTTTACAATAATGTTTTTACCACTGAATATATCATTGCTTAGTTAATCTTAAGTTAATTTTAAGCCTGCCCATAATGCTTTGCATACAAGGGGCTTTGGCATGTTCCACTTTAATAACTGTATTCCTTTGTGCTTCCCTGTATCATGTTCAAATTAACAAATAAATAAACCTGCCAAGTATGGGCAAACAGACCTGCTGCATTGTTCCTCCTTTCTTATGTTCTTATCTTGTTCTAGTGGTACACTCTGTAATCATTATTTAACTACATGTAAACCACACAACAACCAAATTCTGTAAATTCAACATTGTAATCTTTATAGAGAATAAACTTTGAATTTGAATTTGAATTTGAATTTGATGAGTGGAACTATCTCCCTAGTATGGTTACTGAGGCTAACACCTTGGGTAGTTTCAAATTTGTGTTGGATAAATACACGAGTGAGAGGGGTTGGACGTGAGAGGGACCTGCCCATGAATTATCAAATTATCAAAGCTTATTGCTTGGGTAGCATTGAAAATTGAGTTGGGCAAATATTGTTAGGGGGATGGATTGTGAAGGACCTGCCTAGTATGGGCCAACAGGCCTGATGTAGTGTATTATTATTAGTAGTAGTATGTATGTAATAATAATAATTATTATTATGTATATTATTATTATTAATTTAAGGAAGTGGAGAACAGATCCAATTCTCTTGATCAAGATCCCCTCGCCAAGGAACCTCCCTTGAGGGGGAAGTTCGCATCCTGAAATTTCGTTCGTATTCAGAAGCAAAAAATCAATCGAGTGACTGTTCGTATCCTGAAAAATTCACATGGTGGGGCATTCGTAAGCCGAGGTTCCACTGTACTTCTACATGCTTATCTAATATTTTGTCAGCAATATCCCAGTTTGTGACAGAATCTACAAGGGGAAATAACCTGCTTGACTTAGTTCTCGCAAACAAGGAATCCCTTGTTAATAATTTAGAAATTTCAGAGGAACTTGGTGCTAGTGACCACAAATCAATTACATGTAGCACTGAATGGAAGTACTGTATGATAGTAGGGATAACTCAGTCCCAGATTTTCGCTTAGCAGATTACAATGGGCTTAAAGAACAATTATCATCTGTTGGCTGGGGTAACTAAGAGAGCTATCAATATGACAGTTTTCTGAACACTATACATGCTTCCCAAAGAACATTTATCCCATATAAAGAAATCAGATGAAATAGAAATGATCCAAAATGGATGAATAATAGGCTCAAATATCTTTTAGGGCAGAAGAAAAAAATTTATAGGCTTATCAAAAGAGGTGAGGGTCATCTTATGAATCAGTATATTGACATTAAGAAGGACGTTAAAAAGGGAATAAGAAAAGCTAAACGGGACAATGAAATTAAAGTTGCCAGGGATTCGAAAACTAACCCAAAAAGTTTTCCCAGGTTTATAGAACAAAAGTTAGAGATAAGATAGGTCCCCTTAAAAATAACTATGGGCATCTTACTGACAAAGAGAACGAAATGTGAAAGTTAAGACATATGTGCAACATCTGGATATCTTTATTGCAGACGTTTCGCCATCCAGTGGCTTTATCAATACAGATTCTAGGACATAATTAGAAGACAGAAGAACTATATACAAAAGATGAGGTAATCAGTTCCTCAGTCTTGGAGTTAGTGTTCACAGCATCGTGGTGGTGGAGAATCTGGACCAAAGGCAAGGAGACTGGCAGTTATATAGGCGTCAGTGGATAGGGACGTGTAGCAGACAAGGGCATAGTCACTGGTAGGCGGGATTCCCCAGTGGAAGTAGGTCCTACCCAAAGGGATGGGTTAGTTGTAGTAGCCGTGAAGAAGGTCTTGTAGATGTCCTCTGAACGTCTACAATAAATATATCCAGATGTTGCACATGTCTTAACTTTCATATTGTCGATATTTTATACTTTTCTTGCGCAGAATGAAATGTGTTCGATTTTAAATAATTATTTTCTCTCGGTTTTTACACAGGAAGACACTAATATCCCAGTAATTAATTTTTATAGTGGGCCTGAAGAAGATAAATTATGTAACATCACAGTCACTAGTGAAATGGTTATGAAACAAATAGACCGACTGAAGCAAAATAAGTCGCCGGGACCTGGAGTTTATCTGGAGAGAGTTCCGGGGGTCAACGCCCCCGCGGCCCGGTCTGTGACCAGGCCTCCTTAGGTCAGTGTCCCAGGATGCGACCCACACCAGTCGACTAACACCCAGGTACCCATTTTACTGATGGGGAACATAGACAACAGGTTGAAAGAAACACGTCCAATGTTTCTACTCTGGCTGGGAATCGAACCCAGACCCTCGCCGTGTGAAGCGAGAGCATTAACCACCAGGCCACCAGAGCTTTTTTCAAGGGTTCTTAAGAAATGTAAAATGGAACTCTGTGAACCATTAACTAATATTTTTAATTTATTTCTTCAAACAGGTGTAGTGTCTGATATGTGGAATTATTATTATAATCAAAAAGAAGTGCTAAGCCACAAGGACTATACAGCATATGTGGAAGATGGCTAATGTAATTCCTATTTTTAAAGCAGGGGACAAGTCATTACCATCAAATTACCACCCAATAAGCCTGACCTCAATTGTAGGCAAATTACTAGAGTCAATTATAGCTGAGATTATAAGAAGCCATCTGGATAAGCATAATCTGATTAATGATACTCAGCATGTATTCACGAGAGGCCGATCTTGTCTAACTAATTTATTAACTTTCTTCAGTAAAGCTTTCGAGGCTGTTAATCACGATAAAGAACTTGATATTATTTACTTAGATTTTAGTAAGGCTTTTGAAAGAGTACCACACCACCAGAGACTGTTAAAGAAAGTGGCAGCTCATGGCATTTGGGGAAAAGTGCTCTCATGGATCGAGTCATGGCTCACAGACAGGAAGCAGCATGTGTCCATAAATCAAATCAAATCAAATCAAATCAAATCAAATCAAAGTTTATTCTCTATAAGGATTACAATGCGGGGTTTACAGATTTTGGTTACTGTGTGGTTTACATGTAATAAAATACTAATTACAGAGGGGGCCACTAGAACACCTAGCATGGCTAGGCACTTCGGGCAAACTTAGATTAATCTTAACCCTAAATTATTACAAATTGTGGAGTAGGCTGACTGAATACTAAGTGACTAAATACTAGTTAGTGAGTTTAGCAATGTGAATGCTTTTGTTTTGGCACAATACATAGTTTCTATACTGGAGTATCACAGGCAAGCTTGTGACTAGTTAGGAATCATTGTATTTTAAGATTAAGATACGTATTTCTGTGCTTATAGTCATATGGGTGAGTGAGTGTAAGTGTGAACCACCAGGTGGTTTTTATGTAGTTAGTTGACGGGTAAGTGTCAGGGGCCCGAGACTGTTCAACTGCCTCCCAGCATACATAAGGGGGATTACCAGCAGACCCCTGGCAGTCTTCAAGCTGGCACTGGACAAGCACCTAAAGTCGGTTCCTGACCAGCCGGGCTGTGGCTCGTACGTTGGTTTGCGTGCAGCCAGCAGTAACAGCCTGGTTGATCAGGCTCTGATCCACCAAGAGGCCTGGTCACAGACCGGGCCGCGGGGGCGTTGACCCCCGGAACTCTCTCCAGGTAAACTCCAGGTGTATCAGGGAGATAAGATGTTTTCTAAAGGTAGTTTTGAAGGTGATGAATGTGTCTGCAGTTCTAGAGTTTTCAGGTAGGGTGTTCCATTTTAGGGCCTTTGACATACATTGAATTTTTGTAAAGGTTTAGTCGGACACGGGGAATGTCGTAGAGATGTTTGTGTCTGGTGTTATGCTTGTGGGTCCTGTCACAACTATCAAGAAAGCATTTTAGGTCAAGGTTAATATTGGAATTTAAATGGGGTAAATCCGAGTGGGGATTTGTAACAAGTGGTGTTCCACAGGGATCAGTCGTGGGCTCATTGTTGTATGGGCCAGTAGGCCTTCTGCAGTGTTCCTCCATTCTTATGTTATGTTCTTGATGAGGGAATTACTAGTGAAATGAGCAAATTCGCCGATGACACAAAGATAGGTAGGATAATTGATTCAAACATAGATATCAGGGAACTTCAGGAGGATTTAGACAAACTCAATAACTGGTCAGAAAAGTGGCAGATGCAGTTCAGTGTTGATAAATGCAAGGTTCTGAAGCTCGGGAGTGTCCACAATCCTAGCACTTATAAGTTAAATAATGTAGAACTTAGCCATACAGATTGCAAAAAGGACTTGAGGGTTATGATAAGCAGCAACCTTAAACCAAGACAGCAATGCCTAAGCATAATAAGGCAAACAGATTACTGGGATTTATATCAAGAAGTGTAAGCAACAGAAGTTCAGCGGTTATATTACAGCTTTATACATCATTTGTAAGGCCGAACGAAATCTTATCTTATCTTATCTTATCTCACCTAGATTATGCAGCTCAGTTCTGGTCTCCATATTACAGAATGGACATAAATTCGTTAGAAAACATTCAGCGAAGAATGACTAAATTAATACATAGCATTAGAAATCTTCCTTATGAAGAATGACTGAAGACCCTTAAAATTACATTCACTTGTTAGACGAAGAATGAGGGGAGACATGATCGAAGTGTATAAGTGGAAGATGGGTATTAATAAAGGGAATATAAATAAGGTCTTGAGGATATCTCTCCAAGAGAGAACCCGCAATAATGGATTTAAATTAGACAAGTTTAGATTTAGAAAGGATATAGGAAACTATTGGTTCGGAAATAGGGTAGCTGATGAGTAGAACAGTCTACCTAGTTGTGTTATTGAGGCTAGTACCTATATGTGGATGCAGGGGGGTCGAGTTAACTTCCAGTTGTGCCCCCCCCCCTCCAATTAATTGTCCCCTGCCTCTCAAACAGCCTATCCATGTTTATTTTATCAATTCCTCTGAGTATTTTGTATGTTATCACGTTTCCTCTAGTTCTTCTGTATGTTTTTATCATGTTTCCCCTAGTTCTTCTGTATGTTATCATTTTCCCCTAGTTCTGTATGTTATCACGTTTTCCCTAGTTCTCGTGTGTTATGTTTCCCCTAGTTCTTCATGTTGTTATGTTTCTCCGTAGTTCTTCTGTATGAACATTAAAATGGTATAAAATACCGAGTCCAGAAAAGTTGATAGAAGCAGAAGATACTTGAAGACGATGTAATCAGTCCATCACCCTTAAAGTTTTTAGGTGGTCAGTCCCTCAGTCTGGAGAAGAGTATTGTTCCACTTTGTCAGACACTGGAACACAAGGGTATCTTGGTACAGACCTGAAATCTACTTGGACAACTTCTACTAGTGAGAATGGCTGGATCTGAGAGAGACCTGACCTCTCAACGACTACATTCTTACCTCTACTAGTGGCCTACATCTCACCTCCTGGCGGTATATAAGGCTCCATCCTGTCACTTCAACTCAACATCTTCAAACACATCTGGGAGAACATCTTCCACCCTCACCCACCTCACCCTAACGTTATTCAACACATTCAGAACATAGAACACTGCACACACACAAGAAACAACACCAGATAGCCACGTACATCTAGACTCTCTTACCTCCTCCCAAGAACTCGACACTCCTTTCACCAACACAGACATTAAAACTCTCCTCAGACACCTTCCTCCCAAGGCTCCTGGTGCCTCTGGCCTAAACCATATTATCCTAAAACACCTTCCTGACTCTATCGTTACTGCCTACACAAACCTCCTCAATGCCTTCCTTGCCTCTGGATACTTCCCTTCCCTCTTCAAAGCTGCTACTGCTATCCTCCTTCCTAACCCAAAAAAGACCACTCTGATCATAGAAACTATCGCCCTATCAGCCTCCTCGAAACTTTAGGAAAACTCTGAAAAACTCATCAACCATCGCCTTCCCAGATACCTGGAACACAACTCTCTACTTTCTGATAGCCAGTTTGGCTTCAGAACACACACATCCACACAGGATAATAATAATAATAATAATAATAATAATAATAATAATAATAATAATAATAATAATAATAATAATAATAATAATAATAATAATAATATTTACTACAAGTACATGCACAAGGTATACAGTCCTAGCTGATAACAATGACATACTACTATATAGAAAGTCCCTTGTTATGCTCCGCATTTCGGGCAAATTAGGTCAGTGTCCCAGGATGCGACCCACACCAGTCCACTAACACCCAGGTACCCATTTTACTGATGGGGAACATAGACAACAGGTAGAAAGAAACACGTCCAATGTTTCTACTCTGGCTGGGAATCGAACCCAGGCCCTCGCCGTGTGAAGCGAGAGCGTTAGCCACCAGAGCCCACATCAGAGCCATTAACATCATTCTCAACTACATCCACATAAACACAAAACAAAGAAACAGAACAGCCCTGGTTGCAAAAGACGTTGAAAAAGCTTTTGACACTGTCTGGCACCAATGGCTCAAGTACAACTCTGCACTAACTTTAACCTGCCTCTCACTACTCGTAAACTCCTCTGCAACTTCCTAGACGGCCGTACCATGATTATTATTATTATTATTATTATTATTATTATTATTTTATTATTATTATTTATTAAAATCAAGGGGGAAGCGCTAAACCCGGAGGATTATACAGTGCCTGGGGGGGATGTGGAAGGCATTCAGGCTTAATTCGGGGAACTGGAGCACAGATCCAATTCCCTAAATCAAGAGCCCCTCACCAACATCAAGGAACCTTCCTTGAGGGGACCGTACCATGAGAATCAAATTCCAAGGCTGTTACTCTAACTACTTCACACTAAATGCTGGAGTACCCCAGGGATCTGTCCTCTCCCCTACCCTCTACATTTTATACACTAATGACATTCCAACACCTGTATACCAAAACTCAATCACACTAGCCTATGCAGACGACATTACACAACTTATCACTCATGCCAATATAGATACACTCACACACAAAACAAAATGAGGTCGACAGGATAGCCATCTGGGAACAAAAATGGAGGATCAAAACCAATGCAGCTAAATCCAGCATTACATATTTTAAGATTGAGACACTTATGCAGCATATGGGAATCTTTATTCAGGAATAAAGATTCCCATATGCTGCATAAGTGTCTCAATCTTCAACTTGTCGGTTTTTCAAACCATTCATCACATTACATATTTTAACTACAGGAAACGTGATCCTCCATTACCTGTCGAGCTCAGAACAGCTGACACCCGCACTTACATCCCCATCATACAATGTCACTGCCCTTGGCGTTAATCTTGACTACCTTCTTCGCTTACACGGACACATTCGCTCAAGACATGCAATAGCTAGTAAGGCCCTTGCGGGCCTCTACAAGTTGAAACATGCCTCCCAACGCACCAAACTACACCTCTACAAATCCCTAATACGTCCTCTGATAACTTACTCTCCTCTATCCCTCTCTCTTGAAGCTAAAACGAACTTACTTAAACTGCAGCGTGTCCAGAACAAGGCGCTAGGGGCGGGGTGCTTGATGTCAGATGGGAAAATTTTCGCCACAAGCGAGTCTCTCCATCCCAATTAGACACCCTGCGCTAAATCTGTCGGGAAGACGCTCGTGACAAAAGTAGAAAAACTTGAGACCCCACGAACTGGACCTCCCCCGGGGCCCCGGGGCCCTGGTGGCTAAAGCCCCCCTTTCACACCGGGGGCCCGGGTTCGTTTCCCCGGGCGGGTGGAAACATTTCGACACGTTTCCTTACCCCGTTGCCCCGTTCACCTAGCAGCAAATGGGTATGGGGTTAGTCACGGGGTGTGGGTCGCATCCTGGGGCAAGAAAAGGACCCCAAGGAAAAAAGTTAACAGGTTTCCCCCTTTTTTTTTGGCTAACCCCCGGGGGTTAAAAATCCCAACGAAATCTTTCTTTTCTTAAACGTTTCGAGACCCACAAAACCAAACAACCTTTTCTACTCCCCTTTTATTCCTGCTCCCAACCTATTATAAATAACCTTGTATTCCGCAGTTTCCATTCTTTTTTGACCCACTTGCCCCAGCTTTAGGTTAAGACAGGCTCAATTCTACACTCCTCTTACGTAAACTTTGTCTGTCCCGTCTCCCAATCACCCCCCGGAGTCCCAATAGAAGAGCCAGAATTTTCTTCTCAGACTGTCCCCCGATCCCTTCGCGTGGGGTTAAACCCTGATCATTTCAAAAGACTAAGAACACCCCTCCAGCGCTATTCGTCGTCCCCCTTTCCCCCCCTCATCCCCTTTGGGATCTTCCTTATATCGTTTTGTTCGTTTTTACTTCAACCCCCATTTTTTCAACTATGGAACAATACTCTTCCCAGACTGAGGGGCTGCCACCCAAACCCCAAGGGGGAGGGGCATTTTAAACGTTTCAATCTCTTCTGCTTCTATCAACTTTTCTGTACTTCTTCAAGTCTCTTCTGCTTCTATCAACTTTTCTGTACTCGACTGAAGAAGCCTACTGTGAAAGCGAAACGTTTCGAAATAAAGATATCTAACTGTTGCATATGTCTTACCTAACAACAGTTCTTCTGTATGTTGTTATCATGTTTTCCCTAGTTCTTCTGTCCTCTAGTACTGTTATTTTCAGTTTTGTTAGCCTTTCCTCGTAGCTCATGTCCCTTAGTTATACAGCTAGTCTCGTTGCATACATCTGCACTTTCTTTAGCTACTAACATGATTTTGCAGGTGTGGGCTCCATGCCGGTGCTGTGTACTCAAAGATAGGCCCAACATATGTGTATAAAGGGCCCGGAATGACTCTGTTGAGATTCCTGAAGGCTGCTCTTAGATTTGACAGACGAGCATTGGTTGCACAGGTTATTCGGTTTACGTGAGCCTTTATGATATGCTAGGCATTATGATCACTGGTAGGTCTTTCTCTCGAGTGAAGTAAGAACATAAGGAAGGAGGAACACTGAAGCAGGCCTGTTGGCCCATACTAGGCAGGTCCTTTACAATCCTTCCCACTAACAAAATATTTCCCCAACCCAATTTTCAATGCTACCCAAGAAACAAGTTTTGATGATTCTCTTTACTCATTATGCAAGTCTCACTCAAATCCAACCCCTCTCATTCATGTATTTATCTAACCTAAATTTGAAACTACCCAACGTTTTAGCTTCAATGACCCTACTAGGCAGACTGTTCCACTCATCAACTACCCTATTTCCAAACCAATACTTTCCTATATCCTTTCGAAATCTAAACTTATCTAATTTGAATCCTGTGGAGAAATTTTCTCCAGGAGGGGGGTACTCAGCCCCCTTCAGCCCCTTCAGCCCCTTTCAGCCCTAAGGGGCCCAGCCCTCTCAGAAGGGGCAAATATCTTGTTTACTGCTACAGCGAGTAATTGATCGCAGATGCAGTATGAGTATGCGACGTGGTCAAGCGACCACTGCTCCTTGCAGTCCAGTGTTGCAGAGTGTATTTTAATAAGAGACAGTACATCTCTTACCTTAGCAGGACAATTAAGGAAAATTCTGCTCCCACTTTATTACCATAGTAAAGATAGTGGACATTGTTGTCTATGCTTAAGACAGCAAGATTTAAACATTCTGCTTTGCCTCATGGAGGAAGTGGCAAGGAAGCAAAAGTACTAGGTCAGCTTTTCCTTTGTGCTGGGGGCAGTGACGGCGTGGGGCGTTGTGGCGTCTTCAGATTACTTTTGACTCAACTGAGAGTGACACTGATGCCAGGATAACCAACAAAGAGCGATCTGTGCATTAGTGTGAACAAAGTATCTCACAAAACACAATAAACACTTAAGAGAAGTGTGATCAGCTTCTTTAGTGATAAGATTGTGAACAATAAAGACAAATCTTGCGGAACATAGTGTACCAGTGTGCGTATTCCTAGACTATGGAAGACGTGGACATCCAAGGACACTTCAGCTTCTATCAAGTCACCGATACCTGTCGAAGGTGTGAAAAACACCATAGTTCACGCTACAAGAGCAAGGTAGGTTACGAATTTCTTGTAGTACGGGGGACTGTGCAGTTCTTGAGTCGCAAGGAGTTTGCAATCAACCTATAGTCGGCAGTTAGGTGTGGACTTTTGAGTCCACACAAGTAAGTTTGTCAGCCATCAGTGAATGAAATATGCTGACATAACACCCCCTAGGGGTAATTTATTGTTTACAAATTATAACTCATTTCAGCCCGTTGAGGAGTGCCTTCGACAGCATCTCAAGACCTCGTCTGCAGGGGCGGCTGTGCAGGCGATGAGCTGTCTTTCTAAGTTAAGTTTCCCTATATTTAAACTTAGCTGGTAATCCCATTTCTCAACAAATCCATTATTGCAGGTTCTTTCTTGAAGTGATATCCTCTAAACCTTATTTATATCCGTTTTATTAATACCCATCTTCCGCTTATTCACTTCGATCATGTCTTCCCTCATTCTTCGTCTTACAAGTGAATGTAGTTTAAGAGTCTTCAATCGTTCTTCGTACGGAAGATTTCTAATGCTATGTATTAATTTGGTCATTCTACGCTGGATATTTTCTACCGAATTTATATCCATTCTGTAATATGGAGACCAGAACTGAGCTGCGTAATCTAGGTGAAGCCTTATTTATTTATTTATTTATTTATTATAAATTTGTGCAACATACGAGGTACAAAAAAAAATACAATAAGAGCGTATCCCAAAACCATTTTTAAACTATGCAAAGCATTACGGGCTGGCTTAAAATTAATTAAGATTAACTAAGAAATGTGAAGTCTGAAAAACATTAATGAAAACAGATTACTAAAAAGCCAAGGGGGTTATTACAAAGACAGGCTATAAAAGGATTCTGTTTTGGTAGTGTTTTTTAAAAAATAAAAAAAGTTAGATTGGGTTTTTGGGTTTTAACTTTTATGTGATATAATTGTGAGAAACATTTAAGATATACAATTTTAAGGTTCGTTATTCAGTATTTATTTGGTTTTGGGTGAGTAAGTGATCTTTGAGTGAGATTTGAATTTAAAAAACGGTATGTTTTCTTTTATTTTTTAAGGTAATGAATTCCAGATTTTGGGGCCTTTTATGTGATTGGTTTTTGCTTGTGTGAGATGAACACGAGGAACATCAAGATGATCGGGTGTTGTGTTTGGTTGGCGGAGGTTGGCAAGGGATGTTTAGTGGGGGGTTTTAATATCAGAGTTAAAAGTGTTCTTGTATGTAATAGGTTGAGAAATAAGAAAAATGGATGTTTTGGTATGGTGGTAGGTTTATGTATTAAAAATTTGGGGAGTGTGCTCCCTGAGGAAATTTTGTTATCATTCAAACTGCAGTTTGTTGGGAAATTAGTGGTCTAAAGGGGTTAACTGTTGTTGAGCCCCATGCACAAATTTCCATAGGTGGTAGGGGAAAATTAAGAGAGTGATATAGGGGCCAGGGGGGGCTGACGTGGAACATAGTACCGTATCTTCGAAGTATCCACAGTTTTTGGAAAATTTTCTTAAAAAAATTTGTTGTATATGTGTATAAATTTGAGTCTATTATCAAGGTGGTTTTCCTAAGAATTTTCCCTCGTTAGCTTTGTGATAGGTGTCCGTTTATCATTATGTTAGAGGGACATCTTAGCTCTTTTCCCAAACTGAATGAATGGGTTTTGTCAATGTTTAGTGAAAAGTTTGTTAGCCCTATCCGGGTAGATATTTTCTGAAAATTGGGTATTTACGTTTGTAGGGAGGGGCTCGGGTGAGAGAAGACGTATGTAGTGTCATCTGCAATATGTGGGTTTGAGAAATTTGCGAAGCTTTTGGGAAAGGTCATTTATGTATAGGAAAAAAGAGAAAGGGCCAAGGACACTTCCGTGGGACACCAACTGAATTGGTTGCGCAGAAGAGTTTGCCCCCTTTGCGTACACATATTGGGTTTTTGCTGAGGTTGACTTTAGGTAATTGAGGGAGTGCCCTCTTATCCATAGTGTGACAATTTTACGTGGACAAGTAGGTCAACTGTTCAAAAGCTTTTCGTAAGTCAATGAAGATCCCCAGTGGACTTCTTTTTTCTCTTTGCAGTGTATATATGTTCTAGCATGTGTATAATAGCATCATTAGTATTTTTATTAGGCCCGAATCCAAATTTGGGAGGGGGTTTGGGATGTTTTGGGAGATAAGGGAGGAGTAATTCGTTAGAATTAGTTTTTTAAAGATTTTTTTAGAGAGGGGTGTAAAGTTGGGGTATTGGGCCTATAGTTTTCAACTCTGTTTGGTCTCCTCCTTTGTGGATCGGGGTGACCCTTGTATTTTGAGTACTGTAGGGAAAGGGGGAGGATTTAATGGTTTGTAAAGGTGTTGCAATGATTGGAGATAGCACTTGTCACTTTTTTTATATATAAAGGGTGGTAAGGTACTTTTTTCCCTGCCCTTTTTTTTTTAGTCATTGATAATAAGGGAGACTTCGTATGGTTAATAAAGATGTAAAAGTTGTAAAATAACCGCTGGGCTTCTGTTGCTTACACTTCTAGATATAAACCCAGTAATTGTTTTCTTTTTTACTACGCTTAGGCACTGCTTTCCTAACCCCAAATCCTTTTCGCAATCTTATGGCTAATAACCTTTTTTCCCACGAGTCTTACTTACATCCCGTTTTCTGGCCCCCTTTCCCCAATTTTCTAAACCTTGAATTTGCTAGAGCTGAATTCCAGCAACCATTTATCAGCCAAAACCTTGTAGTTTTCTAGTCCCCCTTTTCGCCTTTCCTGTCTTCATTTGTTTTTTTCATCTTAGCTTTACACCCCTCAGCAAACAGGGATACATCTCCTCAATCCCGTCTGGTAGTCATTAAATAAACTGGAAAACAGTATGGACTAAAAAAATCCTTACGGAACACGTTGTTACTGTCCCCTGCTGACATCTTTTTACAGACAACTGCTTTTTGCTCCATTTTCCCCCCGATCCCCCGGGGAAAATTCCTTTTTTTTCCCGCCTGCACCTCACGTTTTTTTTCCCAGTCTCTTTTCGGGTACCGTACCAAACAACTCCAGTCTAAGAACATACAAACCCTATCTCTTATCCCCTGTCTCCTTCTGTGTTCTGGGCTTTGTCAAGAAATTCCGAAGGTTGGTAAAACAAAATTTGCTAAATTTGAACCCCTGCTGATTCTTTGAAATACTCTCTCCCAAGGGGTGCTTTAACTTTCTGATTACTCTTTTTTTGCATGGTAGTCAGTGAAATGGTCTGCAGTTCAATTTCCCGCCTATCTCCTTTAAAAATTTGGGGGCTACATTTGTTATCTTCAAGTGTCTGGGAACTGTCCCGTGTTCACTGACCTGCCGATTTTTTAGGGTTTTCAAACCTTTGTTCCCTCTTGTGAACCCAAAAAGGGCACCTTGTCATATCCCCCAAGCCTTTTTGATGTATCCTTCAAAAATTTCTTTAAATTCCTCCCCATTTGGGGGTATGGTATCAAATACCTGTCTGTATCCCCTTTCACCTAGGCTTTTTGGCACAGCCCGTTTCCGCTGAGAAGACCTCATTAAATCATTCGTTTACCACTTCGCAAACTTCCTTTTCATTTTTCGTGAACTCTCCTACTCCTTCCAATTTTACTAAGCACTAGACTTTCACCATAATATAGCTCGTTGATAAGGTAAGCTTGATCGTACCTCCGGCACCAGGTAGCCTGACCTTTTACTTGGCTGCCACATTGTATAATTGTTTGTCCCAAATATTCAATATTTCACACACGCTATATCACTCCCGTTTCAAATTCAGACTTACGACATACACATTCATTGCTACGATATAGTTTTTTCCTTCAATTAATTCACTAATACAGTGCACTAAAATAACACACACCTCGGTGATACTTTGATGGCAGTCTGAACGTCATCCTCAGCTAGCCGACCTTAGCCATTAGGCTAAATCCCCTGACAACGCTACCTTTTTACCAGCCCTCCACGTTCTCAAAGTTTTTTAATCAGTGTCCTTATTGCAGTGGACACTAAGGCGCTTTGTTAACTGCTTTTATTTCCAGAGCACTTTATAAAATGACATGCATAAAACTCACACTTGAAAGACACGAATATTTGGAGAGAAATGTATGGTGCCCCGTGGTCTGGTGGCCACGGGGCACCATACATTTCCCTCGCTTCACACAGCGAGTGTCTAGGTTCAGTTCCCAGCGAGGGTAAAAACATTGGGCGTGTTTCTTACACCGGTTGTCTATGTTCACCCACCAATAAAATGGGTACCTGGGTGTTAGTCGGCTGGTGTGGGTCGCATCCTGGGACAAAACTAACTTAATTTTACCGAAATGCTCTGCATAACAAGCGGCTTGCTATATAGTAGTATGTCGTTGATGTCAGCTAGGACTGTATACCATGTACTTGTAGCAAATAAAGTTATTATTATCATTATTATTATTTATTATTATAAAAGTAACGCGGACGAATTAAGATGTTTTATTATTATCACACTGGCCGATTCCCACCAAGGCAGGGTGGCCCGAAAAAGAAAAACTTTCACCATCATTCACTCCATCACTGTCTTGCCAGAAGGGTGCTTTACACTACAGTTTTTAAACTGCAACATTAACACCCCTCCTTCAGAGTGCAGGCACTGTACTTCCCATCTCCAGGACTCAAGTCCGGCCTGCCGGTTTCCCTGAATCCCTTCATAAATGTTACTTTGCTCACACTCCAACAGCACGTCAAGTATTAAAAACCATTTGTCTCCATTCACTCCTATCAAACACGCTCACGCATGCCTGCTGGAAGTCCAAGCCCTCGCACACAAAACCTCCTTTCCCCCCTCCCCCCAGCCTTTCCTAGGCCGACCCTACCCCGCCTTCCTTCCTACAGACTGATACACTCTTGAAGTCATTCTGTTTCGCTCCATTCTCTCTACATGTCCGAACCACCCCAAACCCTTCCTCAGCCCTGTGGACAACAGTTTTGGTAATCCCGCACCTCCTCCTAACTTCCAAACTACGAATTTCCCTGCAAATTTTATTCACACCACACATTGCCCTCAGACATGGGCATCTCCACTGCCCCCAGCCTTCTCCTCGCTGCAACATTCATCACCCACGCTTCACCCCATATAAGAGCGTTGGTTAAAACTATACTCTCTACATTCCCTCTTTGCCTCCAAGGACAAAGTTCTTTGTCTCCACAGACTCCTAAGTGCACCACTCACTCTTTTTCCCTCATCAATTCTATGATTCACCTCATCTTTCATAGACCCATCCGCTGACACGTCCACTCCCAAATATCTGAATACGTTCACCTCCTCCATACTCTCTCCCTCCAATCTGATATCCAATCTTTCATCACATAATCTTTTTGTTATCCTCATAACCTTACTCTTTCCTGTATTCACCTTTAATTTTCTTCTTTTGCACACCCTACCAAATTCATCCACCAATCTCTGCAACTTCTCTTCAGCATCTCCCAAGAGCACAGTGTCATCAGCAAAGAGCAGCTGTGACAACTCCCACTTTGTGTGTGATTCTTTATCTTTTAACTCCACACCTCTTGCCAAGACCCTCGCATTTACTTCTCTTACAACCCCATCTATAAATATATTAAACAACCACGGTGACATCACACATCCTTGTCTAAGGCCTACTTTTACTGGGAAATAATTTCCCTCTTTCCTACATACTCTAACTTGTAAATTGTGAGTTCATTACCTTTGTAAATTGTGAGTTCATTACCTTTGTAAATTGTGAGTTCATTACCTTTGTAAATTGTGAGTTCATTACCTCTGTAACTTGCTCAGCTATCAAAACTTTGGAGTCCAGTCCCTGGACCAATTATGTACCTCTAATATTTTGACTACCGCCCACAGGATGGGTATGGGGTGCATAATAAACATATTAAACTAACTAACTCTAACTTGAGCCTCACTATCCTCGTAAAAACTCTTCACTGCTTTCAGTAACCTACCTCCTACACCATACACTTGCAACATCTGCCACATTGCCCCCCTATCCACCCTGTCATACGCCTTTTCCAAATCCATAAATGCCACAAAGACCTCTTTAGCCTTATCTAAATACTGTTCACTTATATGTTTCACTGTAAACACCTGGTCCACACACCCCCTAACTTTCCTAAAGCCTCCTTGTTCATCTGCTATCCTATTCTCCGTCTTACTCTTAATTCTTTCAATTATAACTCTACCATACACTTTACCAGGTATACTCAACAGACTTATCCCCCTATAATTTTTGCACTCTCTTTTATCCCCTTTGCCTTTATACAAAGGAACTATGCATGCTCTCTGCCAATCCCTAGGTACCTTACCCTCTTCCATACATTTATTAAATAATTGCATCAACCACTCCAAAACTATATCCCCACCTGCTTTTAACATTTCTATCTTTATCCCATCAATCCGGCTGCCTTACCCCCTTTCATTTTACCTACTGCCTCACGAACTCCCCCACACTCACAACTGGCTCTTCCTCACTCCTACAAGATGTTATTCCTCCTTGCCCTATACACGAAATCACAGCTTCCTATCTTCATCAACATTTAACAATTCCTCAAAATATTCCCTCCATCTTCCCAATACCTCTAACTCTCCATTTAATAACTCTCCTCTCCTATTTTTAACTGACAAATCCATTTGTTCTTTAGGATTTCTTAACTTGTTAATCTCACTCCAAAACTTTTTCTTATTTTCAACAAAATTTGTTGATAACATCTCACCCACTCTCTCATTTGCTCTCTTTTTACATTGCTTCACCACTCTCTTAACCTCTCTCTTTTTCTCCATATACTCTTCCCTCCTTGCATCACTTCTACTTTGTAAAAACTTCTCATATGCTAACTTTTTCTCCCTTACTACTCTCTTTACATCATCATTCCACCAATCGCTCCTCTTCCCTCCTGCACCCACTTTCTTGTAACCACAAACTTCTGCTGAACACTCTAACACTACATTTTTAAACCTACCCCATACCTCTTCGACCCCATTGCCTATGCTCTCATTAGCCCATCTATCCTCCAATAGCTGTTTATATCTTACCCTAACTGCCTCCTCTTTTAGTTTATAAACCTTCACCTCTCTCTTCCCTGATGCTTCTATTCTCCTTGTATCCCATCTACCTTTTACTCTCAGTGTAGCTACAACTAGAAAGTGATCTGATATATCTGTGGCCCCTCTATAAACATGTACATCCTGAAGTCTACTCAACAATCTTTTATCTACCAATACATAATCCAACAAACTACTGTCATTTCGCCCTACATCATATCTTGTATACTTATTTATCCTCTTTTTCTTAAAATATGTATTACCTATAACTAAACCCCTTTCTATACAAAGTTCAATCAAAGGGCTCCCATTATCATTTACACCTGGCAACCCAAACTTACCTACCACACCCTCTCTAAAAGTTCCTCCTACTTTAGCATTCAGGTCCCCTACCACAATTACTCTCTCACTTGGTTCAAAGGCTCCTATACATTCATTTAACATCTCCCATCTCTCTCTCTCTCTCCTCTGCATTCCTCTCTTCTCCAGGTGCATACACGCTTATTATGACCCACTTCTCGCATCCAACCTTTACTTTAATCCACATAATTCTTGAATTTACACATTCATATTCTCTTTTCTCCTTCCATAACTAATCATTTAACATTACTGCTACCCCTTCCTTTGCTCTAACTCTCTCAGATACTCCAGATTTAATCCCATTTATTTCCCCCCACTGAAACTCTCCTACCCACTTCAGCTTTGTTTCGCTTAGGGCCAGGACATCCATCTTCTTTTCATTCATAACATCAGCAATCATCTGTTTCTTGTCATCCGCGGTCAATTAGCGGTCGGTAGATTTAGATTTAGATTTTGCCACCGAAGTGGCTAGTTTATTGTGCACCCCATATCCATCCTGTGGACGGTAGCGCGAGAGCATATGGATACACAAAAGGCCTAGGAACTAGGCCCCAAAGGGTTAACAGGAATACATATGGATTTATATCTACATATCTATAGTTCACTTATCTGTTGCAAGCAAATTTAGGAAATTTGCTTAGTATATCTGGTATCTTATTTTCATTAATAAGATATCTTGACATGTCACATAGGTTATTATACTGTCTCTGTATTCCTCAATAAGTGGACAATTAAGCACATAGTGTTCAAGAGAGTGACCATATGCCTGATCACATAATTTACATTTAGTTTGATCATCATCTGTGTGTCTCCCAAACTGCCAGAAGTACTTGTAACCAAGCCTAAGCCTGGCCACTACAACATCAGTCAGTCTGTTCACATTGCACGTTGCTCCATAAACATACTTATCTACGTTCATGTTATCATAGTGGGTTATAGATCTACTCAGGCTTCTAACTGCATTCCTATAACAATCATTTTCATTATTTACTTCTCTCCTAATATTATTCCTAATGCTAGACACAGTTATACCAAAGTTATATTGTACATTCTCCTTCTGGGTACTCTTCTTGGCTAACATATCAACTTTATCATGAAGGAGTAATCCAATGTGTGATGGGATCCATAGCAATTGTACATTAATTCCTTTGTCCCTAATTTTTGAGTATCTATACCTGGCTTCTCCAATGAGCATGTTGTTGGAGTCATTATATGAGTCAAGAGCCTTCAATGATGACATAGAATCAGTAATGATGATAGAGTCAAGCTCAGTATCATAGGTTAGCTTTAGCGCCATTAGGATTGCAAACAATTCAGTTTGCAGTGTAGACGCCCAGTTGTTAATTCTTATGCCTAACTCAACAAATTTATTATCGTTCTTAACTAGGGAGGTGGCAACAAGAGCCCTGCCAGAAGACGGTGCGGTACGTTCCCATAGAAAGGCATAGATGCTGCTTCAGCCCTCCAAGTAAGCTTGTACAGCAGGTAGTGCTTGGGTTTTGCCCTTTATTTTTCTCTAAAAAGGTAGCTGTATAGCCCTTGTGGTTTAGCGCTTCTTTTTATTATTATAATAATAATAATAATAATAATAATAATAATAATAATAATAATAATAATAATAATAATCTAAAAAGGTAGTAAACTAATAGTGGTGCTTAATTTTGATAAATAATGATAATATTTGTAAAGAACAATATTTTACAACAGCAAAATCAACAAGAGTACCAGCAGTCACTTATCACACTGCGGGTGGCAGCAACGAGCTGCTGCATCACACTGTTGACCTTGCTCTTGTAATCAAGTGTGATCTGTAATGAAACTTCCCATCAAAACCACATTTGACTTCTGGGATATTAACACGTTGCGACCTTCTTTGTGCCTGCTCAAGCTTTATGTTAATAATTATATTTCATTGTCAGGTTTATTTATTACTTCTGGCATTAATAGTGTTCCATATAAACTCGCCAGAGATCTTACAAAGCATCTCGGGAAGTTTATGGGAACTATCAGCAAAGCGCATTGGCATCATTCCAGTGATCTAAACCGCTTCAAAGATATCGAAAAAAAAAATGAGTTGGAAAATCTGTTACATCGAAGCTTACGACCTATCTCCCGATTTGCAAATAGGTACCGCATTTGTCATTTGCCACTTATGTGGTAAGATAGCCTAGCTAATGGTTTACTATGTTCCTCCTTTCATTCTTGTATGTCCTTCAAAACAGTCCTTCAGGGCCTCGTGACTTATTTGGTTTTAACATATCTATTTGTTTAAGGGCCATGTCACTAGCGACTTTGAGCTTGCATAATTAATTTTTGTCCTGACCTATAAAATAACTAGACGCCTTAGAAATTTCGTCCCAAAGAAGTTTGCCCACATCACTAACTAGATTTGGAGGTCTGCAAATCCCACCTAATATTAGTTTTTCACGCTCTTCAAGAAACTGTAAAAATATAATTTCGATTTCCGTCACTTCTGCCTTTATATCATTTCTGATACTACAGTTTAAATTTTCCCCCTGATATACATAGCAACTCCGCCTCTCTCCCTGTTGACTCTGTCTGTGTGGAATAATTTATAACCCTGTATGTGGCACTCAGCAAGAATCTCCCGATTTTTTCAGACTGATTAACTTATCGGTTATTGCAGACAACATCTATATTTGCCGAAGATGCAATTAGCCTTAGTTCATCTACATCATTTCTTGTGCTCCGACAATTAGTACAATAGAAGCTAAAGTAGTTATTTCCTCGACTCTCTCCACTGTCTCTCTTTCTTTTTTACAACAATTTCTTTATTTTTATCATTAACTAGCTTTTAAGCTATTATGTTTTCTGAATGCTTTCGTAAGATACTTTGATAATTTTTGTTCCGTCCATCCTTAATGCTGCAGCCTTTCTTGTTTCCTGCACTAACGCATATCTCTACCTTCCATCAGTTTAAAGTCTTATACTACTCAGCAAGGGCCTTCCCTCTTGACTGTACTGGTGAAGGCAGTCACTCCTGCACCGCAGAGATGTACCCCATCCCTTGCATACATATCATGTTTGCCGTAAAAATTATTCCAGTTGTCAATGAAGACTACAATAGCACTGCATTATCTGTCTAAGCAGCAACCCCAACTGCTCATTCCCAGGCAAAATGCTGCATATGGTCAGGATCCCACCCTTTGATCTAATTAAATCTATAACTGTATTGTACTTGGTTAATAATTCCCACCTCCTGCATTTCCCAATATAGTTTCCACCAGCACCGAGACAGATAACCGGGTTGCTTTTATTGCCTGACGTAATATTATCTAACCTGCTACGTCAATACTAGAAGCCAGGAAAACACACACTGTCTCACCTTCCTGTCCTTATTAAAGAACGCTCGGTCCATCTATTTAGTCTGTAAATCGCCCGCAATTAGAACAGTCTTACCTGTATTAGTAGAAGGGTTAATGTACTTTCGTCTTCGCTGACCACTGTAGTACATTCGTCCTGCAATACAGAGAAGCGATTTTCCACCTAGAAGCCTGCTTCATTTACCTTGCTTAATTTGATGCTTATTCCTTTGCTGCAAACCACTTCCCATTTGTTACTTCTAACAACCTCCACTTCATTGCTGCTAACGTGCTTCCCTTCACAATCATCAACCATTAGTGCACACATCCAAACAAATTATAATTTTCCTCCTTGAGAAGTACCTCCTCCTTTAACATCCTGAGCTCTTATTCTAATATAGTACAAAAGCATGTCTTAATAACACTATACACGTCACACTATATATTCCCTAAAAATAAAATAAATATCGTTCGTTTTCTTGCGCGTTTAGGCATTACTTCTGAACGATCTGTGTGTACATGTCCGAACTTAAATTAATTTTAAAATGGGTTAAAATATTTTAATGTTAGTTAACCTATATGTAATTGATTTTACCGTAGGTAACCTTAATAATACAGAAATATAAAATGGAGGAGGGCAGCCCCTGTAGGAAGACGTATATCCACCTCACTGGAAATAAATTACTGACTTTTTTGGGGGGTTATCCTAGGTAATTTACACAATGTATTATAATTGTACTTATGTGTACCTGCACCTAAATAAACTTACATCCTACATGCCTTTGATGCCCACCCATAGTGGCATCCTAGCTCAGGTTCTCTTGCATCGCGCTGCTCGAACCTCACCTGCCAATATCTGAAGACTCTATCTCCTGGACGATCTTGGAGACGTTGGCGGCGGGTTGGAAGCACTTGCCCACCTTGTGTATGAGGGCAGTGGTAGAGGAAGTCTTGAAGAGCCCCAGCGTGCGTCGCTTTAGTCCATGTGAGAGACACGCCTCTACCGCGCCTGAGCACCACAAAAAAAAAAAAAAAACTGTTTACCACACCCGTAATAGTTCACTCTGGTTGTAAGGTTTCTTGTCGGAATGGGTAGAAAGATGGTGAAAAGGGATACCAAAAGTGGCAGATACACACAAGCACACACATATATGCCCACATACATACATATCACCAGTAAAATTCCAGGTACCAATACCCAAGCAGGTGATTATCTGAATGGAAACTACCCAACATCCCTCTGTCTTGCACCAACCGAGCCCAAGGAAGTCACCATGATTATTAATTCACTAAAAAATAAATTAGGAAATATAGCTCATGTCCCACCACTATTGTACAAACGAGCGGCTCAGGTCCTTTTACCCACCATTACATTACTCTTTAACAAATCACTAGAAACCAACACTTTCCCAACATCGCTCAAGATAGCAAGGGTTACACCAATATACAAAGGTGGTGACCCAACAGATGTAAACAACTATAGGCCAATATCAAACTTGCCTTTACTATCCAAAATCTTCGAGAAACTCATACACAAGAGATTATTCTTTTTCATAACAACACACAGCATTCTCAACCCCTGTCAGTTTGGTTTCAGGAGAAATAAAAGCAAATGACGCAATTATAAAAATGCTAGACCTACTATACACAGCACTCGAGAAAAATTAATTTGGACTCTTTATCGTCCTAAGGAAGCTTTTAATACGGTAAATCACGGCATCCTGCTCCACAAACTTGATCACTACGGTATAAGGGGCCATGCACTTGTATATATCAAGTCTTGCCTTACTAATAGACAGCGATGCGTCTCTATTAAGAACACAATCTCCACAAGACCTCTGGACATTGGCGTGCTTCAGGGAAGCGTTTTTGACCCCCTCCTTTTCTTTCTATACATCAACGACCTTCCAAATGTATCGCAACAATTTAGACCAATTCCCTTTGCTGACGACACAACTTCTGCCTCACTCAACACTATGGTTAATGAAGAGCTCGTAAAAATATCGACCTGGATGACTGCTTATAAACTCACACTGAATATTGGCAAAACTTATATTATGTTTGGATGCAGAGCAAGTGAGGTCCAACTAAACACCATGGTTAACAATACCCTTAATGCTAAAAATAATGAGGGAAAATTTCTGGGTCTGCGCGTCGAAAGCACCTCGAAATTCAACACCCATATCCAACACACAACAAGAAAAGTATCCAAAACAGTTGGCATTCACTCAAAGATATATTATTATATACCACAAACAACATTACTTACACTATACTATTCACTGATCTACCCCTACCTCACTTACGCTATTTGTGCCTGGGGATCCACATCAGCAACTCACCTAAAGCCAATAATAACCCAACAACAAAAAGCTGCAGTGCGGATGAGCACAGAGTCCACTGCTAGACAACCCCCCCTCCCCCTACTCTTCAAAGACCTAAACCTACTCACTATACAAAACATTCACTCGTACTACTGTGCATCCTACATTTACAGAACAATAAATTCTAATATAATTCCCGATATGAAGCACTTTCTTGATAGTTGCAACAGGACCCATAGACATAATACTAGGCGAAAAAATCTATATGACATTCCCCGTGTCCGGCTAAATCTCTTCAAAATTTCAATGTAGATAATGTACATAAAAGAGCCCAAAACTTGGAACTCTGCCAGAAATCTACAGAAGCACTGACTCAGCCAGCATTTAACTACGGTTAAAAAGCATCTTATCTCCCTAACATATCCCAGCATCAACTGGGATATGTAAAACTATACATGTATATTATCAATGTCATGAATATATGTAAAACATTATAAACAATATATACTTACTCTCATTATCTGTAACCCTCCCATTCGTTAAACAATTGATTGTGCCTCCTTTTAGGTAAGATAAGATAAGATAAGATAAAATAATCAAACCTGTAATTCCACTCAATTAAAATTGTTAAAGTTATATAGCATGAACTAGTAGAATAATCAAGTCTCTTGTATTCATTGTAAACTCCTAAAGTTACACTTTACTGTTATTGCCTTATTAATTACAAGTTAGTTTTAGGTTTGCCGAAATGCTTTCGGCATGTCATTCTCCTTTGTACAAACATTGTATCATGCCGAAATAAACTATTATTATTTTTTTTTTCAACGTACCAGCCGTATCCCACTGAGGTGGGGTGGCCCAAAAGGAAAAACAAAAGTTTCGCCTTTTAAATTTAGCAATATATACAGGAGAAGGGGTTACTAGCCCCTTGCTCCCGGCATTTTAGTTGCCTCTTACGACACGCATGGCTTACGGAGAAGAATTCTGTTCCACTTCCCCATGGAGAAAATAATAATAATAATAATAATAATAATAATAAATAATAATAATAATAATATTATTATTATCCCCCCCCAGTACCAACAATACCACCAGTCCGATAACATTCTTCTTTGCAAATATACAGGGTCTAAAGCCAGCTACAAACAACAAAATACCTTTCATCCGTGGACTGCTTGCAGAGGCAAAGGCAATGTTCGCGGCTTTCACTGAGACCCACATAAAGGATCACTTGGACAACGAAGTATGGATCCCAGGTTACAACCTATACAGATGTGACAGAGTGAACAGGCAAAAGGGGGGGTTGGCCTGTACATTGCAGAGTCACTTGTTTGCACAGAACTGCTTAATGCCTCAAATGACGTAGTGGAAGTTTTAGCAGTAAAGGTCGAGAACCAAAACCTAGTCATTGTGGTAGTCTACAAGCCTCCGGATGCAACATCCCAGCAATTCCAGGAACAGCTGTTAAAAATTGACCACTGTCTGGAAAATCTTCCAGCTCCTGCACCCAACATCTTGCTCCTGGGGGATTTCAACTTAAGGCACCTAAAATGGAGGAATAAGCAAATAATATTGTTGCAGTAATAACACCAGGAGGCAGCTCTGATGAAAACTCACACTCACACGAGCTTTTAAATCTCTGCACAAAATTCAATTTAAACCAGCAAATAATAGAGCCTACAAGACTGGAGAATACACTAGACCTCATCTTCACTAACAATGATGATCTGATAAAAAAAGTCACCATATCAAAAACAATATACTCAATCAAAAACTAATTGAGGTTCAGACATTATCATGGACCCCCAGACCACAAAAGAGATGTCACGGGGGAGCATTCCCCAAATTCAATTTCAATAAAAAAAACATAAAGGGGCCCAAGAAAACAAGCCCCAAACCGATATAAGCGGGGAAGATATATAAGAAACAAGCCCAAAACTTATCCTAAACAGTTAAAACTGGTGGCACCGATGTATGCACAAGGCTTATTCCTCAAAGAAAAAGGAGGAGTAGTGTAAAATAGAAAGAACAGGCGCTCCCTTTACAGGCGGGGAAAAGAATAACAGAGCGGCTAAAAGAGGTCAATTTATCTGAAATGCGCGGGAGACACTGTAGAGAAATAGCAAGCATCGAACTTAAGCAAAAGAATCCTTTGGGGGTCAGGAATCGCGGGAAGAACTAAAAGCCCTAAATGAAAAACGAAAGAAAAACCCAAAATATTTCTTTCCCATGCCAAATCAAAATCGAGAACAAAAGTCCATATGGGCCCCTACTTTAAAAAAGATGGGTCCACACAGATCAGCAAGGGGGAAAGGTGAGCTATCAAGTCCCCCAATATGTTCGTTTTGAAGCCCCCTAACCGACTGAGAGTCGAGACCAAAATAAATTTTTTATGAGAGAGCCACAAAATTTGATAACCCAAACCTATCCGATGTTATCCGACGCCAAATGACTTCGAAAGGGGGTAAATGACATGCCCTTCACTCTGCCCCCGGGGGCCCGCTCATGAATCTTTTGTTCATCAAGAACGCAAAACCCCTATCACGACCCTTTTCCATCCTATGGAAGGGAGCATGGGCACGGGGGTCGTCCCTCAGTACTAAAAACCAAAACAGACAAAGCCCCACTCCACAAAGGGGGCGTAAAGCAACAGCAAAGAACTACAGACCAAAAGCACTAACATCCCTATCATAAAAAAATTTTTAAAGGGTCCAAGAACAAGATCACCACCCCTAAAACCCATCATTACACAACCCAGGGCAAAGGGGTTTGAACGGGTCGCTCCTGTCTGTCTCAACACGGATACTACGACAAGGTCCTAAATGCACTAGAAACAAAAAAAATGCAATGAAATTTATACAACTTTCCCAAAGCCTTCGACAAGTGGACCTGGGTAATAGGCACAAAATGCGCGCTAAAGGAATAAGGAAAGTCGGCGAGGGTCTATAATTCCTCACTAACAGAACACAGGAGTGTCGTAAACAGAGTAAAGTCCGGGCAGCAGGGTTTGAAAAGCTCTGTCCCAAAAGACTACTAGCTCCCATCTTTTCCTACCTCTTTCCCGACTAGAAAAGGATGTCAGCCACAGCACCTTTTCTTCCTTTGCAGATGACACCCGAATCTGCATGCAGGTTTTCCCATTGCAGCACTAAAAGGCCCGGGCGGACATAACCAAATTTTCAGTGGGCGCAGAAAACAATATGAATTCAACGATGAAAAATTTAAATTTACTCAGATATGGTAAATGAGGAAATTAAATCTTTTTAGAGTACAAAACAAATTCTGGCCCAAAAAGAGCGAAACCCCAACGTAAAAAGACCTAGGGGGTTTTATGTCGGGATCTCCCCTTAAAGGGACCATAACTTTGTATCAATCGCATCTGCTAAAAAATGACAGGAGGATAATGAAAACCCTTCAAAACAAAGGGGGGCCCAAACCCCTGTGACACTCTTCGTCACTTTTCTTTCTAGGCTGGAATATTGCTGCCTCTAACACCCTTTAAAGGGCGGTGAAATTGCCGACCTAAAAATGACAAGAATTTCACGGCGCGCATAACGGGGAAAAAACCCTCTTTTACTGGGACGTTTGAGGTTTCAAAAAACCCTTTTTCCCCGGAACGCGGAGGGAGAGTAAAGATTAAAACACCTGGGAAAAACCTAGGGGGACAGTCCAAACTTGACACGAAAACACTCAACGAAAGCAAAGACTTGGCAGACGATGCACCATCCCCCCCCAAAGAAAAACAGGGGGCCAGCACGTTAAGAGACCATCAAAAATTTTCAGGGGCCCCAGACTGTTCAAGCCTCCCCCCAACATAAGGGGGGTTACCAAAGACCCCGGCAGTCTTCAAGCTGGCACTGGACAAGCAACTAAAACAGTTTGATCGCCCCGGGTGTGGCTCGTACGTTGGTTTGCGTGCAGCCGCAGCAACAGCCCGGTTGATCAGGCGCTGATCCACCAGGGGCCCGGGCACAGACCGGGCCGCGGGGGGGGTTGACCCCCAAACCCCTCCAGGAAATCTCCAGGTAATTATTATTATTATTATTATTATTATTATTATTATTATTATTATTATTATTATTTTACACAGATGCAAGGCTTGCAAACAACCCATGTAAACTTAAGTAAATGAATATACACGTCCACGAACGTTGGATCAGAGAGAACCAGAGAAGAATGTTTAAACAAAAAGGTATCAGAAGACTTGATAGAACAAAGAGAGACATACTGTATGAAAGAAGGGAACCAATGATAAGGTAAAAATACACGGAAGCACTTGCAGACTCGATTGAGAAGGCCATTGGTGAAATGCCTATGATTTTAAACTGATGGAAGATAGAGGTATGGGTGTGTGTGGGAAACAAGCAGGTTGCAACACTAGGGTTGGAAACAGTAAATGTATAAAAGGCATTCAGCATGAAGTTATAAATAAAGACAATAGAACAGGTCAGCAAACAAAGGGGGACAGCAGAGGGCAGAAAGGGGACTAGCTCCCTTAAGGTTTACTATACTAATAGCAGGAGTGTTGAAATAAGATAGATGAGTTTAAGATTAATTGCAAGTGCAGGAAAACATAGATATTATTGCTATAACAGAGACCTGGCTCAATCTGAAAGATAGAGAGATGCCCTCTGAATGTCACATACAAGGCTATAAATTATTCCACACTGACAGGGTCAACAGGAAAGGTGGTGGAGTAGCGATGTATGTCCAGAGACAATTTAAATTGTTGTGTTAGACAAGATATTAAATTAGAAGCGTCAGCCACTGAATCTGTTTGGTTACAGCTTCTCGAGGGCCGAAAAAAAACTAATTTTGGGTGTGATTTACAGGGCCCCAAATCTTGATAGGGAGTGCAGTAAACTTCTATGGGACGAAATTCGTAAGGCATCTACATACGAAAATTGTTGGCTAATGGGGGATTTCAACTATAGACAGATTGACTGGAGCAATTTGACAGGAAATTTAGAGTCGGGTGACTTTCTTGATACGATCCAGGATTGTTTTTTAAAACAGTTTTTTGACAGAGCCAACTAGGGGAAAAAAACCTCCTTGACTTGGTTCTTGCCAGTAGGGAAACACTAATTAATAATCTTGAGGTTAATGATGAGCTTGGGGAGAGTGATCACAAATCACTCAGTTTTAACATATCATGGAATTCCCCTAATAATGGCAAATCAAGTCTCCGTCCCTGACTTTCGCTTGGCTGATTTCATAGGACTGAAAAATTACTTAGGTGGGCTGAAACTGGAAAGACCTGACTAGGGTCAGGTAGGTGGTGATGGTTGCCGATATGATGCTTTCCAGGGCATAGTTCTAGTGCTCAGTCAAATTATGTTCCAAATAGGGAAATCAGATCAAACCCAAAAAAGATCCTAAATGGATGAACAATAGATTAAATATCTGATTGGTCAAAAGAGAGGCATATATAGGCAAATCAAAAGAGGAGAGGGGGAATTAAGAAATCGATATATTCAGTTAAAGAGAGAAATAAAAAAAGGGAATTGAAAAAACAAATAGAGATTATGAGGTTAAAGTTGCAAGAGAATCGAAGACTAACCCAAAAGGATTCTTTCAGGTATACAGAAGTAAGATCAGGGACAAGATAGGCCCACTCAAAAGTTCTCGGGTCAGCTCACTGACAGTGATAAGGAAAATGTGTAGAATTTTTAACACATACTTTTCCTCTCAGTTTTTACACAGGAGGATACCAGCGATATTCCAGTAATGATAAATTATGTAGAACAGGACGATAATAAACTGTGCACTATTAGGGTCACAAGTGACATGGTCCTTAGGCAATAGATAAATTAAACCTAACAAATCCCCAGGCCCTGATGAACTGTATGCAAGGGTTCTAAAGGAATGTAAAGAGGAGCTTAGCACACCTTTGGCTAATCTTTTCACATATCACTACAAACTGGCATGGTGCCAGATAAGTGGAAAATGGCAAATGTGATACCTATTTTCAAAACAGGTGACAGGTTCCTTAGCTTCGAAACTATAGCCCAATAAGCCTAACCTCCATAGTGGGAAAATTTATGGAATCAATAATTGCCGAGGCAGTTCGTAGCCACCTTGAAAAGCATAAATTAATCAACGAATCTCAGCATGGTTTTACAAAGGGGCGTTCCTGCCTTACGAATTTATTAACTTTTTTCACTAAGGTATTTGAGGAGGTAGATCATGGTAATGAATATGATATTGTGTATATGGACTTCAGTAAGGCTTTTGACAGGGTCCCACATCAGAGGGCTATTGAGGAAAATTAAAGCACATGGAATAGGAGGAGAAATTTTTTCCCGGATAGAGGCATGGTTGACAAATAGGCAGCAGAGAGTTTGCATAAATGGGGAGAAATCAGAGTGGGGAGGCGTCACGAGCGGCGTTCCACAGGGGTCAGTGTTGGGCCCCCCGCTGTTCACAATCTACATAAACGACATAGATGAGGGCATAAAGAGCGACATCGGCAAGTTTGCCGATGACACCAAAATAGGCCGTCGAATTCATTCTGACGAGGACATTCGAGCACTCCAGGAAGATTTGAATAGATGATGCAGTGGTCGGAGAAGTGGCAGATGCAGTTTAATATAGACAAATGCAAAGTTCTAAATGTTGGACAGGACAATAACCATGCCACATATAAACTAAATAATGTAGATCTTAATATTACGGATTGCGAAAAAGATTTAGGAGTTCTGGTTAGCAGTAATCTGAAACCAAGCAACAGTGCATAAGTGTTCGCAATAAAGCTAATAGAATCCTTGGCTTCATATCAAGAAGCATAAATAATAGGAGTCCTCAGGTTGTTCTTCAACTCTATACATCCTTGGTTAGGCCTCATTTAGATTATGCTGCACATGTTTTGGTCACCGTATTACAGAATGGATATAAATTCTCTGGAAAATGTACAAAGGAGGATGACAAAGATGATCCCATGTATCAGAAACCTTCCCTATGAGGATAGACTAAGGGCCCTGAAACTGCACTCTCTAGAAAGACGTAGAATTAGGGGGGATATGATTGAGGTTTATAAGTGGAAGACAGGAATAAATAAAGGGGATGTAAATAGTGTGCTGAAAATATCTAGCTAGACAGGACTCGCAGCAATGGTTTTTAAGTTGGAAAAATTCAGATTCAGGAGGGATATAGGAAAGTACTGGTTTGGTAATAGAGTTGTGGATGAGTGGAACAAACTCCCAAGTACCGTTATAGAGGCCAGAACGTTGTGTAGCTTTAAAAATAGGTTGGATAAATACATGAGTAGATGTGGGTGGGTGTGAGTTGGACCTGATAGCTTGTGCTAACAGGTCGGTTGCCGTGTTCCTCCCTTAAGTCAATGTGACCTGACCTGACTAGGTTGGGTGCATTGGCTTAAGCCGGTAGGGACTTGGACCTGCCTCGCATGGGCCAGTAGGCCTTCTGCAGTGTTCCTTCGTTCTTATGTTCTTATGTTCTTATGGAAGGAAGCAAATATATCAAATCAGGTATCCCTTGTCTGAGGCTAGTTAGGAAGCAGAGTTACCTGTATGTAAAAATGAAAGATTCCGTGTACAGATGAGTATACCTGGAAGGTATACTCAACTGTGCACGAGGCCTGATCATGAACAGGACCTCCGCGGCCCTGTTCATGACCAGGCCTCACGGTAGATCAGGGCCTGATCAACCAGGCTATTACTGCCGGCCGCACGCAAACCAACGCATGAACCACAGCCCGGCTGTCAGGTACTGACTTTAGGCACCTATCTAGCTCCCTCTTAAAGACAGCCAGGGGTCTGTTCATCATATCCCTCATGTATACTAGGAGGCAGTTGAACAATCTTGGTCCCTTAACACTTATTATGTTGTCTCTTAGTGTGCGCATGGCGCCCCTGCTTTTCATTGGGGAAATGGTGCACCGTCTGTCGAGTCTTTTGCTTTCGTAGGGAGTGATTTCCGTGTGCGGATTTTGGACCAGTCCCTCTAGGATTTTCCAGGTGTATATTATGATGCATCTTTCTTGCCTGCTTTCCAAGGGGTAAAGGTCAAGGGACTTCAACCATTCCCAGTAATTGAGGTCCTTTATAGTACTTATACCTGCAGTGAAAATTCTTTGTATATTCCCCAGGTCTGCAATTTCGCCTACCTCGAAAGGGGCCGTTAATGTACAGCAGTACTCTAGCCGACAGAGAGAACAGCGATTTCAAGAGAATCATCATTGGCTTGGCATCCATAGTTTTGAAGATCCCAAGAATAGTAACCATCAATGACACACATTATGCTAGGGACGAAGCTAGAGGAAGAGAGGCCAGGGCAGAGCTAGAAGAGGAGGGAATAACGGCGGGGTTAGGAGACAAAGGGCCAGCAGCGGGAGCTAGGAGAGGAGGGGTTAGGTACTGAGCTAGTGCGGAAGGGCCAGGGGTGATGACAGCTTACCTCAGCTACATTTTAAGCTGGATTAAAGGCTTAATAACGTTTTATCTAATTATATATTTCGTTAAAGCTTAAAAAAGGCTATAGACGAAGTGTATGAAATTAAAATACATGCAAAATCAGCATGAATAAATATATAAAACAAAGTTGCAGGCCCATAAAATTTACTCACTGGTGCACAGAATTTTCGGTTTACCATTTTCATCACGTTTACCTGAATAATAACGATAAATTTCACACAGCTGTTCAACTCTGGAACTGGCCCGAGAGATGTCGAAAATAATTGAAAAAATGCTGTTGCTTCACTAGCTAAATAATTTATTCCTATTTTTTTTTCTTTCGCAATCTACTGGATCAGTTCATTTTGAGTCGAGGAACTCATTCATTTTATTTGATCTTTGGTTTACTATTCAGATTTTTAAATACTGAATCGTATTTTGCCATTAATTCCACGAAAAACATAATACAATCATTTCATTTTTTGCCTGATGACGGTTTCAAATTGCCTCAGCATCCTGGTCTTGGACCAGGCCTCCGGTCGCTGGTCTGGTGAATCAGGCTGTTGGTACTAACAGCACACAGTTCAACATGAGCACCACAGCCTGGCTGATCAGAAACTGTCGAGGAACACATTTAGTTCCATCTTGAAAATAATCTGGGATTTGTTGGTAACTTTTATATATGAAGGAAGGATGTCGAAAAGTCTTGGGCCCTTTACACTTACTGCTCGCTTTACACTTACTTTTGTCTCTACTTCTGCTTTTCATAATGGGTGTTTTGCAGTCTGCTGAGACTCTTGGAGATATGGAACCAGTCCCTCTAGCATTTTTTCAGGTATACATTACGTTGTCTATTTCAGGAGTACAGTCTGAGGGGCTTTAAGCATACCCAATAATTTAGATGTTTGATTAAACTGATACAAGTACTGAAAGTTCTCTGTGCACTCTCCGGACCAGCATTTCACCTGCCTTAAATGGAGCTGTCAGAGTGAATCAATATTACAGTCTAGAACATCCGGTGGCCTGGTGGCTAAAGCTCCCGCTTCATACACGGAGGGCCCGGGTTCGATTCCCGGCGGGTGGAAACATTTCGACATGTTTCCTTACACCTATTGTCCTGTTCACCTAGCAGCAAATAGGTACCTGGGTGTTAGTCGACTGGTGTGGGTCGCATCCTGGGGGACACGATTAAGGACCCCAATGGAAATAAGTTAGTTAGTCCTCGATGACGCACTGACTTTCTTGGGTTATCCTGGGTGGCTAACCCTCCGGGGTTAAAAATCCGAACGAAATCTTATCTTATCACTGGCTTAGCATTCCTAATTTTAACAGTTCTTTCTGTGCACCTTATCAGTTTCGACTGTTCCAATTTTCATTTCTTTGTTATTATTATTATATTTAGGGAGAAACACTAACTCCGTAAGAGTCATACATAAAGAAATCATTTTCTATCCAAGGAGAGAAAAATCCAGTTCCTTGGATCAAGAATCCCTCACCAGCATCAAGAAACCTGTTACCTGGAGGGTCTACCTGAAGGGTTTTCCTGAAGGGTGCTCACGAGGCCTAGTCCATGACTAGGCCTCGTGGTGGATCAGAGCCTGGCCGCACGGAGTCCACAGCCCGGTTGGTCGGGGTTCCTTTCTTAAATTTTTCTATAGTTGGGTAAATGAAATTTGTCCTCGTTAAGTATTATATTATTTTATGTGGACCCTTGGAAGATCTCGTTTATGTCGGTTTGGAGATTTGCTGGTGGATTCTTAAATTGTTTGCAAAGGATGATATAGTTTCTAGGATATTTGTCTTTGTCTCTGCAGATTATGTACCTCTGTAATCTTTCTGACTACCGCCCACAGGATGAATATGGGATGCATAATAAACATATTAAACTAACTTTGTCAGATATGAGAATGAGAAAGGTAACTGTCTTAGAGGAGCAGGTTTATGAAGACCTCTGGACCACTTTGGGTCGGAATGTTAAAAAAAATAAAAGCTGAATATTCATCTGCCTACTTTCCCAGTCAATGTCGTCTGCTGACGACATTCGAAAGAGTAACAACTTCCACTTCTCACTCCTCCGCCTCCTCATCCTTCTACTCCTCCGTTTCCTCCTCCATTTACTTTTCATATTTCTCCTCCTCCTTCTTCTCCTTCTTCTTCTTCTTCTTCTTGAGAGTAGCCGAGCTGGCAAGTCTTGACGAATGACTAAATCAAGAGAGGACATCAAGACGAATAACTCCATTACCAGACGATCCCAAGAGAAATTAAACGGTAACCCGAGACTTGCAAACTTCGTCTCCAATATTATGAGAGAGAGAGAGAGAGAGAGAGAGAGAGAGAGAGAGAGAGAGACAGTGAGACAGGAATCGAGAAAGACAGAGAGAGATGGTGGGTTATCACATTAGAACGTCTGTAATTGGTAATATTTTTATGAAGTGTTGTGTCCTTTACTAGTGATGTGTTGTTTAAATATTCTCATTGTCTTCTCTTTCTTACCAAAATTTATTACTACTGAGTTTCCTCGAACCTATCAATACACAAACGTACTGCCCCAGCTGCGTATGTATGTATGATCATAAGTAGAGATCATAAGTAGCGTCATCTGCTGGGTATGCTTGTAGTTACCGGTATCTCCTGGACTTCTCTGGTATGGGTAACAGTGTTGCTTCCTGACAGTATTACCTTTATCTGGTGTCTGGATTGAGTGAGGCAGGGTACTACACCCTCGACTCTCCCTCCACATCAGGTAAGGGTAATCTACCAGTGAACTGGTACTTCACTCTGGGTTGTTTTGCACTAACTTTATGGTAGTAGTTATCTTCTATGTTGGGTTGTTTTATTATTACCAGGAATGATTTTTTCGATAAGTTAACGTAACTTTGCTTTTTTTATTTTTATATTTTCACATTCTGCGACTTACGCATTTTTCTTTTTTTTTTTTTTTACAATCTGGTGGCGTCTGTGTTAGCTCCAGCTGGAATCTGATCAGCTGCAGAAGATGCTGCTGTGGCTGTGGAAGATAATGAAGACTGGTCGACTTATTACGGAATCCAAGTCTCGACGGTGGAAGGAAGACGGCAGCCACATCCACTACTCCATTTCTGGGAACTTAGCTTTTTATAAACGACTATGCTGCTATGTGATCTATGAAGCAACCAGCCGCCCCGAGTTCATCACCATCGAGCGCCACCTTCCCTTAAGCATCATAACTGAGAATGCCAAGTATAATATTTTTTTTTTCTGCGAAGGGCCTACCTACACCAACTACGTCTGTTTCTCTTGTATTTTAATTTATGTATTAAATATGTCACTGAGTCGCTCACTTGCTCGGAATTACTAAATATCACAGATGACGTAGTCGAAGTTTTGGCAGTAAAGATTGAAAACCAAAACCTTGTCATTGTGGTTGTTTACAAGCTACAAGATACAACTTCCCAACAATTCAAGGAACAGTTTCTGAAAATTGACTACTATCTGGAAAATCTTCCAACCTCAGCACCAAATATCTTGATGGATGATTTCAAATTAAGCCACCTAAAATGGAGAAATGTGGCAAATAATGTTTTAGCAGAGATAACCCCAGGAGGCAGCACAGAAGAAAATTCACACATACATGAGCTATTGAATCTCTGCAACAAATTCACCTTAAGCCAGCAAACAGTGGAATCGATCAAACTGGAAAATATACTTAACCTTAACTTCAGTAATAATGATGATCTGGTACGAAATATAACAGTATCAAAGACAATACATTAGGATCACAACATAATAGAAGTACAGACACGTATGCGCAGGACTCATGACCAGCAAAATGAGATCAATTATGAGGATGTCTTCACCAAATTCAACTTCAAAAATAGAAACATACAGTGGGATCAAATTAACCACGCCCTAAATGAAACAAGCTGGGATATCCTAAACAACACGGATCCAAACCTTTGCCTAGAAAGAATTAATTCTGTGGTACCTGAGGTGTGTTTAAGGGACATTCCTTTAAGAAAAAATGAGAAGATGTAAACTAGAAAGAGACACTCCCTCTACAGAAGAAGGTAAAGAATCACAGAGCTGCTGAAAGGGGCCAGCATATCTGAAATACGGGAGGCACTGGCCAGAGAGAGAGAAAAACACTGAGCTTAAGCTTAAGGAACCATACAGGAGTTAAGAAACACAAGAACTTAAAGCCGAAAATTGAAAAAAAAAAAATATTCCTATTCTTATACTAAATCTAGGGCAAAAACCACATCCAGTATTCAGCCCCTGATGGAACTTACACAGATGAGAGCAAAGAAATGAGAGATACTGAAGTCCAAATATGACTCAGTGTTTAGTGAGCCGTTAATCAGAATAAGGGTCGATAATCTAAATTAAATTTTTAATACCAAGACTCAAAATATAATTAATTCAAGAATTTCGGCTATAAACCTAACACCACAGAACTTTGAAAAAAGCAATAAATGAATCCTATGCGTCTGTCAGGCCAGACTGGGGAAACCCCCGGTTTAAGAACTGCAAGAAGCCCCTTTACTGCCTTCATTTCTATGGAGGGGCATAGACACATGGGTTTCCAGTCAAAAAAAGAGATATGCCCCTTTCCCAAAAAGGGTGGCAGTAAATCAGTGAAAAGAACTGCGGGACGAAGAATAAGGTCCCACATCAAAAAAAAATCTTTAAAAGGGTTTAAAAAAGAAAGATCGCCAACCCCTGGTTCCATCAATTGCAAAACCCGGGCAGATGGGTTTAGAGCAGGTCGCCTGCCCCAAATTATGGCACTATGACGGGACTTGGATGGATGGAAGTAAAATATGCAGATGTGTATACAAAAAATTTGTGAAACCCTTCGATAAAGGCGTAATAGCACACAAAATTGGGGAAAAGGGAAAAAAAAGGAAAAATGGGAAATGTACATAACTTCCTAAAACACAAAAATAAAGAAAAGTAGAGAAATTTTGAGGCGGCCCCTACAGTAAAAAGCTCTGTTCCACCGGTACATTTGCCCCCACCCTTTTCCTTTCCTTGATCTAACTTGACGAGATTAAGACACAGTCCCGTGTCTCTTTTGCTATGATACCGAATTTGCCTGACAGGGACGGAATTTGTGACGGGGACAGCAAATTCAAAGGAAAAGTTTAACCAAGTCTTTCAAAGGCTTCAGAAAACAATAGAAGTTCAAGAAGAAATTTCAATTATTGCTATGAAAACTCGGGAAATAAAAAAAACGATGGGGTATAAAACAAATTCCAAAACCAAAACAGAGCGAAAAATAAAGTGAAGAAACCGGATGATAATTTTAGAGAATCTCACTTTCAAAAACCACAACAAAGTTTTACCCCATCTTTAGGAAAAAGATAAGTGGTAATGAAAACTTGCAAAATAGGGATAAAGCCAATGATGAGTCTCTTCATATCGCAAGTTCTTCTAAGCTGGTATTGGTACCTAAGGCCCTTTCAAAGGGAGCCGAAACTGCAGACCCGGGGAAAAACAGAGAAATTTCATGTAGTATAAATAAATAAAAAACCCCAAATTACTGGGAATGTTGAGTCGCTTGACCTGTACTCATGGAACGCAAGCGAGAAAGATCAAGATAATATACACTTGGAAAATCTTAACAGGGGTATCCCCCAAAATTTACACGGAAATCACTTTATGAAAAAAAAAGATTCGGTGGTGAAAATTTCCCCAATGAAAAAGCAGGGGGCCCCTGGACGCTAAGAGACAACCCAAAAAAAGTGTCAGGGGCCCAAAAACTGTTCAATGTTTCCCGTTACATAAGGGGGTTAAATAAACCCCGTTGTTTCAAGAAGGCGCGGCAGGCACCTAAAAAATTAGTACCGCCAGCGGGCTGGGGTTTGTACGTCGGTTTGCGTGGGGCAAGCAGCAACAGCCTATTTAATCAGCCCCTAATACCCTGAGGCCTGATCAGGGAGGGCCGCAGGGGCCTGACCCCCCGGTATACCCCGGGTATTCATTCTCTGTTTTTTATTCTTTTTTGATTTTTTTCATATCTGCAATTTTTTAACATGGAACCATTTTTCCTTTGACACCACCGCACCTTTAATACATCACCTCCACCACACCATTAAACATCACCTCCACCAAAAACCATTAATACTCACCTCCACCCACACCATAATACATCACCTCCACCAACCATTAATACATCCCCTCCACCACCCATTAATACATACCTCCACCCAAAACCATTAATACATCAACCTCCACCACACCATTAAACATCACCTCCCCCACCCCATTAATACATACCTCCACCACACCATTAAAAAATCACCTCCACCACACCTTAATACACACCTCCACCACCCATTAATACATCACCTCCCCACCCCTTTAATACAACACCTCCACTACACCTTTAATACATCACCTCCACCACACCTTAATACATAAACCTCCCCCCAACCAAAATACATCCCCTCCACCACACCTTAATACTCCCCTACCCCCCCCTTAATAAAACCCCCCACTACACCATTAATACATCACCTCCACCACACCATAATACAACACCTCCACTACCCCATTAATACATCCCCTTCACCACCCATTAATACAACACCCCACTACACCATTAATACATCACCTCCACCACACCATTAATACATCACCTCCACCACACCATTAATACATCACCTCCACCACACCTTTAATAATCACCCCACCACACCTTTAAATACTCACCCCACACACCATTAATACATCACCTCCACCAACCCCCATTATACTAACTCCACCACACCTTTAATAACACCTCCACTACACCATTAATACTTTCACCCCCCACACCATTAATACATCCCCTTTCCACACACCGTTAATACATCACCTCCACCACACCATTAATACATCACCTCCACCACACCATTTACATTACCCCACCGAAACCATTAAACACACCTCCACCACACCTTTAATACACACCCCCCCACACCATTAATACATCACCTCCACCACACCATTAATACATCACCTCCACCACACCATTAATACATCACCTCCACCACACCATTAATACATCACCTCCACCACACCATTAATACATCACCTCCACCACACCTTTAAAATACACCCACCACCACCCCATAAAACACACCCCCACCACCCCATTAATACTCACCCCCACCACACCATTAAACATCACCTCCACCACACCATTAATACATTACCTCCACCACCCCAGTACTCAGTGGTCAGTCGCCGTGGGTCACAGACCCTGAGCTCCCTTGGGGATTATGTGGACGGTTACAAAGCATGGCTTGCTTCTGCAGTGTTTTAAAAATTGGGGTTGGAGAGTTGAAGGAGGAGGTCTTGCTTCTCCAGGAGGAGATTAGGAGGCTGAAGGTCCACCTCAAGGGGGCTGGAGAGAGTGTGAGGTGCTGGAGTTGGGGAATGAGGTTCTGCAGCGGGGTCATCTGTCCTCCTGTGGAGGCTGTATTTGGGGGGGCGCAAGGGCTACCAGCAGTGGGTCACCCAGCCCCTCACAAGGGGCATAGTTCACGTAATGGAAGCGCAAGAGAAGAAAGAAAGAGTAAAGATCGAAGGTGGAAATCGTTTTCTCTGTTTTCAGGATGATGTACTTCAGGGAGTAAAGGGAAGGGTCTACTCCCCCTGCAAAGGGGGTAAGCGCATTCTTGGGGTTGGGACTCTCAGGTAAGATACTTTGACCGTGCTTTTTGTAATAGGAATAAAAGATGAGAGATAGAGTGTGCTTCCCGGGAGCTGGTGTTGGGGCATGTCAACAGTGGATAATATCATTATAAGGGGAGAAAGCCCATTATCTGTCTCAGTGTGGTGGAAATGATTTTGGGGAAGGGTAGGAAAAAAGGCTCTAATAAGTACAGGTCAGCATAGATTTCATTAAGTCTACGGGAGGGATCCCAATCATATTAGCATCTTCCCTAGAAGGGGAGAGGAAAGAATGGTTTCTGGGGCAATTGGGTGAAATTGTGGCTAGACAGATACTGAAAGGAACAGCAACCCCATATTGACAACGGAACAATTTTAAAGGCAAACATGATATGTATGAAAGGGGATGGGGTACATCTCTCGGGGCGGGGTGGTAGCACTTGGACTCGATTGGAAGGCCTTTGGGTGAAATGCCTAGATTTTAAACTGATGGAAGATAGGGTATGGGTGGTGTGGGAAACAAGAGTTGCAACATTTGGGTTGGAAACAGAAAATTGTATAAAAGGCATTCAGCATGAAGTTAAAATAAAGACAATAGACAGGTCAGCAAAAAAAGGGGGGACAGCAGAGGGCAGCAAGGGACTACCCCCCTTAAGGTTTTACTATACAAATACGGGGGTTGTAAGAAAAAGATAGTTGAGCTAAGAAAATTGCAAGTGAGGGCATGATTTATTGCTAAAACAGAGCCCGGGCCAAATTGAAAGAAGAGAGATGCCTTGAATGTCACATACAAGGCTATAAATTATTTCCACACTGACAGGGTCAACAGGAAAGGTGGTGGAGTAGCGGATGTATGTCAGAGACAATTTAAATTGTTGTGTTAACAAGATATTAAATTAGAAGCGTCAGCCATGAATCTGTTGGTTACAGCTTCTCGAGGGCCGAAAAAACTAATTTTGGGTGTGATTTACAGGGCCCATATCTTGATAGGGAGTGCAGTAAACTTCTAGGGGACGAAATTCGAAAGGCATCTACATACGAAAATGTTGTGCTAATGGGAGATTTCAACTATAGACAGATTGACTGAGCAATTTGACAGGAAATTTAGAGTCAGTGACTTTCTTGATACGATCCAGGATTGTTTTTTAAAACAGTTTGTGACAGAGCCAACTAGGGGAAATAACCTCCTTGACTTGGTTCTTGCCAGTAGGGAAACACTAATTAATAATCTTGAGGTTAATGATGACTTGGGGAAAAGTGATCACAAATCACTCAGTTTTAATATATCATGGAAATTCCCCTAATAATGGCAATCAAGTCTCCGTCCCTGACTTTCGCTTGGCTGATTTCATAGGACTGAAAAATTACTTAGGTGGGCTGAACTGGAATGACCTGACTAAGGGTCAGGTAGGGGGTGATGGTTGCCGATATGATGCTTTCCAGGGCATATTCTAGCTGCTCAGTCAAATTATGTTCCAAATAGGGAAATCAAAATCAAACAAAAATGATCCTAAATGGATGAACAATAGATTAAAATATCTAAATTGGTAAAAGAGAGGCATATATAGGCAAATCAAAAGAGGAGAGGGGCAATTGAGAAATCGATATATTCAGTTAAAGAGAGAAATAAAAAAGGGAATTAGAAAAGCAAAAAGAGATTACGGGGTTTAAAGTTGCAAGAAAATCGAAGACTAACCCAAAAGGATTCTTTCAGGTATACAGAAGTAAGATCAGGGACAAGATAGGCCCACTCAAAAGTTCCTCGGGTCAGCTCACTGACAGTGATAAGGAAATGTGTAAATTTTTAACACATACTTCCTCTCAGTTTTTACACAGGAGGAACCAGTGATATTCCAGTAATGATAAATTATGTAGAACAGGACGATAATAAACTGTGTACTATTAGGGTCACAAGTGACATGGTCCTTAGGCAAATAATAAATTAAAACCTAACAAATCCCCAGGCCCTGATGAACTGTATGCAAGGGTTCTAAAGGAATGTAAAGAGGAGCTTGGGCACACCTTTGGGCTAATCTTTTCAACATATCACTACAAACTGGCATGGTGCCAGAAAAAGTGGAAAATGGGAAATGTGATACCTATTTTTAAAACAGGTGACAGGTCCTTAGCTTCGAACTATAGACCAATAAGCCTAACCTCCAAAAGTGGGAAAATTTATGGAATCAATAATTGCCGAGGCAGTTCGTAGCCACCTTTAAAAGCATAAATTAATCAACGAATCTCAGCATGGTTTTACAAAGGGGGGTTCCTGCCTTACGAATTTATTAACTTTTTTCACTAAGGTATTTGAGGAGGTAGATCATGGTAATGAATATGATATTGTGTATATGGACTTCAGTAAGGTTTTGACGGTCCCACATCAGAGATATTGAGGAAAATTAAAGCACAGGAATAGGAAAGGGGAAATTTTTTCCTGGATAGAGGCATGGTTGACAAATAGGCAGCAGAGAGTTTGCATAAATGGGGAGAAATCAGAGTGGGGAAGTGTCACGAGCGGGGTTCCACAGGGGTCAGTGTTGGGCCCCCTGCTGTTCACAAATCTACAAAACGACATAGATGAGGGCATAAAGAGCGACATCGGCAAGTTTGCCGATGACACCAAAAAAGGGCCGTCGAATTCATTCTGACGAGGACATTCGAGCACTCCAGGAAGATTTGAATAGACTGATGCAGTGGTCGGAGAAGTGGCAGATGCATTTTTAATATAGACAAATGCAAAGTTCTAAATGTTGGACAGGACAATAATCATGCCACATATAAACTAAATAATGTAGATCTTAATATTACGGATTGCGAAAAAGATTTAGGAGATCTGGTTAGCAGTAATCTGAAACCAAGACAACAGTGCATAAGTGTTCGCAATAAAGCTAATAGAATCCTTGGCTTCATATCAAGAAGCATAAATAATAGGAGTCCTCAGGTTGTTCTTCAACTCTATACATCCTTGGTTAGGCCTCATTTAGATTATGCTGCACAGTTTTGGTCACCTTATTACAGAATGGATATAAATTCTCTGGAAAATGTACAAAGGAGGATGACAAAGTTGATCCCATGTATCAGAAACCTTCCCTATGAGGATAGACTAAGGGCCCTGAATCTGCACTCTCTAGAAAGACGTAGAATTAGGGGGGATATGATTGAGGTGTATAAATGGAAGACAGGAATAAATAAAGGGGATGTAAATAGTGTGCTGAAAATATCTAGCCTAGACAGGACTCGCAGCAATGGTTTTAAGTTGGAAAAATTCAGATTCAGGAAGGATATAGGAAAGTACTGGTTTGGTAATAGAGTTGTGGATGAGTGGAACAAACTCCCAAGTACCGTTATAGAGGCCAGAACGTTGTGTAGCTTTAAAAATAGGTTGGATAAATACATGAGTGGATGTGGGTGGGTGTGAGTTAGACCTGATAGCTTGTGCTACCAGGTCGGTTGCCGTGTTCCTCCCTTAAGTCAATGTGACCTGACCTGACTAGGTTGGGTGCATTGGCTTAAGCCGGTAGGAGACTTGGACCTGCCTCGCATGGGCCAGTAGGCCTTCTGCAGTGTTCCTTCGTTCTTATGTTCTTATGTTCTTATACATTACCTCCACCACAACATTAATACATCACCTCCACCACACCATTAATACATCACCTCCACCACACCATTAATACATCACCTCCACCACACCATTAATACATCACCTCCACCACACCTTTAATACCCCCTCCACCACACCTTAATACACACCCCCCCCCAATAATACATCACCTCCACCAAAACCATTAATACATCACCCCACCACACCTTAATACATCACCTCCACCCACCATTAATAATCACCTCCCCCACCCCATTAATACATTACCTCCACCCCCATAATACTCCCCTCCACCAACCTTAATACATACCTCCACCACACCTTTAAATACATCCCTCCACCACCTTAATACATTACCCCACCCAAACCATTAATACATACCCCCCACCCACCATTAATAATCACCTCCACCAAACCATTAAACATCACCCCACCACACCTTTAATACTTTACCTCCCCCACCCCATTAAACATCACCCTCCACCACACCATTAATACATCACCCCCCACCATTAATAATACCTCCACCACACCATTAATACTCCCCTTTTTCACCCAAAAACCAAATTAATATTTTACCTCCCCCAAACCATTAAACATACCTCCACCCACCATTAATACAACCTCCACCACACCTTTAATAATTACCTCCACCACACCATTAATACATCACCTCCACCACACCATTAATACATCACCTCCACCACACCATTAATACATCACCTCCACCACACCATTAATACATCACCTCCACCACACCATTAATACATCACCTCCACCACACCATTAATACATCACCTCCACCACACCATTAATACATCACCTCCCCCACCCCAAAATTTAATAAAACCACCCCACCACACCATAATACATCACCTCCACCACACCAAATACATCACCCCACACCATTAATACATCACCTCCACCACACCTTTAAAATCCCTCCCCCACACCATTAAACAACCCCACCACACCAAAATACTCACTCCCCACACCTTTAATACTTAACCTCCACCACACCTTTTAAATACATCACCACCACACCATAAACCCTTCCCTCCACCACCCCTTTAAACATCACCTCCCCCACACCTTTAATAAATCACCTCACCAACCATTAATACATCACCTCCACCCACCATAATACATCACCCCACCACACCATTAATCATCACCTCCACCACCCCCAAAATACACACCTCCACCACACCATAATACACACCTCCCCCAAACCATTAATAATCCCCCCACCACACCATAAACTCACCTCCACCACACCATTATAACACCCCCACCACACATTTAATACATCACCTCCCCCCACACCTTAATACACACCTCCCCCACCTTTAATACTTACCTCCACTCACCATTAATACTTTACCCCACCCATTAATACATAAAACCTCCCCCACACCATTAATACATCACCTCCCCCACACCATTAATACATCACCCCCACCACACTTTTATACATCACCTCCACCACACCATTAATACATCACCACCCAACCTTTAAATAAATCACCTCCACCACACCAAAATACATCACCTCCCCACACCAAAATACACACCCCCCAACCCACCATTAAACATCACCCCACCAAACCCCTTTAATACTTTACCTCCCCACACCTTTAATACATCACCTCCACCACACCATTAATACACACCTCCACCACACCTTAATACATCACCTCCCCCACACCTTTAATACATACCTCCACCCACCATTAATACATACCTCCCCCCAACCATTAATACAACACCTCCACCACACCATTAAATACACACCTCCACCACCCCTTTAATACACACCCCCCCAAACACCATTAATACATCCCTCCACCACACCATAAACTCACCCCACCGCACCATTAATACTTTAAAAAACCCATTTCCACCCACCATTATACTTTACCTCCACGCACCATTAATACATCACCTCCCCCACACCATTAATACATACCTCCACCCACCATTAATACATCACCTCCACCCCCCCATTAATACATCACCCCAAAACCCACACCTTAATACATCCCCCCCGAAACCTTTTAAACATCATTTCCACCCCCCTTTTAAAACATCCCCCACCACACCTTTAAATACATCACCCCCACCCACCATTAATACATCACCCCACCACACCATTATACTTTACCTCCACCACCCATTAATACACACCTCCCCACACCTTAATAAAACCCCCCTCCACCCACCTTTAAATAACACAACCTCCACCCCCATTAATACTTTACCTCCACCCCCTTTAAATACATCCCCCACCACACCTTAATACTCACCTCCACACACTTAATACATCACCTCCACCCACCATTAATACATCACCTTCACCACCCATTAATACATCCCCACCCACCATTAAAACTCCCCCCCACCATTTAATACATCCCCCCACCACACCATTAATACATACCCCCACCCCCAAATAAAAACACCCCCCACCCATAAACTCCCCTCCCCACACCAATAAACACACCTCCACCACCCCTTTAATACTACCCCACCACACCTTTAAATACACACCCCCAAACCCACCTTTAATCATACCTCCACCACACCATAAAAAAACCCCACCACACCAAAACACCCCCCCACCCAACCATTAAAAAACATCACCTCCACCACACCATTAAACACACCTCCACCACCCATTAAAACTACTCCACCACACCATTAAACATCACCTCCCCCAAACCCCCTTAATACATCACCCCACCACACCATTAATACATACCTCCACCACACCAAAAAACATCACCCCACCACACCAAATAAAAAACCCCCACCACCCCCTTAAACATCACCTCCACCACACCTTTAAAAACTCACCCCCACCACACATTAATACACCCCCTCCCCCACACCATTAAACACACCCCACCACCCAAAATCATAACCCCCCCAAAAACCCATTAATACCCCCCTCCACCCACCATTAATACATCCCTCCCCCACAACCCCCAAAAAAACATCCCCTCCCCACACCATTAATACATCACCTCCCCCACACCATTAAACATCACCTCCACCACACCTTTAATACATCCCTCCACCACCCATTAATACATCACCTCCACCAAAAATTTAAAACACACCTCCACCCCCATTAATACACCCCCCCCAAAAACCATTAATCATCACCACCAACCTTTAAACACACCTCCCCCACAATTTAAATACATCACTCCCCCAACCCATTAATACACACCTCCCCCACCATTAATACATCACACCACACCTTTTATATAACCTCCACCACACCTTTAAATACATCACCTCCACACACCAAAATACACACTCCCCACACCATTAAAAACACACCCCACCACACCATTAATACATCCCTCCCCAAAAACCTTTTAAACATCACTCCCCCAAACCCCTTTAAATACATCACCCCCCCCCCCCACACCTTTAATACATCACCCCACGCCCATTAATCTCACCCCCACCACCATAATACACCCCCCCACCTCCACCACACCTTTAATAATCACCTCCACCACACCTTTAATACATCCCCTCCACAAACCATTAAACTCACCCCCACCACACCTTAAAACATCACCTCCACCAACCATTAATACTCACCCCCACCACACCATTAATACATCCCCTCCACCACACCTTTAAATACATCACCCCACCACACCATTAATACTCACCCCACCCACCATAATACATCACCTCCACCAACCTTTAAATCATCACCTCCACAACACCATTAATACATCCCCTCCCACCCTTTAATACATCACCTCCCCCAACCATTAAACATCCCCTCCACCACACCATTAATCACCACCTCCACCAACCCTTAATACATCACCTCCCCACACCATAATACATCACCTCCCCCCACACCATAAAACATCACCTCCACCACACCATTAAACATCACCACCACACCTTTAAAATCACCACCTCCCCACCCATTAACATCACCTCCCCCACACCATTAATACATCACCTCCACCACACCATAATACATCCCTCCCCACACCATTAAACATCCCCCCCACCACCCATTAAACATCACCCCCACACCATTAAAACATCACCTCCACCACACCATTTAATACACCACCCCCACCCACCATTTATAATCACTTCCACCACACCATTTACACACCCCAAACACCAAAAACATCACTCCACACACCATTAATACATCACCTCCCCCCACCCCATTAATACACACCTCCACCACCCCATAATACATCACCTCCACCACACCATAATACACCCTCCACCACCCATTAATACATCACCACAACACCTTTAATACACACCTCCACCCCACATTAAACATCACCCTACCACCCCCCAAATATATCACCCCCCCAACCATACATCACACAGACAACCACCACCACACAATAAAACACACCAAATACATCACAAAAACCCCCACCACAAACATCACCAAACAATACATCACCACACAATTATCCCCCAACCCACCAAAAAATAATACCTCCACCCCCAAAACATCACCTCCACCACACAAAATCACCCCCCCACAAAATACACACCCCCCCACAAAAATACACACCTCCACCAAACACAATACACACCCCCATCACCCAAAAACCCCACACAATACATCACCACCACACAAAAACACCCACACAAATCCCACCCAAAAAATACCACACAAACACCACACAATACATCACCACCACAAAATAAAACCCCCCCACACAACCCCAAAAATCACCCCCAACAAAACATCACACAAAAATACATCACACCACAAAACACACACACATCCCCACCCCAAAATCACCACACAATACACCACCACACCCACACAATACACCCCAAAAACCCAAAATAATCCCACACCCCCAAATAAACCACAAAAAAAAAAACCACCCACAAACCACCAAACCAACCCCCCAAAAAATCACCACACCAAAATACACCCCCAAAACCCACACAATAAAAACCACCCCCACAAATAAAAAAAAAATAAAAACACAAATAATCACCATCACCACAAAATACACCACCACCACAAAATCATCACCACACAATACACCACACAAACACCACCCCCACCAATACATCACCATCACCACAAAACACCCCACACCAATACCCCCACCACAAATACCCCCCCACCAAACAATACATTACCATCACCACACAATACACCCCCACAAAAATAAAACCCACCCACCACCCAAAAATAACCATCACCACAAAAACACCACCACACAAACACCACCACAAAAACACCACCACCACACAATACATCACCATCACACAATCCCACCACACAAACACCACCACACAATACATCACCACCCCACACTACACCACCACACAAACACCCCAAACACAATACATCACCATCACCACACATACCCCACCACACAATACACCACCACCACAAAATACATCACCATCAAACCCAAACAATACACCCCCACAAAAAAATTTAAAACCCCCCCACCCCAAACAAACATCACCACATAAATAAACCCCCAAAAACCCCCCCCCCAAACCAAACATCCCTCCCCCCACCTCAACTCAAACCCCACCCACCCCCCCCCCACCCCCAAAACCCCCCCCCAAAACCCCCACCCCCCCCCCACCCCCCCCCCCCCCTCCCCCCCCCTACCCCCCCACCCCAAAATACACCCCCACCCCCCCCCCCCCCACCACCTCAAATAACCCCCACAATACCCCCCCCCCCCAAACTCCCCCCCCAAAACCCACCCCCCCCCAACCCCACCCCCCCCCCCCCTACCCCCCCCCAACCCAATAACCCCCCCAAAAACCCCCCCCCCCACAAACATCCCCACCCACCCCCACCACCAAACCCACCACCCAAAATACCCACCACCCACAAACCACCACACACAAACCCACCCACAAAACACCACCCCACACAAACACCCACCACCACACAATACCCACCCACAAACATCATCAAACAAAACACCCACACCACAAAAACACCACCCCCAAAATACACCACCCCCACCAATACATCCCATCACACACAATACACCCCCACAAATACACCACCACCACCAATACCCCACCCCACCAATCACCCCCCCCACAATACACCACCACCACACAAACATCACCACCCACACAAACCACCCCACAATACATCACCACACCACCAATACACCACCACACAAACCCACCCCCACAAAAACATCACCATCACCACACAAACACCACCCCCAAACAATACACACCACACCAACAACAAAATTTAGCCTACAATGTTTTTTTCACCTGACCTCAAAAAATTTTCCATAAATATACAAATAATTAACGAACTTTTTCACAGTTAATATTGTTAAAAATTTGGGGAAATAAAAAACATTTTAAATCAACACATTAGTGGAAGTTAACCCATTTTGTTTGTGTGGCAATGAAATAGTTTTGCAGACGCTACCCATAGATAAAAAACCCCTTTTTGACCAAAAAACCAAGTCACCCTTTTTTTTGTTCTAGATCAAACCCAAACTTAATTTTTCCTATTTTTTGGTCCCAAGGGGTTTTAAAGCGTACATGAAAAAATGCTGGCTGTATTAGGCACTAAAAAGATCTTTTATAACATGTAAGGTAATCTTTTATTTTTTAATGGGGACTGAAATATTTCACATCAAGGCCTAACCTTACAACAACCTGATTTCCAACCCATATCCAACAAAAAACCAAAAAAAGTATCCAAAAGGGGGTTTGGGACCTCTCCAAATACAACTACGTCCGAAAAAATGCCTTCTCACACTATACCCCCTTTTTTATCCATACCTCCCTATGCTTTTGTCTTGGGATCAACTGCAGAAACACCCTAAAGCCAATAAAAACCAACAAAAAGCTCAGAAAGAATAATCACTAAATCCCATCCCTGGCAACCAACCCCCCCCACCTTCAAGCCTAAATTTACCCCTTTTCAGTACATCCACATTTACACTGTGCAATCTACATCTACAGGACCTTAAACTCCAATACAACCTTGACCAAAAACCCTTTTCTTGATATTAAACAAACCCCGGGCATAACACCAGACAAAACATCTCTACGACTTTCCCCGGTCCGCAAAAACCTTTTACAAAAATTCAATTATGTAAAAGGGCCCTAAAATAGGAACACCCTACCTGAGAACTCTAGAACTGCAGACACATTCATCACCTTCAAAACTACCATTAGAAAACATCTTATCTCCCTGATACAAACCATACCCCCGGCCGGGATTGAACCCGCGGTCATAGAGTCTCAAAACTCCAGCCCTGTCAACTAACTACACGAATACCACTAGTGGTTCACACTTACACTCACTCACCCATTTGACCATAAACAGAAATATTAATCTCAATCTTAAATAATGAATCCTATGATACTCCAATACTGAAACTATGTACTATGCCAAAACAAAAGCATTCACATTGCTAAACTCACAAACTAGTATTTAGTCACTCAGCCATAATACCAACTTACCTCATAATTTGTAATATTTTAAAATAAAGAATTAAACTAAGTCTGCCCGAAATGCCTAGCCATGCTAGGCGTTCTAATGGTACACTCTGTAATCATTATTTAACTACATGTAAACCACACAATAACCAAATTCTGTAAATTTAACATTGTAATCTTTATAGAGAATAAACTTTGAATTTGAATTTGAATTTGAATTTGAATCAACACTGTAAAGCTACGTTGTACTCTATCCATAAATAACCAATTATAACATATTACAACGAAACAAAATATATAAGATGAAAGTGATAAAAAAGTGCGTCGGGAACATAAACTGTTACCACTGAGTTAAACAGACGTAACTATGTCAGAGTTTCACTCTTTAAGATGCCTTCATCAATCACACGTTTGACTGTTTTACTGCAGTGGCATGATGTATGTAATTAACAGGATGAGCTGCATCACTGAACACATCTGGGTGCAAGAAGTAGCGAATAATTCATGTTTGATGTGTGGGAGCCCAAGTGTTGATACGGAGCATAAATTTCTAGATAGGAACCACAGTCTTCTACATCACTGACAGCTGGATAGGTGGGTTGGTCAACAATGACAGCTGGATAGGTGGGATGGTGAACACTGACAGCTGGATAGGTGGATTGGTCAACAATGACAGCTGGAAAGGTGGGCTGGTCAACAATGACAGCTGGATAGGTGGACTGATCAACAATGACAGCTGGATAGGTGGGTTGGTCAACACTGACAGCTGGATAGGTGGGTTGTCAACACTGACAGCTGGATAGGTGGGTTGGTCAACACTGACAGTTGGATAGGTGGGATGGTCAACACTGACAGCTGCATAGGTGGATTGGTTAACAATGACAGCTGGATAGGTGGGTTGGTCAACAATGACAGCTGGATAGGTGGGTTGGTCAACACTGACTGCTGGATAGGTAGGTTGGTCAACAATGACAGCTGGATAGGTGGGTTGGTCAACAATAACAGCTGGATAGGTGGGTTGGTAAATACTGACAGCTGGATAGGTGGGTTGGTCAACAATAACAGCTGGATAGGTGGGTTGGTCAACAATGACAGCTGGATAGGTGGGCTGGTCAACAATGACAGCTGGATAGGTGGGTTGGTCAACAATGACAGCTGGATAGGTGGGTTGGTCAACACTGACAACTGGATAGGTGGGTTGGTCAACACTGACAGCTGGATAGGTGGGTTGGTCAACAATAACAGCTGGATAGGTGGGCTGGTCAACAATGACAGTTGGATAGGTGGGTTGGTCAACACTGAAAGGTGGATAGGTGGGTTGGTCAACAATAACAGCTGGATAGGTGGGTTGCTCAACAATAACAGCTGGATAGGTGAGTTGGTGAACAATGACAGCTGGATAGGCGGGTTGGTCAACAATAACAGCTGGATAGGTGGGTTGGTGAACAATGACAGCTGGATAGGTGGGTTGGTCAACACTGACAGCTGGATAGGTGTTTTGGTCAACAATGACAGCTGGATAGGTGGGTTGGTCAACAGTAACAGCTGGATAGGTGGGTTGGTCAACAATGACAGCTGGATAGGTGGGTTGGTCAACAATGACAGCTGGATAGATGGGTTGGTCAACAATAACAGCTGGATAGGTGGGTTGGTGAACAATGACAGCAGGATAGGTGGGTTGGTCAACACTGACAGCTGGATAGGTGGGTTGTAACATAACACTGGATAGGTGGGTTGGTCAACAATAACAGCTGGATAGGTGGGTTGGTCAACAATGACAGCTGGATAGGTGGGTTGGTCAACAATGACAGCTGGAAAGGTGGGTTGGTCAACAACGACAGCTGGATATGTGGGTTGGTCAACACTGACAGCTGGATAGGTGGATTGGTCAACAATGACAGCTGGATAGGTGGGTTGAACAATGACAGCTGGATATGTGGGTTGGTCAACACTGACTGCTGGATAGGTGGGTTGGTCAACAATGACAGCTGGATAGGTGGGTTGGTGAACAATGACAGCTGGATATGTGGGTTGGTCAACACTGACAGCTGGATAGGTGGGTCGGTGAACAAAGACAGCTGGATATGTGGGTTGGTCAACACTGACAGCTGGATAGGTGGGTCGGCGAACAAAGACAGCTGGATATGTGGGTTGGTCAACACTGACAGCTGGATAGGTGGGTTGGTCAACAATGACAGCTGGATAGGTGGGTTGGTCAAAACTGACAGCTGGTTAGGTGGGTTGGTCAACACTGACAGCTGGATAGGTGGGTTGGTCAACAATGACAGCTGGATAGGTGGGATGGTCAACACTGACAGCTGCATAGATGGGTTGGTCAACACTGACAGCTGGATAGGTGGGTTGGTCAACAATAACAGCTGGATAGGTGGGTTGGTCAACAATGACAGCTGGATAGGTGGGTTGGTCAAGAATGACAGCTGGATAGGTGGGTTGGTCAACAATGACAGCTGGTTAGGTGGGTTGGTCAACACTGACAGCTGGATAGGTGGGTTGGTCAACAATGACAGCTGGATAGGTGGGTTGGCCAACACTGACAGCTGGATAGGTGGGTTGGTCAACAATGACAGCTGGATAGGTGGGTTGGTCAACAATGACAGCTGGTTAGGTGGGTTGGTCAACACTGACAGCTGGATAGGTGGGTTGGTCAACAATGACAGCTGGATAGGTGGGTTGGTCAACAATGACAGCTGGTTAGGTGGGTTGGTCAACACTGACAGCTGGATAGGTGGGTTGGTCAACAATGACAGCTTGATATGTGGGATGGCCAACACTGACAGCTGGACAGGTGGGCTGGTCAACATAGTATGAGAAAATACTGTAGTTAACGTACTGTATAAGGTAAAGCATCACACCTGGCGTGACAACCTTGCTTAGGTTATGTTCATTATGTTCTTTGAAGGAGAGTTGGAGACTGTGAGAGTTAACAGTAACAAATAACCCGCACTAGTTACAGGTCCAACTTGGACCTGTAACTAGTCACTGTGTGACTAGTTAATGGTCCAAATCAGACAGATATTTCGTCACATGTTTCTTTCACCTATGTTCGAGTTATATTTGTATTGTTCCAGTTACAGCATTGTGCCTTTAGTTCTTAATGATGATTTATTAGCAGACATCAAACTAACAACAAAACAACAATGGGTGTCCAATATTCCCCCTGAGGTATAAATAATATGATACATAAACGCAAAGAACTGAAGTTACTTTTCGAACCTATGAAATACGATTACATTCAATATCTCAGTTCCTTTCCTCATAAATTACATTACAATACAAATTGTGATCACAATACAATATCAAACACAAACTTGGTAATGAATGCATAACCTTAATGACTACAAGTAGACGTCTGAACCTCTGAGACATGGGTAACTAAACCCTCTTTGTGTCTACACCTGAGTCTGCTGGTAACTCCTGGTTGTCCTGTGTCTACACCTGAGTCTGCTGGTAACTCCTGGTTGTCTTGTGTCTACACCTGACTCTGTTTGGTAACTCCTGGTTGTCTTGTGTCTACACCTGAGTCTGCTGGTAACTCCTGGTTGTCTTGTGTCTACACCTGAGTCTGCTGGTAACTCCTGGTTGTCTTGTGTCTACACCTGAGTCTGCTGGTAACTCCTGGTTGTCTTGTGTCTACACCTGAGTCTGCTGGTAACTCCTGGTTGTCTTGTGTCTACACCTGAGTCTGCTGGTAACTCCTGGTTGTCCTGTGTCTACACCTGAGTCTGCTGGTAACTCCTGGTTGTCTTGTGTCTACACCTGAGTCTGCTGGTACTCCTGGTTGTCTTGTGTCTACACCTGAGTCTGCTGGTAACTCCTGGTTGCCTTGTGTCTACACCTGAGTCTGCTGGTAACTCCTGGTTGTCTTGTGTCTACACCTGAGTCTGCTGGTAACTCCTGGTTGTCCTGTGTCTACACCTGAGTCTGCTGGTAACTCCTGGTTGTCTTGTGTCTACACCTGAGTCTGCTGGTAACTCCTGGTTGTCTTGTGTCTACACCTGAGTCTGCTGGTAACTCCTGGTTGTCCTGTGTCTACACCTGAGTCTGGTGGTAACTCCTGGTTGTCTGTGTCTACACCTGAGGTCTGCTGGTAACTCCTGGTTGTCTTGTGTCTACACCTGAGTCTGCTCGTAACTCCTGGTTGCCTTGTGTCTACACCTGAGTCTGCTGGTAACTCCTGTTGTCTTGTGTCTACACCTGAGTCTGCTGGTAACTCCTGGTTGTCCTGTGTCTACACCTGAGTCTGCTGGTAACTCCTGGTTGTCTTGTGGTCCACACTGAGTCTGCTGGTAACTCCTGGTTGCCTTGTGTCTACACTGAGTCTGCTGGTAACTCCTGGTTGTCTGTGTCTACACCTGAGTCTGCTGGGTAACTCCTGGTTGTCTTGTGTCTACACTGAGTCTGCTGGTAACTCCTGGTTGTCTGTGTCTACACCTGAGTCTGCTGGTAACTCCTGGTTGTCTTGTGTCTACACCTGAGTCCGCTGGTAACTCCTGGTTGCTTGTGGTCTAACCTGAGTTCTGCTGGTAACTCCTGGATTGTCTTGGTGTCTGACACTGAGATGTGCTGGTAACTTCCTGGTTGTCTTGTGTCTACACCTAGAGTTGCTGGTAACTCCTGATTGTTGTGCTCACCTGAGTGATGGTGAACTCCTGGTTGTCCTGGCTACATGAGTTGTGTAACTCCTGGTGGTTTGTGTCTACACCGTGAGTCTGCTGGTAACTCCTGGTTGTCCCTATGTGTCTACACATGAAGTCTGCGTGGTAACTCCTGGTTGTTGTGTCTACACACTGAGATGCTGGTAACTCCTGGGTTGTCTTGTGTCTACACCTGAGCTGCTGGTAACTCCTGGTGTCGTGTCTACACAGAGATGTGGTAACTCCTGGTTGTCCTGTGTCTACAACAACTGAGTCTGCTAGGTAACTCCTGGTAGTACTGTGTCTACACCTGAGTTGCTGTAACTCTTGGATGTTTGTGTACACCTGAGTCTGTGGTAACTCCTGGTTGTCGTGTGTGCTCAACACTGATGTCTGCTGGTGAACTCTGTGTTTGTGTCTCACTGAGTACTGCTGGTAACTCCTGGTTGTCTTGTGTCTCCAGCGAGTCTAGCTGGTATACTCCTGTTGTCTAGTGTCCTACACCTGAGTCTGCTGTACCCCCTGGTTGTATGTGATCTACACTGAGTCTGCTGGAACTCCTGGTTGTCCTGTGTCTACACCTGAGTCTGCTGGTAACTCCTGGTTGTCTTGTGTCTACAACATGACCAGCGTGTAACTCCTATTGCCTGTGTTACACCTGAGAGTGCGGGAACCTCCTGAGTGTTGTCCTGTGTCTACACCTGAGTCTGCTGGTAACTCCTGGTTGTCTTGTGTCTACACCTGAGTCTGCTGGTAACTCCTGGTTGCCTGTGTCTACAATGAGTCTGCTGGTTAACTCCTGGTTGTCCTGTGTCTACACCTAGTCTGCTGGTAACTCCTGGTTGTCCTGTGTCTACACTGAGTCTGCTGGTAACTCCATGGTTGTCTGTGTCTACACCTGAGTCTGCTGGTAACTCCTGGTTGTTTGTGTCTAACAACCTGAGTCTGCTGGTAACTCCTGGTTGTCATGGTCTACACCTGAGTCTGCTGGTAACTCCTGGTTGTCTTGTGTCTACACCTGAGTTCTGCTGGTAACTCTGGTTGCTTGTGTCTACACCTGAGTCTGCTGTAACTCCTGGTTGTCTTGTGTCTACACCTGAAGTCTGCTGGTAACTCCTGGTTCTCCTTGTGTCTACACCTGACTTGCTGGTAACTCATGGTTGTCCTGTGTCTACACCTGAGTCTGCTGGTACTCCGGGTTGTCTTGTGTCTACCCTGAGTCTGCTGGTAATCCTGGTGCCTTGTTCTACACCTGAGTCTGCTGGTAAACTGGTTGTCTTGTGTCTACACCTGAGTCTGCTGGTAACTCCTGGTTTTCTTGTGTCTACACCTGACTCTGCTGGTAACTCCTGGTTGTCCTGTGTCTACACCTGAGTCTGCTGGTAACTCCTAGTTGTCTGTGTCTAACACCTGAGTCTGCTGGTAATTCCTGGTTGTCCTTGTGTCTACAACTGAGTCTGCGGGTAACTCCTGGTTGTCTTGTGTCTACAACTGAGTCTGCTGTAACTCTTTCCTACATGAGTCTTTGTGTCTACACTCTGAGTCTGCGGTAACCCTGGTGTCTTGTGTCTACACACTGAGTTGCTGGTAATTCCGGGTTGTCTTGTGTCTACAACTGAGTCTGCTGGTAATTCCTGGTTGTCTTGTGTCTACAACTGAGTCTGCTGGTAACTCCTAGTTGTCTTGTGTCTACACCTGAGTCTGCTGGTAACTCCTGGTTGTTGTGTCTACACCTGAGTTGCGGGAACTCCTAGTTGTCTTGTTCTACACCTGAGTCTGCTGGAAACTCCTAGTTGTCTTGTGTCTACACCTGAGTCTGCGATGGTAGCCAGTCCTCTCCAGAGTGTGACGACCCTTTACCAAGTGGACCAGCCACGGAGAATGACCGTCTTTGCTGTGATCGTGCCCATGAGATTTGATCCTGGCTAGTGTCATCTTCCAAGCAGAGATGTGACTCCCAAGCAGAGATGTGACTCCCAGGCAGAGATGTGACTCCCAGGCAGAGATGTGACTCCCAGGCAGAGATGTGACTCTCAGGCAGAGATGTGATCCCAACAGAGATGTGACTACAAGCAGAGATGTGACTCCCAAGCAGAGTGTGACTCCAGCAGATATGTGACCCCAGGCAGAGATGTGACTGCCAGTCAGAGATGTGACTCCCAAGCAGAGATGTGACCCCCAAGCCTGAGATGTATTCTCCAGCAGGATGTGACTCCCAGCAGAGATGTGACTCCAAGCAGAGATGTGACTCCCAAGCAGAGATTGGAACTCCTGGCAGAGATGTAACTCCTGGCAGAGATGTGACTCCCAGCAGAATGTGATTCCCAAGCAGAGATGTGACTCCCAAGCTAGAGATGTGACTCCCAGGCAGTGAGTGAACTCCAAGCCAGAGATTTTGACTCCCAGGCAGAGTGTGACTCCAGGCAGAGATTGTGACTCCCAACAGAGATGTGATCTCCTAGGCAGAGATGTGACCCCAAGCAGAGATGTGACTCCTAGGCGAGATGTGACTCCCAAGCAGAGATGTGAATCCTAGGCAGAGATGTGACTCCCAGGCAGAGATGTGACTCCCAAGCAGAGATGTGACTCCTAGGCAGAGATGTGACCCCCAAGCAGAGATGTGACCCCCAAGCAGAGATGTGACTCCTAAGCAGAGATGTGACTCCTAGGCAGAGATGTGACCCCCAAGCAGAGATGTGACTCCCAAGCAGAGATGTGACTCCTAGGCAGAGATGTGACTCCCAGGCAGAGATGTGACTCCCAAGCAGAGATGTGATCCCCAAGCAGAGATGTGACCCCCAAGTAGAGATGTGACTCCTAGGCAGAGATGTGACTCCCAAGCAGAGATGTGACTCCCAAGCAGAGATGTGACTCCTAGGCAGAGATGTGACTCCCAAGCAGAGATGTGACCCCCAAGAAGAGATGTGACCCCAAGCAGAGATGTGACTCCTAAGCAGAGATGTGAGCCCAAGCAGAGATGTGACTCCTAGGCAGAGATGTGACTCCCAGGCAGAGATGTGACTCCCAGGCACAGATGTAACTCCCAGGCACAGATGTGACTCCCAAGCAGAGATGTGACTCCCAAGCAGAGATGTGACCCCAAGCAGAGATGTGACCCCATGCAGAGATGTGACCCCCAACCAGAGATGTGACTCCCAAGCAGAGATGTGACCCCCAAGCAGAGATGTGACTCCTAGGCAGAGATGTGACTCCCAGGCAAAGATGTGACTCCCAAGCAGAGATGTGACTCCCAAGCAGAGATGTGACCCCCAAGCAGAGATGTGACCCCCCAAGCAGAGATGTGACCCGAAGCAGAGATGTGACTCCTAGGCAGAGATGTGACTCCCAGGCAGAGATGTGACTCCCAAGCAGAGATGTGACTCCTAGGCAGAGATGTGACTCCCAAGCAGAGATGTGACTCCTAGGCAGAGATGTGACTCCCAGGCAAAGATGTGACTCCCATGCAGAGATGTGACCCCCAAGCAGAGATGTGACCCCAAGCAGAGATGTGACCCCCAAGTAGAGATGTGACTCCTAGGCAGAGATGTGACTCCCAAGCAGAGATGTGACTCCCAAGCAGAGATGTGACTCCCAAGCAGAGATGTGACTCCTAGGCAGAGATGTGACTCCCAAGCAGAGATGTGACCCCCAAGAAGAGATGTGACCCCAAGCAGAGATGTGACTCCCAAGCAGAGATGTGACTCCCAGGCAGAGATGTAACTCCCAAGCAGAGATGTGACTCCCAGGCAGAGATGTGACCCCCAAGAAGAGATGTGACCCCCAAGTAGAGATGTGACTCTTAGGCAGAGATGTGACCCCCAAGCAGAGATGTGACTCCTAGGCAGAGATGTAACTCCCAGGCAGAGATGTGACTCCCAAGCAGATATGTGACTCCCAGGCAGAGATGTGACTCCTAAGCAGAGATGTGACTCCAAAGGCAGAGATGTGACTCCAAGCAGAGATGTGACCCCAGCAGAGATGTGACTCCCCAAGCAGAGATGTGACCCACAAGCAGAGATGTGGCTCCCAAGCAGAGATGTGACCCCCAGCAGAGATGTGACCCCAAGCAGAGATGTGACCCACAAGCAGAGATGTGACCCCCAAGTAGAGATGTGACTCCTAGGCAGAGATGTGACTCCCAGGCAGAGATGTGACCCCCAAGCAGAGATGTGACTCCCAAGCAGAGATGTGACCCCAAGCAGAGATGTGACCCCCAAGCAGAGATGTGACTCCCAACAGAGATGTGACCCCCAAGCAGAGATGTGACCCCCAAGTAGAGATGTGACTCCTAGGCAGAGATGTGACTCCCAGGCAGAGATGTGACTCCCAAGCAGAGATGTGACTCCCAAGCAGAGATGTGACTCCCAAGCAGAGATGTGACCCCAAGCAGAGATGTGACTCCCAAGCAGAGATGTGACCAAGCAGAAATGTGACTCCCAAGCAGAGATGTGACCCCCAAGCAGAGATGTGACTCCTAGGCAGAGATGTGACTCCCAGGCAGAGATGTGACTCCCAAGCAGAGATGACTCCCAAGCAGAGATGTGACCCCCAAGCAGAGATGTGACTCCTAGGCAGAGATGTGACTCCCAGGCAGAGATGTGACTCCCAAGCAGAGATGTGACCCCCAAGCAGAGATGTGACTCCTAGGCAGAGATGTAACTCCCAGGCAGAGATGTGACTCCCAAGCAGATATGTGACTCCCAGGCAGAGATGTGACTCCTAAGCAGAGATGTGACTCCTAGGCAGAGATGTGACTCCCAAGCAGAGACGTGACCCCAAGCAGAGATGTGACTCCCAAGCAGAGATGTGACCCACAAGCAGAGATGTGGCTCCCAAGCAGAGATGTGACCCCCATGCAGAGATGTGACCCCAAGCAGAGATGTGACCCACAAGCAGAGATGAGACCCCCAAGTAGAGATGTGACTCCTAGGCAGAGATGTGACCCTAAGCAGAGATGTGACTCCCAAGCAGAGATGTGACCCCCAAGCAGAGATGTGACTCCCAGGCAGAGATGTGACCCCCAAGCAGAGATGTGACCCCCAAGCAGAGATGTGACTCCCAAGCACAGATGTGACCCCAAGCAGAGATGTGACCCCCAAGCAGAGATGTGACCCCCAAGTAGAGATGTGACTCCTAGGCAGAGATGTGACCCCCAAGCAGAAATGTGACTCCCAAGCAGAGATGTGACCCCCAAGCAGAGATGTGACTCCTAGGCAGAGATGTGACTCCCAGGCAGAGATGTGACTCCCAAGCAGAGATGTGACTCCCAAGCAGAGATGTGACCCCCAAGCAGAGATGTGACTCCTAGGCAGAGATGTGACTCCCAGGCAGAGATGTGACTCCCAAGCAGAGATGTGACTGCCAAGCAGAGATGTGACCCCAAGCAGAGATGTGACCCCCAAGCAGAGATGTGACCCCCCAAGCAGAGATGTGACTCCCAAGCAGAGATGTGACCCCCCAGGCAGAGATGTGACTCCCAGGCAGAGATGTGACTCCCAAGCAGAGATGTGACTCCCAGGCAGAGATGTGACCCCCCAAGCAGAGATGTGACCCCATCTGTAAGTAGTGTTGACTGGTGCAAACACTGGAAAACAATATGAAACTTATGTTAACTAATAATTGAAGATTAAAGATTCCTTATTCCAGAATGGTGCAATGTTTGCACAGAGATGGCCGACATTTAGGTGTGTGTGCAGAAAGCCATCAGTATGTAGATCATTTCGGGTATTTGGTGCAGACACAGCAAACAATGTGTCAGTTGTGTTAGCTGGTGCAGACAGCAAACACAACTAACACACTGTTTTCTGGGTACACACACCCAGCAAACAGTATGTGAATAATGTTGGCTTGTGTAGACATCAAAAAATGTGTTGTGTTGGCTGATGCAGACACCCAGCAATGTATTAGTTGTGTTGTTTGGTGCAGACACCAAACAAACAACGTATTGGTTGTGTTGGCTGGTGAAGACATCCAGCAGACAATGTGTTAGTTGTATTGGCTGGTGCAGGCACTAAGCAAACAATGTGTTTTATGAAAAAAAACTGGCAGGAAATGGCAGAAATCGTACACCAAATCCAGTCATTCCTGGAGTGGAACCACAGTCGATGGCCTCCACTCCAAACCAACAGATACACATACTAATGCCGAAAAAAAAATCCCCCCCCCAGTACCAACAATACCATCAGTCCGATGACATTCTTCTTTGCAAATATACAGGGTCTAAAGCCAGCAACAAACAACAAAATACCTTTCATCCGTGGACTGCTTGCAGAGGCAAAGGCAATGTTCGCGGCTTTCACTGAGACCCACATAAAGGATCACTTGGACAACGAAATATGGATCCCAGGTTACAACCTAAACAGATGTGACAGAGTGAACAGGCAAAAAAGGGCGGGGGGGTTTGGCCTGTACATTGCAGAGTCACTTGTTTGCACAGAACTGCTTAATGCCTCAAATGATGTAGTGGAAGTTTTAGCAGTAAAGGTCGAGAACCAAAACCTAGTCATTGTGGTAGTCTACAAGCCTCCGGATGCAACATCCCAGCAATTCCAGGAACAGCTGTTAAAAATTGACCACTGTCTGAAAAATCTTCCAGCTCCTGCACCCAACATCTTGCTCCTGGGGGATTTCAACTTAAGGCACCTAAAATGGAGGAATATAGCAAATAATATTGTTGCAGTAATAACACCAGGAGGCAGCTCTGATGAAAACTCACACTCACACGAGCTTTTAAATCTCTGCACAAAATTCAATTTAAACCAGCAAATAATAGAGCCTACTAGACTCGAGAATACACTAGACCTCATCTTCACTAACAATGATGACTGATAAGAAATGTCACCATATCAAAAACAATATACTCAGATCACAACATAACTGAGGTTCAGACATGTATGCGTGGAGCCCCAGACCGACATAATGAGACTAGTCACGAGGGAGCATTCACCAAATTCAACTTTAATAACAAAAACATAAAGTGGGACCAAGTAAACCAAGTCCTAACCGATATAAGTGGGAAGATTATTTCTAAGCAACACAGACCCAACTTATGCCTAGAACAGATTAAAATTGGTTTGGGACTCGATGTATGCACAAGGCTTATTCCTCTAAGAAAAAGGAGGAGTAGATGTAAAATAGAAAGAGACAGGCGCTCCCTTTACAGGCAAACGGAAAAGAATAACAGAGCAGCTAAAAGAGGTCAATATATCTGAAATGCGTAGGGAGACACTGGTCAGAGAAATAGCAAGCATCGAACTTAAGCTAAAGGAATCTTATAGGAGTCAGGAATCGCGAGAAGAACTAAAAGCCATAAATGAAATCGAAAGAAACCCAAAGTATTCCTTCTCTATGCCAAATCAAAGTCGAGAACAACGTCCAGTATTGGGCCCCTATTTAAACAAGATGGGTCCTACACAGATGACAGCAAGGAAATGAGTGAGCTACTCAAGTCCCAATATGACTCAGTTTTTAGCAAGCCGCTAACCAGACTGAGAGTCGAAGATCAAAATGATTTTTTTATGAGAGAGCCACAAAATTTGATTAACACAAGCCTATCCGATGTTATACCTGACGCCAAATGACTTCGAACAGGCGATAAATGACATGCCCATGCACTCTGCCCCAGGGCCAGACTCATGGAACTCCGTGTTCATCAAGAACTGCAAGAAGCCCCTATCACGAGCCTTTTCCATCCTATGGAGAGGGAGCATGGACACGGGGGTCGTCCCACAGTTACTAAAAACAACAGACATAGCCCCCCCTCCACAAAGGGGGCAGTAAAGCAACAGCAAAAAACTACAGACCAATAGCACTAACATCCCATATCATAAAATCTTTGAAAGGGTCCTAAGAAGCAAGATCACCACCCATCTAGAAACCCATCAGTTACACAACCCAGGGCAACATGGGTTTAGAACAGGTCGCTCCTGTCTGTCTCAACTATTGGATCACTACGACAAGGGCCTAAATGCACTAGAAGACAAAAAGAATGCAGATGTAATATATACAGACTTTGCAAAAGCCTTCGACAAGTGTGACCATGGCGTAATAGCGCACAAATGCGTGCTAAAAGGAATAACAGGAAAAGTCGGTCGATGGATCTATAATTTCCTCACTAACAGAACACAGAGAGTAGTCGTCAACAGAGTAAAGTCCGAGGCAGCTAGGGTTTGAAAAGCTCTGTTCCACAAGGCACAGTACTCGCTCCCATCTTGTTCCTCATCCTCATATCCGACATAGACAAGGATGTCAGCCACAGCACCGTGTCTTCCTTTGCAGATGACACCCGAATCTGCATGACAGTGTCTTCCATTGCAGACACTGCAAGGCTCCGGGGCGGACATCAACCAAATCTTTCAGTGGGCTGCAGAAAACAATATGAAGTTCAACGATGAGAAATTTCAATTACTCAGATATGATAAACACGAGGAAATTAAATCTTCATCAGAGTACAAAACAAATTCTGGCCCACAAAATAGAGCGAAACACCAAAGTCAAAGACCTGGGAGTGATCATGTCGGAGGATCTCACCTTCAAGGACCATAACATTGTATCAATCGCATCTGCTAGAAAAATGACAGGATGGATAATGAGAACCTTCAAAACTAGGGAGGCCAAGCCCATGATGACACTCTTCAGGTCACTTGTTCTATCTAGGCTGGAATATTGCTGCACACTAACAGCACCTTTCAAGGCAGGTGAAATTGCTGACCTAGAAAATGTACAGAGAACCTTCACGGCGCGCATAAACGGAGATAAAACACCTCAATTACTGGGAGCGCTTGAGGTTCCTAAACCTGTATTCCCTGGAACGCAGGCGGGAGAGATACATGATTATATACCCCTGGAAAAATCCTAGAGGGACTAGTACCGAACTTGCACACGAAAATCACTCACTACGAAAGCAAAAGACTTGGCAGACGATGCAACATCCCCCAATGAAAAGCAGGGGTGTCACTAGCACGTTAAGAGACCATACAATAAGTGTCAGGGGCCCGAGACTGTTCAACTGCCTCCCAGCATACATAAGGGGGATTACCAACAGACCCCTGGCAGTCTTCAAGCTGGCACTGGACAAGCACCTAAAGTCGGTTCCTGACCAACCGGGCTGTGGCTCGTACGTTGGTTTGCGTGCAGCCAGCAGCAACAGCCTGGTTGATCAGGCTCTGATCCACCAGGAGGCCTGGTCACAGACCGGGCCGCGGGGGCGTTGACCCCCGGAACTCTCTCCAGGTAAACTCCAGGTATGCTTCTGGTGGAGACACTCGGCAAACAGTGTGTCAGTTGTATGACTGATGACCGAGGCAGAAATGGGAACAGTGCTCAGAGATAATAAAGATAATAAACTAACTAAAAGAAATGAAGCAGTTGAATATTTATACTTTATGTGAAGCTTTAAATCTGTTCTTGTTAAGAGACGTGAGCAAGCTTGCAGAAGCAACCTGAGAGTAACAGTGTAAGATGCAGTACTTCCAGCAGGTGAATGACATGAGCGAGTTTGTTGGAGCAGAAAGGGGAGACGATTAATACCTGAAGTTATATGCCATGAAGGAAATGTTTTTATTTTCCCCATACAACAGGTCATAACTTACATTAAATATTTTCTTGTATACATTCAGTAAATGAAAAATAATGCATCTGAAGAGAACAGAAGCCTTTCACGGTTTATGGGGATTCTATAAACTGCAAAAGCAACAAATTTTTGAGTGGCATTACAGAAAATATACTGACCAGGCAGAGTCAGGCACTTTCACTGACTGTTCCTTCGTGCAACGATCTGGAAACCGTTCCATATATTCAACTTGAAATCTGAATTACGTAAGAAATTTGGGCCAACGGGAAAGCTGGAGATCAACAGTTACGTTGAGCAAGTCATTAAATTACTTAACTTAATATTCATTCAGCATTTAAACCCAAATAATAAATCTACTCTTCTCTTTGTCTTCAGTAACTGTCGCTACAAGTCAGTGAACTATATTGATGCAATGAATGTTGGTTGTTAGTAGTTTAGCTGTCACAGTGTCACGAATTAGGAATGTTAGGGTCACTGACGCTGACCTCCAGTTGAAAAACCCCGGCTCGCGGCAGGGTATAGCTCAGTCAGGATGTATGAGCCAAACGGTAAGGATACTCAAGCAGACATAACTGCCAATAAACCCAGTGCAGAGAAGTCGTTTATTACTTCAACAACACCACTACGCTCGATCCCCAAACCTCATAACAGGGTATCGTCGGTTAGAGAGAAAAGATAAATTGACACTGCAATCGTAAAACTGCAGTCCAAAAAAAGAAGGTAAACTAAAATTCGTCGCTAAGAATCTATCATAAAAGAGGTTGTGGTAAACATAGCATGCCCACCCGTTTACCGCTAGTCTTGGATTCTACATCCTATTAGAAATAAAGTTGGAAGCATGAAGCTGTACCTACGCCCGCTGCAAAGATTGCTGTAGCCTCTTTCCTGTTCTCCTTTCTTCCTCAGGAAGCAGATTTATTGCAGTACGAGTATATCTCATAAGTCTTAAAAGGAGGTTATCGCTTCTGTTGCTGTGTGGATTACACCGACTTGTGCACCAAGTGAAGAAAACTTTCCATGATCATTATCCCAAAAAAGTAATAAACTCAGGATAACAAATGAAAGCAAAGGAGTGCGGCTTATTTCGGTTGGGATCCTTCGGGGTCTCTTTTCCAGATGCAGCTCACATCAGTCGACGAACTCCTATGTATATATATTTACTGCAAAGTGATTAAAAGTGGCAGCTGTAAAGAGATTCCTACACACTTTGAAACAGGTTCTTAAGGATGTGACCCGAATGTTCTACTAACAAAATATATGCAGACTTACTGCGAACGAGCACAAAGTAATGTTTGAAGGATATTCCAGACCACCATCGACCAAATCAGAAGAATATAAAACAGTCAGAAACGAACATCTCTTTACAAAGAACTCAGTCACAATCTCGTGACAACAGTCCCTCAGGAAAATTCCTTTTGAAATGGTGCGAACAAAGAAGCGCCTCATTCCAATGTTATCTCAACGTCAACAAAGTGTCCAAAGAGAGGTAAGAGAGGCTGTCAGAGGTGCAGACACTCTGCTTATTCTCAGTGTTTTATCAACTGGATGTGTCAGCATCAATGAAAACAAACAGGTGAATCATCCAAAACATCCTCATCAGATGACTCAACGGATTATACCCAGTCACACAAATGACCGAACAGACTATAGCCAGTCACACAACAGATGACACAACATATGTGACCAGTCACCCAACACACTGCCCAGCAACACAACAGATGACACAACATACTGTGACCAGTGAACCAACACACACTGCCCAGCAACACAACAGATGACACAACATACTGTGACCAGTCAACAACACACACTGCCCAGCAACACAACAGATGACACAACATACTGTGACCAGTGAACCAACACACACTGTCCAGCAACACAACAGATGACACAACATACTGTGACCAGTGAATCAACACTGCCCAGCAACACAAATGACACAACATACTGTGACCAGTCAACCAACACGCTCTGCCCAGCAACACAACAGATGACACAGCATAGTGTGACCAGTCAACCAACACACTGCCCAGCAAGACAACAGATGACACAATATACTGTGACCAGCCAACCAACACACACTGCCCAGCAACACAACAGATGACACAACATACTGTGACCAGTGAATCAACACTGCCCAGCAACACAAATGACACAACATACTGTGACCAGTCAACCAACACGCTCTGCCCAGCAACAAAACAGATGACACAGCATAGTGTGACCAGTCAACCAACACACACTGCCCAGCAAGACAACAGATGACACAATATACTGTGACCAGTCAACCAACACACACTGCCCAGCGACACAACATACTGTGACCAATCAACCAACATACACTGTCCAGCAACACAACATATTGTGACCAATCAACACTGCCCAGCAACACAACAGATAACACAACATACAGTGACCAGTCAACCAACACTGCCCAGCAACACAACAGATGACACAACATACAGTGACCAGTCAACCAACACTGCCCAGCAACACAACAGATGACACAACATACAGTGACCAGTCAACCAACATACACTGTCCAGCAACACAACAGATGACACAACATACAGTGACCAGTCAACCAACACACACTGCCCAGCGACACAACATACTGTGACCAATCAACCAACATACACTGTCCAGCAACACAACATATTGTGCCCAATCAACACTGCCAGCAACAACGATACACAACATACAGTGACCAGTCAACCAACACTGCCCAGCAACACAACAGATGACACAACATACTGTGGCCAGTCAACCAACACACACTGCCCAGGAACACAATGACACAACATACTGTGACCAGTCATCCAACACAGACTGCCCAGCAACACAACAGATAACACAACATACTGTGACCAGTCAACCAACACACACTGCCCAGCAACACAACAGATGACACAACATACTGTGACCAGTCAACCAACACACACTGGCCATCAACACAATAGATGACACAACATACAGTGACCAGTCAACCAACACACATTGCCCACCAACACAACAGATGACACAACATACTGTGACCAGTCAACCAACACACATTGCCCAGCAACACAACAGATGACACAACATACTGTGACCAGTCAACCAACACACATTGCCCAGCAACACAACAGATGACACAACATACTGTAACCAGTCAACCAACACACATTGCCCAGCAACACAACAGATAACACAACATACTGTGACCAGTCAACCAATATACATTGCCCAGCAACAAAACAGATGACACAACATACTGTGACCAGTCAACCAACACACACTGCTCACCCACACAACCATTACTAACCTCGGGTACATTTATTCATCACCCGTACCTGGAGTTTATCTGTAGGGGGTTTCGGGGGTCAACGCCCCCGCGGCCCGGTCTGAGACCAGGCCTCATTGTGGATCAGGGTCTGATTAACCAGGCTGGTATTACTGGCCGCACGCAAGCTGACCTACGAACCACAGCCCGGTTGGTCAGGTACTAACCTTAGCTGCCTGTCCAGTACCTTCTTGAAGACAGCCAGGGGTCTATTGGTAATCCCCCTTATGTATGCTGGGAGGCAATTGAACAGTCTTGGGCCCCACACACTTATTGTGTTGTCTCTCAGTGTACTCGTGGCGCCCCTGCTTTTCATCGGGGGAATGTTGCATCTCCTGCTGAGTCTTTTGCTTTCATAGGGAGTGATTTTCGTGTTCAGGTTTGGTGCCAATCCCTCCAGGACCTTCCAAGTGTATATTATCATGTATCTCTCTCACCTGCGTTCGAGGGAATACAGATGAAGGACCTTCAACCGTTCCCAGTAGTTTAGGTGCCTTATCGTACTTATGTGTGCCGTGAAAGTTCTTTGTACACTCTCCAGGTCTGCAATGTCGCCAACAACAGTAGAACATCATTCAAATTCAAAACACTCAAGCCATATACGGAACACTGGACATGTCCAAGCTTTTAGTTAGGAAACCTCGAAACAGTTATGTTTCATCTAATAAATCAGTCATGAATTCTTGACCCATAGCAATATTAAGACGGCGAGTGCGTTCAATTCCTTCAATCTCCTTCCAGCGAAAGAGTTTCTTCTATTCACTAGTTCATATGATACCCTTAAATATCTTGTGTCATATTCATATCTCTTCTGGATCTTCGTCCCTCCCGTGATGTTAGGCTTAACTCAACCTATCTTCATTGAGTATGCTAATGTTATTATTTTGGCGCATTACGGTTTTAGTAAATCTCGTGTCAGGTCCAAGAGCCTTGTGTCAGATCCTAGTCTCATGTTACGTCTCAGAATCTCGTGTTGGGACCCTGAATTTTTTCTTAGGACTCAGAACTTCCTGCTACGTCCCACAACCTCGTGTTAGGCCTCAAAATCTCTTGTTACGTCCCTGAACCTTCGTGTTACCTCACAGAACTTCGTGTTATGTCCCAGAACCTCGTGGTAGGCACCAGAATCTCGTACCAGAACTCTTTTAGGTACCAGAGCAGCAAGTCAGGTATATGAGCCTCGTGTCAGGGCCCAGTGACTCGTGTCTAATCTCACAACCTCGTGTCTGGGCCTAGAGCCTCACGTCTGGTTTCAAAGCATAGAGGCTAGGTGTGTGGGAGCCGCGTGAAGGGTAGAAGAGGCAGGCAGCAAGCTGCACTACCTGAGTGTCAAGAGAGAAGAGGCGAGTGTGTGAGAGAGAGCATCTTTTCTCTTCTCCTGGGGCATTAACAAAGGCCGGCGTGACTTGCAGTCCAGAGAAGTGATGGAGTAAGGTAAACACAGCACACCTTCCTTCTCCTGCTGATGCAGGAGAAACCACAGCTAGGTGTACCCACCTAGTTGTGGTTTCAGGGGTCGACTCACAGCTCCTGGCCCCGCCTCTTCATTGATCGCTACTAGGTCACTATCCCTGTTCCATGAGCTTTATTATACCTCTACTACTTCACTTTCTAGATTATTCCATTTCCTGACAATTCTGTGACTGAAGAAATATTTTCTAACATCCCTGTGATTCATCTGAATCTTCAACTTCCAATTGTGACCCCTTGTTGCTGTGTCCCATCTCTGGAATATCCTGTCTCTGTCCACCTTGTCGATTCCTCTCAGTATTTTATATGTCGTTATCATATCCCCCCTATCTCTCCTGTCCTCCAGTCTCGTCAGGTCGATTTCCCTTAACCTCTGCTCGTAGGACATACCCCTTAGCTCCGGTACTAGTCTTGTTGCAAACCTTAGCATTTTCTCTAATTTCCTTGCGTGATTGGCTAAGTGTGGGTTCCAAATTGGTGGTGCATACTCCAATATAGGCCTGATGTACAGGGTGTACAGGGTCCTGAACGATTCCTTATTGAGAAGTCGGAATGCTATTCTTAGGTTTGCTAGGCGCCCACATGCTGCAGCACTTATTAGGCTGATGATCGCCTCAGATGTGCCTGATGTTATACTCATCCCAAGATCCTTTTCCTTGAGTGAGTTTGTAGTCTCTGGCCCGCTAGACTGTACTCCGTCTGCGGTCTTCTTTGCCCTTCCCCGATCTTCATGCTTTGCACTTGGTGGGGTTGAACTCCAGAAGCCAGTTTCTGGCTCAGCCCTGCAGCCTGTTCAGATCCCGTTGTAGTTCTGCCTGGTCCTCATCCGACTGAATTCTTCTCAATAAATTCACATCAGAAACAGCACCGGTCCTAAGACTGACCCCTGTGGAACCCCGCTCGTCACAGGAGCCCACTCTAACACTCTGACACCTCGTCACGTACCTTGACTCGCTGATGTCTTCCCGACAGGTATTCCCTGATTCATTGCAGTGCCTTCCCTGTTATATCCGCCTGGTTCTCCAGCTTTTGCACCAATCTCTTGTGTGAAACTGTGTCAAAAGCCTTCTTACAGTCCAAGATAACGCAATCTACTCACCCCTCTCTCTCTCTTGTCTTACTGCTGTCACCCTGTCACAGAACTCCAGTAGGTTTGTGACACAGGATTTCACGTCCCTGAAACCGTGCTGGTTGTCGTTAAGCTCATTCCTTTCTAGGTGCTCCACCACTCTTCTCCTGATAATCTTCTCCATGACTTTGCATACTATACATACTATACATTGTGGCAACGCTTCGCTCTCCAAGAGCCTTATCAAGCCGCTACGACTCGATAAAGTTGTAATGGCTTGATAAAGCTCATGGAGAGCGAAAGGTTGCCACAATAAAATGTCACATTAGCTGCACTTGTGCCCTTGTACTTTACATACTGTCACTCTCATAGGACCCATGAAGAGATGTTATCTGGCCCCATCGCCTCTGCGGTATCTAGCTTGCTCAGCAGCCTCTTCACTTCCTCCTCGTTTGTATGTATTATGTCCAATACTTGATAGTGTACACTACCTCTCCGTCTTTCTGGAGTTCTCTCTGTCTCCTCTGTGAATATTTCTTTAAATCTCATGTTGAGCCCCTCACATACTTCCCGGTCGTTTCTTGTGAGCTCCCCTCCTTCCTTTCTCAGCCTGATTACCTAGTCTTTGACTGTTCTTTTCCTCCTGATGTGGCTGTACAACAGCTTCGGGTCAGATTCTCATTCGCTGCTATGTCATTTTCGTATTGTCGTTGGGCCTCCCTTCTTACTTGTGCATATGCATTTCTGGCTCTGTGACCTTTGCCTTTTAAACTTCTTCCATTTTCTATCACACTTGGTTTTGGCTTCTCTACACCTTTGGGTGAACCAAGGGCTCATCCTGGCCTTCTCGTTATTTTTGTTACCCTTCGGTACAAACCTCTCCTCAGCTTCCTTGCATATTGTTGTCACATATTCCATCATCTCATTTACTGACCTCCCTGCCAGTTCTGTCCCACTGAACCTCGTGCACGAACTTCTTCATGCCTGTGTAGTCCCCTCTCTTGTAGTTTGGCTTCATTCGTCCTGCCCTTCCTGCTTCCCTCTCCACTTGTAACTCTATTGTGTGTGTTTGTTGTACTCACCTAGTTGAGGTTGCGGGGGTCGAGTCGAGCTCCTGGCCCCGCCTCTTCACTGATCGCTACTAGGTCACTTTCTGAGTCGTGAGCTTTATCACCTATGTGTTGCGGTATGTCATGATCCGCCCCCTCATCGCTTCCACTATCCACTTACGCTACTCTGTGGTGAGTGTGTGTGTGTGTGTGTGTAGTGTGTGTGTGTGTGTGTGTGTGCGTGTGTGTACTCACTAATTGTGTTGCAGGGCGAGACGTCCCCATGATCAGTCAGTGTCTGTGCTCCATTGAGCAGGGGTCGATTCACAGTTCCTGGCCCCGTCTTCGCTAGTCGCTACTAGGTCACGCTCTCTCCGCTCCAAGAGGGAGGAGAAAGTGGCAGTAAACGTTAATGAAAGTCGCTGGGAGGCAGAGAGACGGAAGAGACTAATGAACTTCTTGTAGTAATAAGAGACTGATGAAACCTGTGTCTGAGGGAGTGTTTACCTATTATTCTTCCCTGGCCACACTAACACTGACTCCAGGATGTGCCCCTGGTATGTTTGTACTCACCTTCCCAGTGGCTGGGTAGGCCATAGGACAAGGCTGAGTGTCCTGGTATGTTTGTAGTCATCTTCCAGGGGCTGGGCAAACCTCGGGTAAGGCTCGGATGCAAAAAAAAAAAAAAATCCCTGTATCGTGATTGAGTCTCGTTTCCAGCGTCCTTTAGGCAAATCCTCATTCTAGCACCTGATTTGAACATTCATCTACTACAAAAAAAATGAACATAGAAAAGCACTGCAGCTGTCCTACTGACATGCTACACAAGATCTTCTCATATCCAATTATTCCTACTCGTTTATTTTCAAAAGTACTCATGGTATTAGCTTTAGTGACGCTTCTAAGCAACTTTTCATATTCATCTACAATTCTACTGCCAAATCGGTCCATTCCTCACCAAGTGATTTCGACAGATTTTTCCATTCTTCATTCTCACTTGCCCATCGTCAGCCAGGTCACATGCAAGTCTACATACATCTCAGTCAGTAATATGTACACTTATCTCCTGAAGAGGGTCTCTGGGTGTATACAATATATCCAGATCTAGTTTATGTGTGATTCAACTACATGTATTTCAGTCACTACGCAATCCGAAAAAGGTATCTTAATATCCCATAAACCCAGCACCCTCTAGCTTAATTTAAACAAAAGGAGTAGTACAGGGTGCAGATACTTGTCAGCACTGAAGGTTTCAAGTCAGTCAGAAGAGGCATGTACAAATTATCCCATGTAAACTATCTCAATTGCTTCAGTAAAAATTGGCAAACTGGCACCTAGACAGTCCTTCTGGAGGATGTAGGTGCCAATTCGAAGCTTCCACTAAGAAAAACCAGCTTTCAAAATTTAAAGCCAATTAGAAGACGTATTTTCTAGTTATCACATACAGATTAATTTCCGAAAATACACCAGCACTAAGTTTGAAACAGCTCATAAATTATATTATCAAATTTTCGTCGTTGAAGGTTTGAAGCTGCCTGGATGAGGCAGCAAAGAATCACATCAAAAGCAGTATTTCATATTTCCTGATTTCTTTAAAAAGAATGGCAAAAAATTACCTATAGTGCCCAAAATCAACAAAAACCTTTATCTAAATTAGATATATCAGAGTTTAAAGTTTAAAGTTAATCAGAAGAGCTATTCACCAGTTACAGCTCAGAAATCAATTTACTTAATAAAAATTACAAATTACAACTTGCATAACCCCCCAAAATTGTAATATTTGCTACCTCCGCATATGTTCTAACAAAGAGAAATATTCTTTTGTTCATGTTCAGTGACTTAACCGTCCACTGGACGTTACTGTAGTCCTATACTAATGTTATTAACGCGAAACATTACAGAAACTTCAAACACCAATCAATAAAAATATATGTAAATATACGTAAATACGGTAACTAAAAGTCAACAGACTAAATGTCGCTTACCATCTAAATTTCTTAAAATTTTGTTCGCGTTATTTAACGTACGAGTTTCCTCAATGAAAAGGACTGATAAAAATGATGTTTTATGCACTGATACGGTAATCTCAGCTCACTACATTCATAACTGGTTTGAAAGTCCGATTA
>NC_069428.1:23434348-23479348 GCF_026875155.1 Cherax quadricarinatus | reverse complement strand
CATATTAGTACGGTGGACGCTAGTGGTTAGCTTACTGTGAACTTCATATTAGTACCGTGGACGCTAGTGGCTAGTTTACTGTGAACTTCATATTAGTACCGTGGACGCTAGTGGCTAGTTTACTGTGAACTCCATGTTAGTACAGTGGACGCTAGTGGCTAGTTTACTGTGAACTCCATGTTAGTACGGTGGACGCTAGTGGCTAGTTTACTGTGAACTTCATATTAGTCCCGTGGACGCTAGTGGCTAGTTTACTGTGAACTCCATGTTAGTACGGTGGACGCTAGTGGCTAGTTTACTGTGAACTCCATATTAGTACGGTGGACGCCAGTGGTTAGCTTACTGTGAACTTCATATTAGTACCGTGGACGCTAGTGGCTAGTTTACTGTGAACTTCATATTAGTACCGTGGATGCTAGTGGCTAGTTTACTGTGAACTCCATGTTAGTACAGTGGACGCTAGTGGCTAGTTTACTGTGAACTCCATGTTAGTACGGTGGACGCTAGTGGCTAGTTTACTGTGAACTTCATATTAGTACCGTGGACGCTAGTGGCTAGTTTACTGTGAACTCCATATTAGTACCGTGGACGCTAGTGGCTAGTTTACTGTGAACTTCATATTAGTACCGTGGACGCTAGTGGCTAGTTTACTGTGAACTCCATATTAGTACCGTGGACGCTAGTGGCTAGCTTACTGTGAACTCCATATTAGTACCGTGGACGCTAGTGGCTAGCTTACTGTGAACTTCATATTAGTACCGTGGACGCTAGTGGCTAGTTTACTGTGAACTTCATATTAGTACCGTGGACGCTAGTGGCTAGTTTACTGTGAACTTCATATTAGTACCGTGGACGCTAGTGGCTAGTTTACTGTGAACTCCATGTTAGTACAGTGGACGCTAGTGCTAGTTTACTGTGAACTCCATGTTAGTACGGTGGACGCTAGTGGCTAGTTTACTGTGAACTCCATATTAGTACCGTGGACGCTAGTGGCTAGCTTACTGTGAACTTCATATTAGTCCCGTGGACGCTAGTGGCTAGTTTACTGTGAACTCCATATTAGTACCGTGGACGCTAGTGGCTAGCTTACTATGAACTCCATATTAGTACCGTGGACGCTAGTGGCTAGTTTTACTGTGAACTTCATATTAGTACCGTGGACGCTAGTGGCTAGCTTACTATGAACTCCATATTAGTACCGTGGACGCTAGTGGCTAGCTTACTGTGAACTTCATATTAGTACCGTGGACGCTAGTGGCTAGTTTACTGTGAACTCCATATTAGTACCGTGGACGCTAGTGGCTAGTTTACTGTGAACTCCATATTAGTACCGTGGACGCTAGTGGCTAGCTTACTGTGAACTTCATATTAGTACCGTGGACGCTAGTGGCTAGTTTACTGTGAACTTCATATTAGTACCGTGGACGCTAGTGGCTAGTTTACTGTGAACTTCATATTAGTACCGTGGACGCTAGTGGCTAGTTTACTGTGAACTCCATGTTAGTACAGTGGACGCTAGTGGCTAGTTTACTGTGAACTCCATGTTAGTACGGTGGACGCTAGTGGCTAGTTTACTGTGAACTCCATATTAGTACCGTGGACGCTAGTGGCTAGCTTACTGTGAACTTCATATTAGTCCCGTGGACGCTAGTGGCTAGTTTACTGTGAACTCCATATTAGTACCGTGGACGCTAGTGGCTAGCTTACTATGAACTCCATATTAGTACCGTGGACGCTAGTGGCTAGTTTACTGTGAACTTCATATTAGTACCGTGGACGCTAGTGGCTAGCTTACTATGAACTCCATATTAGTACCGTGGACGCTAGTGGCTAGCTTACTGTGAACTTCATATTAGTACCGTGGACGCTAGTGGCTAGTTTACTGTGAACTCCATATTAGTACCGTGGACGCTAGTGGCTAGTTTACTGTGAACTCCATATTAGTACGGTGGACGCTAGTGGTTAGCTTACTGTGAACTCCATAATAGTCCCGTGGACGCTAGTGGCTAGTTTACTGTGAACCCTATATTAGTACCGTGGACGCTAGTGGCTAGTTTACTGTGAACTCAATATTAGTACCGTGGACGCTAGTGGCTAGTTTACTGTGAACCCCATATTAGTACCGTGGACGCTAGTGGCTAGTTTACTGTGAACCCCATATTAGTACCGTGGACGCTAGTGGCTAGTTTACTGTGAACCCCATATTAGTACCGTGGACGCTAGTGGCTAGAAAGAAAAAGAGAAAATACCGCACACAGGAGAATAAAACTTACGACGTTTCGGTCTGATCTGGACCATTAACTAGTCAGACAGAAGCGTGAGTGTAAGGGAGTCATATATATACGTGAGGTAGGCTGGGCCGGGAGGACGAGAGAAAGTTCAAAGTATAATGGTAGAAGTAGTGGTGGAAGTAGTTGTAGTAGTTTGGGCAATAGCAGCAGAAGTGGTAATAAGGACAGAGTAGTGGCAGTGACACAACAGTCAGCGTGGAGTGTTAGCGAGGCAATAGTAGTAGTAGTAATAGTAGCAGTAGTAGCAGAGAAGAGAAAAGAGAAGAAAAATGAGCACTGCAGGAGGGCTAATGGCCCATGAGGGTGGGGTGAAAAACACAAAGAAAAAACTCACGGGACAGAACTCAGGCAGAAGAAAGCAAAGGCAAAGAAAATGTAGGAACGAAGAGGTATGGAGAGAAAAAGATAAAAATCAGTGTTCTGAAGTTTGGAGTATTTGACAATATAATGAGAAAGGAAGGAATCTACAGAGACAAAGACTGGACTAAGATTCTTATTAGAATGATGTGATGTGTATAAAGGATGCTTCAACAAGACGGCGTCTGTGAAAGCTAGAAAATGGGAAAACAGTTTTGGCAGAGGACCAGTTACTAGAATGACAGAAAACAGCAGTTAGTGCAGGCAAGTCTAACGCTTCTTTTGTACTCAATTTGTCAGACAAAGAGAGGCCACTTTCTCCAAAAGTATTGGAGAGAACAAGAGGAGCATGAAATGGAAACAGTAGATTCTGGAAGCATCTAGTAGCAGGAGAAGCACGAGCCAGATTACTACGAAGGGTGCTAGTTGGCGAAAAGTAAGTTTGACGTCTAAGGCCGGACAGAGTTATTAAGACCTGAGAGACTGCAAAGAACAGGAGATTCCACAGGAGTAGAGAGTTTAGGAGAAAACAAAGTCCGTTAAGATGTGAAAAAGCAGAGTTTATGAAATCAGATTTGTAGCCAAGGCGAGAGAACGAATTGCGAAGAGTAGAAATTTCCGAGTCAAGGAACTAAGGATCATAAATGCGAAGGGCATGGAGAAAGAGAGAAATAAGAATACTTTTCTTGACAAAGGAAGCATATTACGAAAAATAGTGAATGTACATGCCACTGTGCATAGGCTTGTGGTGAAAGTAAAAAGAAAAGCCTGTAGCCTGACTGACTGTCACTAATCTGTCTCCTGTCACACTCTCCCAACATCAGCTTGAACTTCTTTGCCACTTACCCTCACCCTGGCATTGACCTGATTAGCTCCTTTGATTCCTTTCGCCATTCTCACTCGGAATTTTTCTGACCTGTCCCCTTTTCTTGGTGATCTCATTCCTGCCCTTGATAACCTGTTGTCTAAGGATTGTCACCTTCCTCGTCGATATCAACTTGCCCTTTCTTCTCTTAAATCTAATATCAATATTGCCATACTTTCTTCTGACAAAGGCAATTCGGTGGTTCTCCTTGATCGCGAGGATTACCTCAGAAAAGCTGAAGCCTTGCTTTCTGAATCGCGCAACTACATCCCTTTCGTTTCCAACCCTCTTGATCGCATCAAGAGAAACTTTCAACTATAAATTTCGTGGTATAAACCTTGGTAATAAATATCGACAAGTTGGTTTAGAAAGACACGTAAGCAAACACTATAACATATTTATTAGAAAACATTTCGGTCCTGGGACCTTGATCACTTCTAACATACAGAGGTAGAAAGACATTATATATATAGGCGGAGAGTGAGATGTGACGCACGTGACCTGAGGAATGTCATAAGAACATAAGAATGGAGGAACACTGTAGAAGGCCTACTGGCCTTCTCCGATTTCGGTCCTCCTGATTTTGATCTTGTTCAACGTTTCCGTGTTTTTTTTCCTCTTTACTTATTTCTATTGTTTTCCTAAAACTCATAAACTTATATCCCTCCAAGTCCAAAACTTGCATTCCTTGTCTTGGAACTTTTTCTCCTGCTTTCCTCCGTCACTCTCAAGACATCATCGAACGTGTTCGGCCTCATCCAACTTGCATGATGCTAAGTCTTGACATTGAGTCTCTTTTCATTAATGTCCATCTTGATGATGTGAATGAAGGCCAATAAAGGGGTAATTACTTCATCTTCCTATGCCTATGGATATCTTTCTTGATCTTATTCGCCTTTGTGTGGACTCCAAGTGTTTGTCCTTTCAAGACAAATTTTATTCTCAAACCTTCGGTATTGCTATGGGCTCTCCTGTAGCCCCTGTTCTTGCTAACCTTTACATAGAATACTTCGAAACTGTTCTACTTCCTACTGTTGGGGTGTGTCCTTCCCACTGGCTTTGTATTGATGATATCTTTGCTCTTTGGCAACATGACTTTGGACTCGCCCAACAATTTTTCGGTGCACTTAACAATCTTGGTCATTCCATCAAGTTCAAAGCTGAATGGAAATCTAACTGTTTCCTTTCCTTGATTTGGATGTCCATCGCTCGGCTTTTCTTTTTTCAATTGGCGTACTGTTTCCATTTGCGAGAGTAACCAGGCTGGGTAATGGAAGGTAATCAACTTATTTTCCAAAGAACTAGAGGGTAGTTCCAATTATTTGGATCAAGACCCCTTCAGCTGTATCAAGGTAACCCCCTTGAAAGGTTTGAGCTAAGAAGGCAGCGATATGAGGATAAAAAATACAGAATACTAAAAAAAATCGCAAGTTATTCGATGCTAGAAAGTCGTGGTCGCGGTGTATATAGGTTAGTGTGTCCTAGTCTAGGATACCGTGAGCAGTTTTAGTCGCTATAATTTATGAAAGATGTTCATAGACAGAGGGTGTCCAACACGCATCAATAAATGATAATAACCCAACTAACATATACATAACTCGTTTTTACAAAGACAAATAAAATGATAGCGGAATTTCGGGAGGACTGAACATGTTACCAGCACCTCATGAGGCCAACACGACACTAGCACGCACTATTGCAATATGAAACAAAAGCCAAGTACGTAATATCGCTGAGGCTAAAACAAGGCAGTACCTATTTTCTTGAAATTCTTCATTAAAGTTTTGTTTGTTTTAGTGTGCGCACTCACCTAATTGTACTCGCCCAATTGTGGTTGCAGGAGTCGAGCCACAGCTCCTGGCCCCGCCTCTTCACTGGTCGCTACTAGGTCACTCTTCCTGCTCCATGAGCTTTATCATACCTCTTGTGTGTGTGTGTGTGTGTGTGTGTGTGTGTGTGTGTGTGTGTGTGTGTGTGTGTGTGTGTGTGTGTGTGTGTGTGTTGTGTGTGTGTGTGTGTGTGTGTGTGTTGTGTGTGTGTGTGTGTGTGTGTGTGTGTGTGTGTGTGTGTGTGTGTGTGTGTGTGTGTGTGTGTGTGTGTGTGTGTGTGTGTGTGTGTGTACTCGTGAGAGATAGCTGAAGAAAATGCTCAATGCAAGTTTGCAACCATATTAAGTTAAGCATCCGAGTTAGGTTGTCTGTGGCAGCGAGTGCACGAGTGCAATGTTTACCACCACACTGTGTAATACTACCAGGGCCTTCACTCGCTGACGTCGTGTAGTATACAAGACACAACTGCAAGTAAATGTAGATTGATAGCGCCCCTGACGGGCTCAACGTTTCCTTAATAAAAATTACATGTCACTGTACTAGTGTCTTCTACGTTAGTTGGTATTATATAGCTTGTTTATTCATAAGAGGAGTCATGTAGAGAGGATAAGTGTGCTGCTTCAACAACATGTTTCTGGGCAAGAAAGCCTACTACTACTACTACCGACAGCATTAAAGGAAAAAAACCACAGGTGCAGAGCAAGCTTTTATTACGATGCTTCACTTCATGTAAAACTTTATCAAACTCTACATGAAACAAACCGTCGTCAGTGTTTTTCTTCTTTAAGAAGTTTGCCAGGGAGGCTTGGTAATAAGGCAAGCAACAAGTTAAGAAGGGATACACTAACTTGAGTCTTCACGCCACGCACACTTCCCTTACTTCCTCCTACTTACAACATTACACTGATATATGATGCCTACACGCGTGTAGGTCACACAACGTAAAATTTACAGTGACAAAAGCCGACAAATGTGAATAAAGACTCCTATGCTACCCGAGTTTTCATTCCCTTTAAGTGCAAGGTTTGGTGAAGGTTAAGACACATGTGCAACAGCTTGGTATCTTTACTGATGAAACGTTTCGTGTTTACAGTAGGCTTCTTCCAGTCAAATACAGAGGAAGCAGTAGTAGTGAAACAAAGATGATGTAATCAGTCCATCAACCTCGAAGATAACGTATTTGAGGTGATCAGTCCCTCAGCCTGGAGAAGAGTTCAGACCATGGAGCTGAACTAGATCTTTCGTCCGCTAATGTCGAGAAAGAAAGGCTTAATAAGTGTACATAACTAACTCAGTGCACTAGGAGACTTTAGGAATAGTATTCCCAAACCTAATCTAACCTAACCTGGTATAACTTATCCTAACATGGCCTAATCTAACCACACCCAACCTAACACTCATACTCACCGGTGTTAAAAATACACAGGAACTCTTGTACTCAGCAGCATTACCAAGATACACAAGAACTCTTGTACTCAGCGGTGTTACCAAGATACACAAGAACTCTTGTACTCAGCGGTGTTACCAAGATACACAAGAACTCTTGTACTCAGCAGTGTTACCAAGATACACAAGAACTCTTGTACTCAGCAGTGTTACCAAGATACACAAGAACTCTTGTACTCAGCAGTGTTACCAAGATACACAAGAACTCTTGTACTCAGCGGTGTTACCAAGATACACAAGAACTCTTGTACTCAGCGGTGTTACCAAGATACACAAGAACTCTTGTACTCAGCAGTGTTACCAAGATACACAAGAATTCTTGTACTCAGCAGTGTTACCAAGATACACAAGAACTCTTGTACTCAGCAGTGTTACCAAGATACACAAGAACTCTTGTACTCAGCAGTGTTACCAAGATACACAAGAACTCTTGCACTCAGCAGTGTTACAAGATACACAGAACTCTTGTACTCAGCAGTGTTACCAAGATACACAAGAACTCTTGTACTCAGCAGTGTTGCCAAGATACACAAGAACTCTTGTACTCAGCAATGTTACCAAGAGACACAAGAACTCCTGTACTCAGCAGTGTTACCAAGATACACAAGAACTCTTGTACTCAGCAGTGTTACCAAGATACACAGGAACTCTTGTACTCAGCAGTATTACCAACACACTGGAACTCCAATATTCAACATTGTTACCAACACATACAAGAACCCGAATACTCACCAGTGTTACCAACACACACACACACGAACCCTCATACTTATCAGCGTTACCAACGCATAAAAAATACTCAGATTCAAAAGTGTTGCCAACATACAAAAATCCTCATTCACCAGTGTTAACAGAATACAAGAGCACCCATACCAGTGTTACTAGCACACAAAGTACCCTTACTCATCAGTATTGCCAACACACAAGAACCGTTTCTAACCAGTGTTTCCAATACATAAGAGCCCTTATTTACCAGTGTTAACAACACACAAGAACACTCATACTCAACAGTGTTGCCAAAACACAAGAACACTCATACTCAGTAGTTGTACTATCACACACAACAGCCAACATATTTACTAGTATTACCAACACACACACACACTACAGTGTTACCAACAATTATAAGAGTCAATACATTCACTAGTGTTGCCAACACACGAGAAGCCTCAAAGTGAGCAGTGTTACCAGCAAACACAATAACTATGATAGGGAGCAGTGTTGCCAGGAGGGTGTAGAGACGGTCCAGGTGTGAGTAGAGCCAAGACTAAGATAATGTTTTCAAGTTAAAGGTGAGGTGTCAGGCGAGGCAGCTTTGGTCTGCAGCAACCCTCGCTGCTGTCACAAACCCTCTCATACCTCATATTCTCATCCTCCATACCTCATACATCCTACGTCTTCATCCTCCATACCTCATGCATATTCATACCCTCATACGTCCTCATTCCCACATGCCTCATGCATCCTCATCCCCTCGCGCGTCATCCCTTCATACCTTATACATCCTCATACCCTTGTACGTCTTCATTCCCTCATACATCCTATGTCCTCATCCCCTCACACCTCATACCTGTTATGTCCTCATCCCCTCATAGCTCGTACTTTCTCATTCCCTCACAGTTTATGATACCTGGCCTCATTCCCTCACAATATCTGACCTCATTCACACCTCATTAATCTGCCTCTAGCTCTAATAATATCTAAACGCATGCCTCATCATACATAATCTCATTCCTCATGATACGTGTCCTCATTCCCCATGCTCCCTCACACTGACTTACTACAATGTAAAATCTGGTGCGGAATTGTTTTTGTTTTAATTTGTGTGAGTGGAAAGTATAATTTGTGTGTGTGAGTGGAAAGTATAATTTATGTATGTGAGTGGAAAGTATAATTTGTGTGTGTGGAAAGTATAATTTGTGTGAGTGGAAAGTATAATTTGTGTGTGTGAGTGGAAAGTATAATTTGTGTGTGTGTGGAAAGTATAATTTATGTGTGTGAGTGGAAAGTATAATTTGTTGTGTGAGTGGAAAGTATAATTTGTTGTTGTGAGTGGAAAGTATAATTTATGTGATTGTGAGTGGAAAGTATAATTTGTTGTGAGTGGAAAGTATAATTTGTGTGAGTGGAAAGTATAATTTATGTGTGTGTGAGTGGAAAGTATAATTTGTGTGAGTGGAAAGTATAATTTGTGTGAGTGGAAAGTATAATTTGTGTGAGTGGAAAGTATAATTTGTGTGAGTGGAAAGTATAATTTGTGTGTGTGTGGAAAGTATAATTTGTGTGTGGTGGGAAAGTATAATTTTGTGTGAGTGGAAAGTATAATTTATGTGTGTGTGAGTGGAAAGTATAATTTTGTGAGTGGAAAGTATAATTTGTGTGAGTGGAAAGTATAATTTGTGTGAGTGGAAAGTATAATTTGTGTGAGTGGAAAGTATAATTTGTGTGTGTGTGGAAAGTATAATTTGTGTGTGTGAGTGGAAAGTATAATTTGTGTGTGTGTGGAAAGTATAATTTGTGTGTGTGGAGTGGAAAGTATAATTTGTGTGTGAGTGGAAAGTATAATTTGTGTGTGTGAGTGGAAAGTATAATTTGTGTGTGTGAGTGGAAAGTATAATTTGTGTGTGTGAGTGGAAAGTATAATTTGTGTGTGTGAGTGGAAAGTATAATTTGTGTGTGAGTGGAAAGTATAATTTGTGTGTGTGAGTGGAAAGTATAATTTGTGTGTGTGAGTGGAAAGTATAATTTGTGTGTGTGAGTGGAAAGTATAATTTGTGTGTGTGAGTGGAAAGTATAATTTGTGTGTGAGTGGAAAGTATAATTTGTGTGTGTGAGTGGAAAGTATAATTTGTGTGTGTGAGTGAAAGTATAATTTGTGTGTGTGAGTGGAAAGTATAATTTGTGTGTGTGAGTGGAAAGTATAATTTGTGTGTGTGTGGAAAGTATAATTTGTGTGTGTGAGTGGAAAGTATAATTTGTGTGTGTGTGGAAAGTATAATTTGTGTGTGTGAGTGGAAAGTATAATTTGTGTGTGTGAGTGGAAAGTATAATTTGGTGTGTGAGTGGAAAGTATAATTTGTGTGTGTGAGTGGAAAGTATAATTTGTGTGTGAGTGGAAAGTATAATTTGTGTGTGAGTGGAAAGTATAATTTGTGTGTGTGAGTGGAAAGTATAATTTGTGTGTGAGTGGAAAGTATAATTTGTGTGTGAGTGGAAAGTATAATTTGTGTGTGAGTGGAAAGTATAATTTGTGTGTGTGAGTGGAAAGTATAATTTGTGTGTGTGAGTGGAAAGTATAATTTGTGTGTGTGAGTGGAAAGTATAATTTGTGTGTGAGTGGAAAGTATAATTTGTGTGTGAGTGGAAAGTATAATTTGTGTGTGAGTGGAAAGTATAATTTGTCTGTGAGTGAAAGTATGATTTATTTCTAGGTTGTATAAATAATATTTATAAACACATTGACTGGTAAATGTTGAAAAGACAAAAAATCTTCCTCCTAATTTACATTGTATTTTATATCTCTCATCGTTCAACTTTTTATTTATTATAAGTTTCATTTGTGTAATTTTTTTACCTGTTCTTCTTTTTTTTTTTTTTTTACATTTTGTCATGTATGATATTTTACTGCTTGCAATCTTACTCTTTTTTTTTATTGCTACCGCATTTTTGTTGAGTTTGCATGTATAACTTGATGTGTGTCAGCAACTTCCCGCACAGTACATGAACACTATAATGCTCCCTGCACAGTATATATACACCGAAATGTGTGTTTCCTTCAGCTTAATGATCCCAAATGGATTAACAATAGATTAAAACATCTCACTGGTCAAAAGAGAGGCATTTTAAGGCGTATCAAAAAAGAGGATGGGCAGTTAAGATATCAATATATTCAATTAGAGAAATAAAAAATGAATAAGTAAAAAGGGATTATGAGGCTAAGGTTGCAAGGGATTCGAAGACTAACCCAAAAGGGTTCTTTCAGTTATACAGAAGTAAGATTAGAGACAAGATAGGCCCACTTAGAGTAACTCAGGTCAGATCACTGACAGTGATAGGGATATGTGTGAAATTTTCAATTCTTACTTCCTCTCAGTCTTTACTCAGGAAGATACTAGCAAAATTCCAGAAATAATAAATTATGTAGAACAGGACGATAATAAACTATGCACGATTGCAGTAACTAGTAACATGGTCCTCAGACAAATAGAGAAATTAAAACCTAACAAATCCCCAGACCCTGATGAACTGTTTGCAAGGGTGTTAAAGGAATGTAAAGAGGAACTTTGCAAACTTTTGGCTAATCTTTTCAACATATCACTACAAACTGGCATAGTGCCTGATAAGTAGAAAATAACAAATGTAATACCTATTTACAAGGCAGGTGACAGGTCCACAGCTTCGAACTATAGACCAATAAGCCTAACCTCCATAGTGGGAAAATTTATGGAATCAATAATTACCGAGGCAATTCGTAGCCATCTTGATAGGCATAAATTGATAAATGAATCTCAACACGGTTTTACTAAGGGGCGTTCCTGTCTTACGAATTTACTAACTTTTTTCGCTAAGGTGTTTGAGGGGGTAGATCATGGTAATGAATATGATATTGTGTATATGGACTTCAGTAAGGCTTTCAATAGAGTTCCACATCAGAGACTTTTGAGGAAACTTAAGGCACACGGAATAGGAGAAATTTTTTCCTGGGTAGAGGCGTAGTTGACAAATAGGCAGCAAAGAGTTTGCATAAATGGGGAGAAATCAGAATGGGAGCGCGTCACAAGCGGTGTTCCACAGGGGTCAGTGTTGGGCCCCTTGTTGTTCACAATTTACATAAACGATATAGACGAGGGAATAAATAGCGACATAAGCAAATTTCCTAACGACACCAAAATAGGTCGTCCAATTCATTCTACTGAGGACATTAGTGCACTCCAGGTTGATTTGAAAAGACTGATGCAGTGGTCGGAGAAGTGGCAGATGCAGTTTAATATAGACAAATGCAAAGTTCTAAATTTTGGACAGGACAATAACCATGCCACTTATAAACTGAATAGTGTAGATCTTAATACGATTGCGAAAAGGATTTAGGAGGTCTGGTTAGCAGTATTCTGAAACCAAAACAACAGTGCATTAGTGTTTGCAATAAAGCTAACAGAATCCTTGGCGTCATATCATGAAGTATAAATAATAGAAGTCCTCAGGTTGTTCTTCAACTCTATATATCCTTGGTTAGGCCTCATTTAGATTATGCTGCACAGTTCTGGTCACCATATTACAGAATGGATATAAATGCATTGTAAAACGTACAGAGGAGGATGACAAAGTTGATCCCATGTATCAGAAATCTTCCCTATGAGGATAGACTGAGGGCCCTGAATCTGCACTCTCTAGAAAGGCGTAGAATTAGGGTGGATATGATTGAGGTGTATAAATGGAAAACAGGAATAAATAAAGTGAATGTAAATAGCGTGCTGAAAACATCCAGCCAAGACAGGACTCACAGCAATGGTTTCAAGTTGGAAAAGTTCAGATTCAAGAAGGACATAGGAAAGCAATGGTTTGTTAATAGAGTTGTAGATGAGTGGAACAAACTCCCGAGTACCGTCAAAGAAGCTAAGACCTTGTGTAGTTTTAAAAATAGGTTGGATAAATATATGAGTGGGTGTGGGTGGGTGTGAGTTAGACCTGACTAGCTTGGGCTACCAGGTCTGGTGCCATGCTCCTTCCTTAAGTGGAAGTGACCTGACTAGGTGGTCATTGTTCTAGGCCGGGGGGGTGGCATGGACCTGCTTCGCATGGGTCAGTAGGCCTGTTGCAGTGTTCCTTCTTTCTTATGTTCTTATGTTATGTGTGCTGTCAGTTCACTTTAATCTCTATTTTAGGGATGAAAGTGTTCTTGATGATGGTGAACAGGTTACATGCAACTGTTATGACCCTAATGTAATCGAGAGGGTTTACGCCCAATTAACCAACCAACCTCTAGGTGAATGTCCAAGAGTACCTGTTCCTAAAACTGTGTATAGAGTGTCTACAGTTCTATTCCTCGTTTATTCCATTCCATATTTCTGCCAATCTGAGACAACAATTCTTGCTAACGTCACTGTAGCTCATTTGAGCTTAAATTATCCTCCAGTATTGCTTACCCCTGCTATCTACTTCTAGCTTCATGTCAATTACTCTTAAAAATGGATGCCACGATCGTGTCCCCAGGATCATTTAACATTCAGGGTCGTCAGGTTCAACTTTTAAAGTCTCTACTCACTACTAATTTCTTTCTTTTTTCCCCTGGGATAAATCTCACTGTATAGCTTTATTAATTTCTCAAGACGTGTGTGTATGTGTGTGTGTGTGTGTGTGTGTGTGTGTGTGTGTGTGTGTTACTGATGTCCTCACACTTGTGACAATGGCTAACGCGAAAATATCTTTTTTTTTTTCATATAAACGAACAGTGTCCCTCTAACTTAATGATAACATATAAGTAAATAATTAACACTGGAAAATTTCCAGGTCACAGCAGTTAATCACGGTTTTGGAACCAAATTCACGTCTGCATAAAGCATTACGACTGTAACCAGATATAAACATGTAAATAGTCTATTGCCTCTGTAACTTGTTTAGATATCAAAGCTTTATGGTCCAGTCCCTGGACCTATTATGTGCCTCTGTGATCTCTTGACTACCGCCTACTGGATGGGTATGGGGGTGCATAATAAAGATATTAAATTTAAGCTATATACTGAAATATGGATTACACAAAACGTAGATTTTTTCTTCTCTCTCTCTCTCTTTCTCTCTCTCTCTTTACACAGTATTTTACAAGGTTAGGTTTAGGGTACTAATTTTATTTACAAGCTAAGAGCTGTTACCTACATCAGCTCTCTCTCTCTCTCTCTCTCTCTCTCTCTCTCTCTCACACACACTCACACTCACACACACACTCACACTCACACACACACTCACTCTCTCACACACACACACACACACACACACACACACACACACACACACACACGTAATGAAGAATCTCAACTGGAGTTATCAAAGAGTGTACATAATGAAGCAATACTCAATCCCGCACACGAATGATAAAGCTGAGAGAGAGAGGAGAGGACAAGCCTTCACTTGCAGTCACATTATGGACGACTAAGAACGTTGAGATCACGCTGATCACAAGCTCAGTCATTGCAACAGTTAGGTATCTATTTCGAAACGTTTCGCCTACACAGTAGGCTTGGTAGAAGCAGAAGAGATGTGAAGAGATGTAATCAGTCGATCACCCTTGAAAACGTAGTTTTGAGGTGGTCAGTCCCTCAGTCTGGAGAAGAATATTTGTTCCATAGTCTGAAACAATGTGAAGTTGAAGTGAGGTCACGTCCCTCTCATATCCAACCATTCTTACTTGTAGAAGTTGTCCAAGATATTTTCTGTTCTGTACCAAGATACCATTGTGTTGCAGTGTCTGACAGAGTGAATACTAAAATGATTTGAGAGGGACGTGACCTCTCAGTGATTACATTCTTTCTTCTACTGGTGGCCTACATCTCACCTCCTGAGATCATGCAAGTCTCCAGACTGTCATTTCAACTTCACATTGTTTTAGACTATGGGACAAATACTCTTCTCTAGGCTGAGGGACTGACCACCTCAAAACTACGACTTCAAGCGTGATGGACTGATTACATCGTCTTCACATCTCTACTGCTTCTACCAACTTTTCTGTACTCGACTGAAGAAGCCTACTGTGTAGGCGAAACGTTTCGAAATAAAGATACTTAACTGTTTTATATATGTCTTACCTAACACGCTCAGTCGTGACTGATATCACTGTTGTCTTCTCACTGCCGCCTCCACACACAACAGCGAAACGTTACCCCATAAAAGGCTTGCTCATTGCTGTAGGCAAAATGACATTTGGATCCAAGTTAGAGCATGTTACTGTCACTGATCTTTCTGACTAATCCTCTAAGTTACACGAGGATTTGTGACTAAATCTCTAAATATACACCAGGATATGTGACTCATTAATCCTTGATTCTCATTTCCTTCGTTTGCATTTTTGCATTTTTTTTTTAGTTTGCCTTTTGTTATATTAATGAGTGATTATTTTTTTCTGTTTGAGGATGTAAACTGAGTGATTATTTTTTTCGGTTTAGGATGTAAACTGAGTGATTATTTTTTTCGGCTGGAAGATGTAAACTAAGTAACACAAAGACCCTCCTATGCATCGCTCAAGAGTGAGCGTTATTAGACAACGTTTAGCTCAAGGGTGAGCTTCAAAACATGTTTCTCACAAAGGCGAGTTTTTCCAGACATTTCGCTCAAAAACGAGCTTTTCGCAAGAAGTATGTTAAAAGAAAGGAAATGCAGTAATTAGTTTTAATGTTCCTAAGTTCATATTGTTCACTGGGACTGAGAATAGCACGTAGTCTCGTATGTTGCAATACAGTCAATATACTCACCAACACCTGCTGACTGTAATCGGATTTTGTATGATGGCTGGAGTGTGTCAGCGGTGTGTGTGTGTGTGTGTGTGTGTGTGTGTGTGTGTGTGTGTGTGTGTGTGTGTGTGTGTGTGTGTTTTGTACACATGTATATAACAACGCACACAGTGCGCATATATTCAGAATCTTGTACGTACATTTTTTAACACACCTGCCGTCTCCCATCAAGTTAGGGTGACCCGAAAAGGAAGAAACACTTTCATCATCACTCACTCCATTACTGTCTTGCCAGATGCGCGCCGATACTACAGTTCAGATGGTCTTCCAAACTACATTGTCACCACCCTTCCTTCAGCTAACTTGTTTCTCTGAATCCTTTCGCAAATGTTACCTTTCTTACACTCCAACAGCATGTCATGTTATAAAAACCACTTGCCTTCACTCACTCCTATCTAACACGGTCACACACGCCTGCTGGATGTCAAAGTCCCTCTCATACAATACCTCGTTTACCCCACTCCTTCCAACCTTCCCTAGGACGATCTCTACCCCACCTGCCCTCCACGTACACATTCTCTCTTAAAGATACACACACCACTGAATCACAAGTTTATATGCACTAAGTGCACCATGGAGCCACAAATTGCCCGCATAATTTGTAATATAAATTAGTGGTATTATGCGGTCGATGATCCAGATAACAGTAATACACGTCTGACAGATGAGGGCTGGCTATGTATCTAGTGAAGGAGAGATATGTATCACATCCCTATACATCTTATAAGTGTGAGCTATGTATCCAGAAGATTATGGCTGTGTATCTTGTAGGTGCGGGCTGACTATGTGCCCGAAGAGTATGGCTGACCATATATCTAGTAGGTGTGGCCTGACTATATATTCAGGAGGTATGGATTAAGTATCCATTAGGTCTAGGCTGACTATGTATCCACTAGGTGTGAGCTGAAAATGTATCCACTAGGTGTGAGCTGAAAATGTATCCACTAGGTGAGCTGAAAATGTATTCAGCAGGTGTGAGGTGTATGTATCCAGCAGGTGTGAGGTGTATGTATCCAGCAAGTGTGAGGTGTATGCATCCAGCAGGTGTGAGGTGTATGTATCCAGTATAAACAATATCATACCATCCATACGAAAAAAGGCAGGCAATTTTCAACATCGAATTTTAAGGGGTAATTAAGTGTTGCTGTAGCCCCCTGTAACACTCTTGTTAAGTGACGACGTACTTCTTGCTTCTTAACTCATGCTACATGTGTTATGACGCACTTCTTGCTTCTTAACTCGCTGAGAAAATATTTTTTAACTTCTTTCCTGGATATCTTCTCCGGAATGGGACAATAAGTCGGAGTGTCTTTCAACCTTCTCTCTCTCTCTCTCTCTCTCTCTTCCTGACTGCTCCGGTGTCTGATTTTCACTTGTCTCGTAATTCTTTGGACACTTCCCATGCATCTTGTGAAACTTCCAACAAAGGAAGACTGTCTAGAGAATCTGTCTCGTGGAAAATTACCTTGATGCACTAGTGAAGAGACATAAATTGCACTTTTTTTTAAATTTCAAGTAACGGGTCCTGGCCAGCTATCACATACCTCGCTAATAGGGCGCCATTAGACCAACTCAGGAAAAACTGCTTTTAAGAATTTTACTCTAAAATCAAGTAATTTTTACATTTTAGCGAATTTTTATTTAATCGATTAAAAACTGTAATGTGTTGTGTAAATTATTAACGTTTTTATGTTTTATTGGTACACATATACAAGTAATATACATCATACACATTTCTTTCCTGGTGTATCAATTATATTGTAAATGATGGATAACAGCAGAAGGTGGCTAAACCTTGTGTAATAACCCTCACCCTTGAGTTTACATCTTCAGGACAGTACAGTCTGAAGCTGAAAAAAGATAAGTACATCACTTAAAGTGCCTGACTTAGCTACATGACACAAGTCAGATCAGGTCAGGTCAAGACTGACTCGTTCTGTCGTCAAGCCTAACTCTTTCACAGATTTTATATAATAAATGCACATGGATTAAAAAGTTCTGACTTGACTCTGACAGTTTTCTTAACCAGGAAGTTTTTGGGAACATTCAGATTTTATGACTACAACAATATTAAAACAATGTAGTAAAAGAAGTATTTTTAAGACGAGTTTCCAAGATATGTTAGCATCAACTTATTTTTTTGATTGCATAGTTAAAAAAGACCACTTGCAATTTTCCCAAGATTTATCATGATATTTGAACGCTGGTCATTAAACACATTTAACTCTCAACAACATGAAGGAAAACACTGAACATTTTATCATGATGTGACGAATAACACTGGAAATATAAACATACATTAGCTGGTTTTCAATATTTTTTTAACTTAAATTCGTAACATCTAAAAATGGAATCGAGTTATTTTATTCATCCTTCACAGTAAATTTAATGGTTATAGCTTAATTATTTGACTAAAATAACTTTAAAACTTTTATTATGTTGCCATAAGCACATATAATTTACATACCTATCTCTTTTATTTTGCTTTTGAGAAAACTTTCTACTAAACAGTTTGCCTTCAAACAATTCCGTGTATAAATCACTGGCGACTGGAAAAAGAGGGTAACCCACTGACACACCAAACATTTGGATGTGTGTTCACCATCAAATGCAAACATTCCAGCTGTAATACAAAGTTCATTGAGTTTAATGATGATAGACTTAGGCAACTGCTAGTTAAATTTGCATAATGCTCGAAACAGAAAACATAGTAAGTATTTAACAGGGATGTTTGTAATCTAACATCTTTACGTGATCGAATCTGACTCTCATAAAACTAATTTAGATCCCCATGATGTGCTTTTTTTGAGTTGTAAAATCATTCTGATATATAAGCCACTTACTTTTATTATTCTAGAATGTTCTTCTAGAATGTTTTTCTTGATGTAATACATCATAAGAAATTTTTTTTTCTCTCAATTTCTGAAGACAGCATATTAAAACATCATTTGTTTCACAGTATTTTGTTGCATAAAATATAGTATAATAAAGCGGCAGTCACTACCAGACTGCTTCAGCCAAACCAAATTGGCTTTAAGATGCTTCAGAGCAGTGAATCAGCGTCTCATGCAGCAAAGACTTATATCAGGACCTACCCTAAGACTAGACTTCAAGAATACATTTAGCCTAGTTCAAAAAGAAGTGTTTTTGAGGTGTTCAAGAGCATGTCCCTAGTCTTTTACCAACAATTTTAGATGGTTATAGAAAATAGTCAACTTTGTTATTCGGGGACCATGAGACTACCTCATCAGAGGACGTCCAGCAGGAAGACCTAATTGGTCCATTCCACTTCTGCATAACGGTCGGAGAATTCACAGCCAGACTGATCAGCTAACTTAACGTCTGGTACCTGGAAGATGGCACTCCAGTAGGTACAGAAGAGTCTCTGGTGTATGATCTTCAAGATCTGAAGTCACAGGGACTAGTCCTCAACCCTTCCAAATATGAAATCCTTTCGATCAAACAGTTAATTACTGCCGTTAGATCCTCAACTATTCCCCTCCTTCAGCCTCCTTCCCACTAAGAGCATCCTACTGGCAGCACCTTTGGGTCATCAGGATTAAAATGAGTCCTGGAGTATAAACTGAATGAGTTACCACTGACCTAGTTCTGACCAATATAGCCCAGTTACCACTGACTTAATCCTCACCAATATAAGACAGGTACCCTGACCTTGTCCTCAAGTAATTGGAGTCTGACCTAATTCAGACAAATTAAATCTTATCGAATTTTGTGTAATAAGCCTTATCATTATTAATTTAGATGACGATAGCTTAATGAAGCAGTATCTTGTATGATGAATTATGACGCAGCATGGGGCGTCAGTGAGAGAGAGAGAGAGAGAGAGAGAGAGAGAGAGAGAGAGAGAGAGAGAAGAGAGAGAGAGAGAGAGAGAGAGAGAGAGAGAGAGAGAGCAGGCACAGTGAAAGGTGTAACACTGTGTCGACAAAGCCATAAGTTTGCAGAACCAGCCATCACCTGGACGACACCGCGCTCTACGTAAAGTTTCTCCAAGTCAGTGAACAAGAGGAGACTCTACGTAGAGCTTCTCCAAGTCGGTGAACTTGAGAAGCCTCTACGTAGAGCGAAACACTGTTGTACCTGCAAGAGAAGGTGCAGTGTGAGCAGGTCATGCACCTGCTAAATACTGTACTGGTTTGTGTTGTACGGTACCATCCGTCCTCTGTATCTCACCCCTACTCTCTCTCTCTCTCTCTCTCTCTCTCTTCTTCTTCTTCTTCTTCTTCTTCATTACAATTACAGATACATTCTGTCTCTCGCACCTCAGTTGTAACATAGAATATCTCTTCTCAGAGTGAGCATCGAGGTGCTAGCAGTCCAGCAGCTTCCAGCAACGAAGAGTTTACACACACTCTTCACTGTTCACACACACAACCTTCACCACCTCCCTAGGAAGCTGGCAACGCTCCCAACTTTATAAAAAAAAAAACTTCTGCGACACTGAGAGCGCCCTAAACGACATTCCTGAATTTCTGAGACCGCTTTAAGAGTTTCACAAGACGCCCTGAAAACGCTGGGAGCACCCTAAGAGCTCCACAAAACGCTCTAAGAATGCTGAGCGGTATAAGACTTTCACAAGACGCTGCTGAGTGCTGAAAGCCCCCTAAAACATTGCGAATTCTTGAAAAAAGTTTAAATAAAACCCCAGAATATGCTGAGAGCTCCTTAAGAATTTACAAAACACCCTGAGATTACGCCAAGATTAACCAAAACGCAGTGAGAACACTAAGAACGCGGCACAAGGAAGGAAGGTCAAGATGAGGGCAACAACGGCAATGATGATGACAGTGTGTCTGACAGCCGTGGCAAGATCATCACCTCAACCCATTGGCGAGTGTCAGGTGAGTTCTCACTTGTCGATAGACACTTGACTTTTTTTATTGTGTGTGTGTGTGTTTGTGTGTGTGTGTGTGTGTGTGTGTGTGTGTGTGTGTGTGTGTGTGTGTGTGTGTGTGTGTGTGTGTGTGTGTGTGTGTGTGTGTGTGTGTGTTGTGGTGTGTGTGTGCGCGCGCGCGCCCCTGCCTGTCTGTGTTTTAGTGTCAGTGTTAGTGTGTGTTTTAGTGTACTCACCTAATTGTGATGCAAGAGTCGAGACTCAGCTCCTGGCCCCGCCTCTTTACTGAACGTCACTAGGTCCTCTCTCTCCCTGCTCCATGAGCTTTATCATACCTCGCCTTAAAGCTATGTATGGTTCCTGCCTCCACTACATCACTCGCCAGACTGTTCCACTTCCTGACTACTCTATGACTGAAGAAATACTTCCTAACATCCCTGTGACTCATCTGAGTCTTCAACTTCCAAGAGTGACCCCTTGTTTCTGTGTCCCCTCTCTGGAACATCCTGTCTCTTTCCATCTTGTCTATTCCACGTTACCATGTCTCCCCTAACCCTCCTGTCCTCTAGTGTCCTCAGACTGATTTCCCTTAACCTTTCCTCGTAGAACATTTCCCTTAACCTTTCCTCGTAGGACATTTCCCTTAGCTCTGGAACTAACCTTGTTGCAAACCTTTGCACTTTCTCTAATTTCTTGACGTGCTTCATCAAGTGTGGGTTCCAAACTGGTGTTGCATACTCCAGTATGGGCCTGACGTACACGGTGTACAGTGTCTTGAACGATTCCTTATTAAGGTATCGGAAAGCTGTTCTCAGGTTTTCCAGGCGCCCATATGCTGCAGCAGTTATCTGGTTGATGTGTGCTTCCGGAGACATGCTCAGTGTTTTACTCACCCCAAGATCTTTCTCCTTGAGCGAGGTTTGCAGTCTTTAGCAACCTAGTCTATACTTTGTCTGCGGTCTTCTTTGCCCTTCTCCGATCTTCATGACTTTGCATTTGGCAGGGTTGAATTCAAGAAGCCAGTTGCTGGACCACGTGTCCAGCCTGTCCAGGTCTCTTTGAAGTCCTGCCTGATCCTCATCAGATTTAATTCTCCTCAATAACTTCACATCATCTGCGAACAGAGACACCTCTGAATTTATCCCTTCCATCGTGTTATTCACATATACCAAAAACAGCACTGGTCCTAGGACCTACCCCTGTGGGACCCCGCTCGTCACAGGTGCCCCCTGTGATACCTCATCCCGTACCATGACTTGTTGTTGCCTCCCTGTCAGGTATTCTCTGATCCATTGCAGTGCCCTTCCTGTTATACGCGCCTGATACTCTAGTTTCTGCACTAGTCGCTTGTGAGGAACTGTGTCGAAGGCCTTTTTGCAGTCCAAGAAAATGCAATCAACCCACCCCCCTCTCTCGTGTCTTACTTCTGTAACTGTCATAAAACTCCAGGTTTGTGACACAGGATTTGCCTTCCATGAATCCGTGCTGGTTATCGTTTGTAATCTTGTTCCGTTCCAGATGCTCCACCATCCTTCTGATAATCTTCTCCATGACTTTGCATACTATACACGTCAGTGACACTGGTCTGTAATTTAGTGCCTCTTTTCTGTCTCCTTTTTTTAAAATGGGAACTACATTTGCGGTCTTCCATACCTCAGGTAGTTGCCCAGTTTCAAGGGATGTGTTGAAGATTGTGGTTAATGGCACACACAGTATATCTGCTCCCTCCCTGAGGACCCACGGGGAGATGTCAGGTCCCATTGCCTTCGAGGTATCAAGGTCACTTAGCAACTTCTTCACCTCCTCCTCAGTTGTGTGCATATCATCCAGCACTTGTTGGTCTGTTCCCTGTTGGTGTCCCCCTCTATCCTGTCTTCCCAGAGTTCTTCTTGTCTCCACTGTGAATACTTCCTTAAATCTCATGTTGAGCTCCTCGCATACCTCTTGATCGTTTCTTGTGAGTTCCCCACCTTCTTTCCTCAGCCTGATCACCTGGTCTTTGACTGTCGTCTTTCTCCTAATGTGGCTAAACAGAAGTTTCGGGTCAGATTTAGCTTTCGATGCTATATAATTTTCGTACTGTCACTGGGCCTCCCTCCTTATCTGTGCATATTCGTTTCTGGCTCTTCGACTGATCTTGTTTTCCTGGGTCCATTGCCTTCTATACCTCATCCATTCTCTAATGCACTTAGTTTTTGCCTCCCTACACCTTCGGGTAAACCAAGGACTCGCTTTGGTCTTCCCATTATTTCTATTGCCTTTGGGAACAAACCTTTCCTCTGCCTCCTTGCAGTTTGTTGTTATATATTCCATCATTTCATTTACTGACTTTCCTACCATTTCTCTGTCCCACTGCACCTCCCGCAGGAAGTTCCTCATACCTGTGTAGTACCCCCTTTTATAGTTTGGCTTTTCCCGTTCGACTCCTGTTACCCTCTCCACCTGTAACTCTACTATGTAATCAAAACTCAGGACTACGTGGTCACTAGCTCCGAGGGGCCTCTCATATGTGATGTCATCAATGTCTGAGCTACTCAGGGTGAACACAAGGTCCAGTCTTGCTGGTTCATCCTCCCCTCTCTCTCTCTGGTAGTGTCCCTGATGTGTTGATGCATGAGGTTTTCCAGTACCACATCCATCATCTTGGCTCTCCATGTTTCGGGGCCCCCATGAGGCTCCAGGTTTTCCAAGTCGATCTCCATGTGGTGTGTGTGTGTGTGTGTGTGTGTGTTTCTCTACCTTTGCAATGAAAATATTTAACATTTATTTTCCAAACTGGAATACCTCTAAACTTATTTCGTTTTTTGATGGTCTTATTAAAATTAGAAAAGTAACATTAAACAGGAGCAGTAATAGTGTCATATATAAAGTCAATCTGTGATAGATGATCAGGTGAGTAACATCCTAGTGTACAACATATAAGTGTATCACGGCTAAACATTGCCAAGTTCCTCAGTGACACTCTTATCTATCTCATTCAGATCCTAAGTGTTTTTTCCAAGGAACAGAACTATCAATCCTAGCAGTCACAATCATTATAAACTTCCTTTTTTATGAAAAAAAAAAAAATTTACATCAATAATAATATTTCCGTTCACAGGTAGATGATCTGAGCCTAACAAATCATATAATACAGATATATTATCAATACAGATATCATTTGTAGTTCTACCTATTACATAACCAAGCCATTCAAGGCAAAAAAAAAATTTATAAGGAACACACCTACAATATCAGAGTTAATCAAATTAAAATCTAAACATTTTAAGTTATTTCTTGGTTAGAAATTACCCAAATAACACCAGGCGCCACCAACAAAAGGATGTGCCTTAAAAATTGCCCACAGAACATAAAAAAAATCATCATACTTATAACTATGCAAGGCATATTCTGTTATCAGAGATTCATTATAATTATTCAAATTAATATTTTCCCAAGTGACACTCTTGATATAGACATTTGCTAGAATAATCTTAAATTTACCTATAGTCTGGATTTTATGGAGCATCCTCGATGCGTGTTGTGATACTGACAAACTGTGGGAAAGAACACTTCTGTACAGTTCGGCACATTTATTAAAGAAAAAGTAGCAGAGAGAGCAGAAGAGAGAGAGAGAGAGAGAGAGAGAGAGAGAGAGAGAGAGAGAGAGAGAGAGAAAATCATCTTCCATCATCAGCACATTAACTAGAAATGTTGCATCCTTTCTCAATCAACTAAGCCACCTTGACATCTGCCTTCATTAGTAACGAGTGTTATATTAGAATATATATCGCAGCTACCCCAACAGCCGTAGTAGTAGTAGTAGTACCAGTACCAGTAGCAAAATGGCAGTAGTGGTAGCAACAGTAGCAGCAGCAGCAGTAGTATTATCGGTAGTAGCAGCAGTATCAGTAGGATCAAGAGTAGCAGTCTCAGTAGTAGTAGTCGCATTAGTCGTAGCAGCAATACTAGTAGAATCAGCAGTAGCAGCAAATGTACTAGTAAAATAACAATAGGTGATTGTAGTTATTGTCTGATACACGAGAATGACACATGCTACACACTCATAATAATTCTTCCCAACTGCACCACCAAACCCACTCTCCCTTAGTCTCAGTCTCTCTCTATTGACCCTCACCAACTCTGTCTTGTCGTCTACTGCAGACGAAGGGACAGGTCCTGGCAGACAGCGACTCGTGCTCTCGTTTCCACGTCTGCCGCATCCTGGAAGACGGACATTTCACCACAGACATCGCCGTCTGCCCCAACAAGATGCTCTTCGACATGGTCACTCTCACTTGTACGTACCTCTTACCTTCCTTGTTCATAGATCGGGTATATTTTTGCAAGGTTTCAATTGGTTTCAGGCGGCAAAAGTAGACGGGTGGGTAACAACAGAATTTAACGTGGATGAGGTTTTCTTTTTAGGGTGACTGGGATGGGTTTGCATGATTGTCATTGGTTCTAAGGGCAAGAAATGTTCGTATTTAGCTAAAGTTTTCAAATAAGTCAAACTTGTGAGGTGTTCATGAGTGCTGTGTTGTATCTCACAGGTATCAACCAGGATCACGGCTACGTGCAAGACCCCTCCAGCTGCACCAAGGTCAGTACACCACCACCACGAAAGATAAGTTTGCCAAAAAAATCCCATATTTGTATTGCACCTCTTGCTGCAAAGTTTCATTCCATTATTTACGATTATTGACTCTCTTTGTACTTCAGCAGTTCATCTTATCTGAGTGTATATCATCTGTTTCCTCCCTACATTCTCTATATTCTCCATCCATTTATCCCCCTCTTCCTCCCATTGCCCATTCCCTCCGCCACCCTCAACTCTCCATCCTACCATTTCCCGTCTCTCTCCTCTTCCACCCTCTATTCCATGCTAAAGGAGGGAGTTGAGTATGGATAGCAAGAAGGTTACGTCCTTGCTGCCCACACCACCACGCAGTAATGGCTTCTATATTTCATCCTGGGATAATGGTGTCCACTCTGCCTTCCCCTCCCACCTCCCTTTACTTCTTCCCTTTCTTCTGTTTTTTTTTTTAGTCACCCCTTCGCCAGTTACATTACTCTAACACCCATTTTATCATCTTTAGTCACCCCTTGACCACTTTCTTTAGCCCGCATTTCATGATGATTTTTTTTTCCAACGAACCGGTTGTATCCCACCGAAGCAGGGTGACCCAAAAAGAAAAACTTTCGTTTTTCTTTTTAAATTTAGCAATTTATAAAGGTGAAGGGGTTACTAGCCCCTTTCTCCCGGCATTTTAGTTACCTCTTACGACACGCGTGGCTTATGGAGGAAAAATTCTTTCCCACTTCCCCATGGAGAAAAGATGAAATAAAGGAGAACAAGAATTATTAAGAAAATAGAAGAAAACCCAGGCGTATGTGTAAATATGTATGTGAATACTTGTATGTGTAGAAGTGTAAGTAGAAGCAGCAAAACATACCTGTTATCCCGAGTGTTTATGAGACAGAAAAAAGACACCAGCAATCCTACCATCAAGTACAACAATTACAGGTTTCCGTTTTACACTCACTTGGCAGGACGGTAGTACCTCCCAGGGTGGCTGAGTTTGTGCAGACTTTGTTCAGCCCATTTGGAAAAACTCAGCCCAATCTGTCCTAACGTATCGCGAACCTTTAGTTTGGCAAGTCGCAAAACTCTGAAGAACTTTTTCATGGTGGGCTCCAAGTAGTAACCCCTGATCCTGTGGCTCAGGGAACCGACTATTTGCCTTCCAGTCCTCTGTAGGAGAGACTGGAGGCCCCGGCAAACCTCTGCGTGGATATTTTTTTTTATTATCACATCGGCAGTTTCCCACCAAGGCACGTTAACCCGAAAAAGAAGAAACACTTTCCTGGTATTCGATCTGAATATGCCCGTTTTGTGCTTCAGCATGCGACTGGTTTTGTGAAGTTTGCCTCACGAATCACTTCTTGGTTAAGAAGCTTATTGATGGACAGGTCTGTCCCGAAGAACACGTCAAGAAACCGAGTAGTGGAGATCCGTTAGTCACTACTGAGACTGCTGATTAGACCAAACATTTGCTGAAACTGAAGAAGTTTCATTTCTATGATGTACAGGCTTCCATACCCGCCAACATGAATTCTTGAAGAGGACTTGTCTACTGCAGAGATCTAGTGGACACGGAAGACGATCACACTGCTAATGAACCTAAGGATCAGAAAGTCATTGGTGTTAGGTTCCTGAGAAAGTTTGTTGAAGGTGTGCAAAAGAAGATTCTCTTAGTCTGTTTAATAATCGGCAAAGCAACCCTCCCTGAATACTTTTGTACTGTGTTGCGGTTAAAGCTTTCATTCCTAACCAAATGCGGTATTTCTGATGCCAGAAATATGAACATGATCAAGAGTAGCACTACTGATCCTCGCTTCGGAAATTATCCCAATATTCAACATGAGACAGCTGCAGGCACATCTCCTTGTCTTAACTGTCAAGGTGCCCATTCCAGAAGTGACCGGGATTGTCCCTGGTTCAAGACCGTGAGGCTAAGAAGAAAGTCGAGGAGTCCCAATGAATTACCAGGCCCAACGAAACATGTGCCTTACCAGTATTGGGCCCCTGCTTAGGCGGGATGGGGCATAACAGATGATAGCCAAGAAATGAGTGAGATACTAAAGTCCCAATATGACTCGGTGTTCACCGAGCCACTGCCCAGACTAAGGGTCGACAATCCAAATGAATTCTTTATAAACGAAACCCAAAATCTGGTCATCCCAAAAATCTCGGATATTATTCTAACTCCACGAGACTTTGAAAAGGAAATTAATGACATGCCTATGAACTCTGCCCCAGGCTCAGACTCGTGGAACTCCGTGTTCATCAAGAATTGCAAGAAGCCCCTATCGCATGCCTTCAGCATTTTATGGAGAGGGAGCATGGACACAGGGGTCATCCCACACACACTAAAAACAACAGACAGCCCCACTCCACAAAGGTGGCAGTAAAGCAATTGCAAAGAACTACAGACTGATAGAACTAACATCCCATATCATAAAAATCTTTGAGAAGGTTCTAAGAAGCAAGATACCCATCAATTACACAACCCAGGGCAACACGGGTTTAGAGCAGGTCGCTCCTGCCTGTCCCAGCTACTGGACCACTATGACAAGGTCCTGGATGCTTTAGAGGACAAAATACAGATGTATACACAGACTTTGCAAAAGCTTTAGACAAGTGTGACCATGGTGTAATGGCACACAAAATGCGTGATAAAGGAATAACGGGAAAAGTTGGTCGGTGGATCTACAACTTCCTGACAAATAGAACACAAAGAGTAATAGTAAACAGAATAAAGTCCCAGGCAGCCATGGTAAAAAGCTGTTCCACAAGGCACAGTACTCGCTCCCATTCTAATCTTTATCCTCATTTCTGACAGACAGAGATGTAAGCCATAGCTCCGTGTCTTCCTTTGCGGATGACACCCGGATTACCATGGCAGTGACCTCCAACGAACACACCACGAGACTACAAGCGGACACCAACCAAATCTTCGAATATGCCACTCAAAACAATATGAAGTTCAACGAGAAATTTCAACTACTCAGATATAGGAAACTTGAAAATTAAAAATGTGTCAGGGTATACAACAAATTTTAACCATACAACAGAGGGAAAAAGTAATGTGAAGGGCCTGGGAGTGACAATGTCAGAGGATCTCGCCTTCAAAGACCACAACAATGTATCCACCTCATCCGCTAGGAAAATGATAGGATGGATAATGAGAACCTTCAAAACTAGGGACTCCAAGCGCATGATGATTCTCTTCAAATCGCTTGTGCTCTCTAGGCTGAAATACTGCTGTACACTAACGGCCCCCTTCAAGGCTGGAGATATTGCAGACCTGGAGTGTGTACAAAGAACTTTCACGGCACACATAAGTACGATAAGGCACCTAAATTACTGGGAACGGTTGTAGGTCCTTGATCTGTATTCCCTCGAACGCAGGTGAGAGAGATACATGATAATATACACTTGGAAGGTCCTGGAGGGATTGGTACCAAACCTGCACACGAAAATCACTCCCTATGAAAGCAAAAGACTCGGCAGGAGATGCAACATTCCCCCGATGAAAAGCAGGGGCGCCACGAGTACAATGAGAGACAACACAGTAAGTGTCTGGGGCCCAAGACTTTTCAATTGCCTCCCAGAATACATAAGGGGGATTACCAATAGACCCCTGGCTGTCTTCAAGAAGGCACTGGACAGGCACCTAAAGTCAGTACCTGACCAACCGGGCTGTGGTTCGTACGTCAGCTTGCGTGCGGCCAGCAGTAACAACCTGGTTGATCATACCCTGATCCACAATGAGGCCTGGTCTCAGACCGGGCCGCGGGGGCGTTTACCCCCGAAACCCTCTCCAGGTAAACCAGTACGAGCTTGTCGTCTAATATACAATTCTGGTACCCAAACTCTGCCCCTGGCTCTTGCACCTCCCAAACCTTCCTCTTCTAAGAATCCTGACTCTCCCATCTTCAATTTTACTCTGACTCAAGTTTCTCTCAGTGATTCTTCATTTAGCTTTTCTATATTTTCGTTTGTTTTTTTTATGTTCATAATTCAATCTAGTTTAGACAACATGCATTCTGTGAAGCATGAATATTTCTCCACAAACACACCCATTAATCGCGTTTTTTGGCTAATATTTAAAAAATGCGTGATGATTCAATTCTGATTGGGCAGGTCCATTTCTGGGTGGGATTTCACAAGAACTGGCACTAAAATTCATACCAAAAGAAAAAATAATTTACAAAACTGAGTAATTATGCAGACAGTGTGCAAGTGCTTAAAGATTATTTAACTTCCGTTGTGTCAACTCCTTTCGTCTCCATTTTGGATATAAAGTCCTTAGGTAGTGATTAATCGAACACGGTAACAATAAATTAATTGGTAATCAGTTATAGGCTTACTTATTTTTCCTGTCAGACTGACTTGTCTACATGCCTAAACAAGAATCTCTCAGTAGCGTCGAAGCTATAAGACTTGAATGCAGCGCTATAAATACCTTGAGAATTCGAACTCAAACTGAGTATTTTATTGTTAATACAACTATCCTGTTTTCTTTGTAAAGACGTGCTTATCTCTTGTATTATCTCTGTTTTCGAGACTAAGTTCTTCTCAACTGTTTCCCCGTTTTGCTTTTACGATGTAAAGTAAATCTTCAGTGTGATGAAACAAATTTGGTTTTCAACTGCTTTTTTTTCTTCCCCACAAGGCAGCACTTACCTTCTGCATAATTCCCAAGTTACAGTCCAGTTAGAGTCAACATATTATCACTACCAGGTAGTGAACCTTTTTTTTTTTTCAATGGGAAATAAAGCCTATTTAGGGAAGGCCAGCGGATACTCAACCAGGTAAAAGATCATCACATAAACACCCGTGTCAGGAGACACTGACAATTATTATTATTATTATTATTGCCATCATCATTATCATTATATTCATGGTAAAGAGCTAGACTCCCTAGGGGTTATACAGGTCCAGGAAAATGGGAGATAATTAGATTTGATCCAAGGAAGGGCAGGGTAGCTACAATTCCCTTCATCAAGAGCCCATCTCCAGCATCAAGGCACTCACTCACCTTGAAGAGTCGCGATGAACATAAGACCAACACCACCTTGTAAGTTCGGTTCTCTTCCAATGTTTTACTCCACAGTGTTCTCGTGCTCCCAGTGTCTGACTCCACAGTGTTCTCGTGCTCCCAGTGTCTGACTCCACAGTGTTCTCGTGCTCCCAGTGTCTGACTCCACAGTGTTCTCGTGCTCCCAGTGTCTGACTCCACAGTGTTCTCGTGCTCCCAGTGTCTGACTCCACGGTGTTCTCGTGCTCCCAGTGTCTGACTCCACAGTATTCTCGTGCTCCCAGTGTCTGACTCCACAGTGTTCTCGTGCTCCCAGTGTCTGACTCCACAGTGTTCTCGTGCTCCCAGTGTCTGACTCCACGGTGTTCTCGTGCTCCCAGTGTCTGACTCCACAGTGTTCTCGTGCTTGCAGTGTCTGACTCCACAGTGTTCTCGTGCTCCCAGTGTCTGACTCCACAGTGTTCTCGTGCTCCCAGTGTCTGACTCCACAGTGTTCTCGTGCTCCCAGTGTCTGACTCCACAGTGTTCTCATGCTCCCAGTGTCTGACTCCACAGTGTTCTCGTGCTCCCAGTGTGTGACTCCACAGTGCTCTCGTGCTCCCAGTGTCTGACTCCACAGTGTTCTTGTGCTCCCAGTGGCTGACTTCACAGTGTTCTCGTGCTTCCAGTATTTTACTCCACAGTGTTCTCGTGCTCCCAGTGTTTTACTCCACAGTGTTCTCGTGCTCCCGGTGTTTTACTCCAGTGTTCTCGTGCTCCCAGTATTTTACTCCACAGTGTTCTCGTGCTCCCGATGTTTTACTCCACAGTGTTCTCGTGCTCCCGATGTTTTACTCCACAGTGCTCTCGTGGTTCCGGTGTTTTGCTCCACAGTGTTCTCGTGCTCCCGGTGTTTTACTCCACAATGTTCTCGTGCTCCCAGTATTTTACTCCACAGTGTTCTCGTGATCCCAGTGTTTTACTCCACAGTGTTCTCGTGCTCCCGGTGTTTTACTCCACAGTGTTCTCGTGCTCCCAGTATTTTACTCCACAGTGTTCTCGTGCTCCCAGTGTTTTACTCCACAGTGTTCTCGTGCTTCCGGTGTTTTACTCCACAGTGTTCTCGTGCTCCCAGTATTTTACTCCACAGTGTTCTCGTGCTCCCGGTGTTTTACTCCACAGTGTTCTCGTGCTCCCGGTGTTTTACTCCACAGTGTTCTCGTGCTCCCGGTGTTTTACTCCACAGTGTTCTCGTGCTCCCAGTATTTTACTCCACAGTGTTCTCGTGCTCCCAGTGTTTTACTCCACAGTGTTCTCGTGCTCCCAGTATTTTACTCCACAGTGTTCTCGTGCTCCCAGTGTTTTACTCCACAGTGTTCTCGTGCTCCCAGTATTTTACTCCACAGTGTTCTCGTGCTCCCAGTGTTTTATTCCACAGTGTTCTCGTGCTCCCAGTGTTTTACTCCACAGTGTTCTCGTGCTCCCAGTGTTTTACTCTACAGTGTTCTCGTGCTCCCAGTGTTTTACTCCACAGTGTTCTCGTGCTCCCAGTGTTTTACTCTACAGTGTTCTCGTGCTCCCGGTGTTTTACTCCACAGTGTTCTCGTGCTCCCAGTGTTTTACTCTACAGTGTTCTCGTGCTCCCAGTGTTGTACTCCAGTGTTCTCGTGCTCCCAGTGTTTTACTCCACAGTGTTCTCGTGCTCCCAGTGTTTTACTCCACAGTGTTCTCGTGCTCCCAGTGTTTTACTCCACAGTGTTCTCGTGCTCCCAGTTTTACTCCACAGTGTTCTCGTGCTCCCAGTGTTTTACTCCACAGTGTTCTCGTGCTCCCAGTGTTGTACTCCACAGTGTTCTCGTGCTCCCAGTGTTTTACTCCACAGTGTTCTCGTGCTCCCAGTGTTTTACTCCACAGTGTTCTCGTGCTCCCAGTTTTACTCCACAGTGTTCTCGTGCTCCCAGTGTTTTACTCCACAGTGTTCTCGTGCTCCCAGTGTTGTACTCCACAGTGTTCTCGTGCTCCCAGTGTTTTACTCCACAGTGTTCTCGTGCTCCCAGTGTTTTACTCCACAGTGTTCTCGTGCTCCCAGTGTTTTACTCCACAGTGTTCTCGTGCTCCCAGTGTTTTACTCCACAGTGTTCTCGTGCTCCCAGTGTTTTACTCCACAGTGTTCTCGTGCTCCCAGTGTTGTACTCCACAGTGTTCTCGTGCTCCCAGTGTTGTACTCCACAGTGTTCTCGTGCTCCCAGTGTTTTACTCCACAGTGTTCTCGTGCTCCCAGTGTTTTACTCCACAGTGTTCTCGTGCTCCCAGTGTTTTACTCCACAGTGTTCTCGTGCTCCCAGTGTTTTACTCCACAGTGTTCTCGTGCTCCCAGTGTTTTACTCCACAGTGTTCTCGTGCTCCCAGTGTTTTACTCCACAGTGTTCTCGTGCTCCCAGTGTTTTACTCCACAGTGTTCTCGTGCTCCCAGTGTTTTACTCCACAGTGTTCTCGTGCTGCTCTCCGTATTTTCTCTCAGAAAAAAATATTGTCATTTTCTTTCTCAAGAGCTATTTTCTTGTCTCTCATTTTCTTTCTCAAGAGCTATTTTCTTGTCTCTCATTTTCTTTCTCAAGAGCTGGTTTACTTTTGTGCTCCAAACTTTCTTGCTTGCAGGCAAGTTAGTTCTTTGCTTAAATCTAAAATGCTGACTGTTTGTTCTGTATTCATACCCCATCTTCTCTCTCAGGAGGAAAGAGAAAGAGAGAGAGAGAAACAGGGAGACAGAGACAGTGTGTCTGCTTGCGTACACTTAACAACTTGCTCTATTATCCTCTAACGGCCACACACTTGACATAATAGAGACACTAGAGGAAACTTTACCAAGTGGTTGAGAAAATTGTTTAGATGTATTGTGTTCTGTGTTTGGGCCAGTGTGCTTTATTTGATGCTCGTACATGTCTGTTTTGTCCAGTTTGTGAACGTGTATTATTTCCGGTGTGTTTGTGTGTGCACGTGTGTTTGTGTTCTATGATCACCAGAGTCAACATATCTAAACAGAATTTAGTGAATGTTTATATCTAGACAGAGAAATTCTCTCTCTCTCTCTCTCTCTCTCTCTCTCTCTCTCTCTCTCTCTCTCTCTCTCTCTCTCTCTCTCTCTCTTTGGTGGGAGAGAACGGGTTTGGGACTAATGATTTTATCCCGTTTAAAAAAAAAATTGAAATTGTTCGAAACTTTTATAAAATTCTTTTTGAATGATGATTGAGGAAATAGACTAATTTTATACGGGATAATTTCTTAATTATCTCTCAATTATCAAATTATGAATTCAAGGAATCAAAAGCAGTAATTGCCAGAAGCCACTTAAGGCTGGACCAGAAGTGGTGTTATTTGCCTGGGTGAGAGTAATTATGTGGGGTAACGACCCTCTTCATCCTCAACACACAAACTACCACCACAGCCAAAACTACCACAAATAACCACCTCATCCCTCTCCTCCGGGCACACACTCGCTCCCAGCTTACTTTTCTACTCACTGATCTATACAGAATTAAATGGTCTCACAATACAGACAAGGACTGAGACTAACGGCTTCGCTTTCACCAGTATAAGCTAAAATCAGAGGAAATTCTTATACATGACTGGGTGAAACTCGAATATTAAAGAAATAGGAATCCCAAAGACAAATAAATGGGAGATGATGAAGAGAAAAATATGGAAGGCCACTGCAAGACCTGATATTAGTTGGATTTAGATACAAAATGAAAGAGGACTGGGAAAGAAAGTTAAATGAAGAGATTGAGATATAAAAAATTAATGAAGAAAAGCAAGGAACAAGAGAAATGGGCACATACAGGATATGGCAAAACACTTCATTCATTATTAATGATAATATATCCGAAATCTTGAGAATATATCGATATTTTCACTGACTAGATGAATGGAATGATTCTTGAAGAGACAGCAACCCACTAATGACCCATGTTTTTTAGTGGTAATAAGGAAACTATTTTTGTGATTGTATCTTGAAACTGTATAGTGTACATCAGCTATATGAATAAATTTTAATATATGAAGGGCTGACATTTTTTTGTGGTGTACCTATGCCTTAAGGTGTCTCGTAAAGTACCTTTGTGACCTCTGTAATCCTGATTTTTGTGCTACCGCTCACAGGATGAGCTGCAGGAGCATAATAAACTAGACACTCGGGCTAGTATAAGGTCCAGGAGAAGATATAAGGAAGATGAAAGAGGAGCTAGAGAAAGTGAAGCAATAGGGTATGAAGCAGCGACTATAATGGGAAATGCAAAAGGATTGACAAAAGGTAGGGAAAAGGAAGAAAAAGGATGTGTGTAGCAATGCTCTCATGAAACCATGAAGTAGAGGAGATAAGAGGACAAACAATAGAAATGTTAATATCAGACAATACAGTTTGGTGGGAGAAAAATGGGATTAGGAAAGAGGGAGATAACTTCTTGGGGACAATGATAGACAAGTGAAGAGATATGGGTGGCGAATGAACAGAAGATTAGAGCTCTCATTAAGTAGAAGAGGAAATACAGTAGGCAGCAAATTTCAGAAAAAAAGCACTCAAGAAGCAAAATAGGCTCAGTCAAACTGACCCTTGTGACAGAAATAGCACGAGACAAATAGGTGACTAAACACACACACACACAGTGAAGATGCGGGGCCAGGAGTTATGACTCGACCCATGCAACCACAAATAGGTGAGTACAAATAGGTGAGAACACACATGTCAAGAAATTAAAGAAAGTGCAAAAGTTTTCAACAAGACTCAGTCCTGGAGTTAAGGGCGTATGTCCTACGAGGAAAGGTTAAGATAAATCAACCTGACGACACTGGAGGACATGAGGGATAGGGATGACATGAAAACGACATATAAAATACCGAGAGGAATTAACAAGGTTAATAGGGACAGGATGTTTCAGAGATGGAACACAGCAACTAGGGGTCACAACTGGAAGTTGAAAACTCAAATGAGTCACAGAGATGTTAGGAAGTATTTCTTCAGTCATAGAGTTGTCAGGAAGTGGAATAATCTGGAGAGTGATGTAGCGGAGGAAAGATCTACACACGGCTTTAATTAAGAAGTGATACGATAAAGCTCATAGAGTAGGGGGAGAGTGGACCTAATAGCGACCAGCGAAGAGTCGGGGCTAGGAGCTGTGACTTGACCCCTGCAACCACAAATAAGCGAAATAGGCGAGTACAGACACACACACACACACACACACATGCTCCAGGCACTAGAGGTGGTACACCCACCAGAACACAACACATTGTTAGTGATATTTAGAATTGTCACCGCCACCCACAACACAACTCCCTCACTAACTTCACCGCAGGCTGTACATCTCTGAGATGACCTATGGCATCTCCCCCCTCCTCTCTCTCTCTCTCTCTCTCTCTCTCTCTCTCTCTCTCAGAAAGGCTGGTAGTAAGCCACTTCAAGTAATGAAAGTGCCAGGGCGGAGCTTACGAGCTAGAGGTCAACTCGAACAAACACAAGTGGATGTATACACAAGCACTCCCACAAACATAACTAGGTGTATACACAAACACACACATAAATATCACTTTTAAACACTAATACTACTCTCATAAACATGGAACATCATTCTCAAACTGAGAACCCGTAGTAACTAAGGATCGTAATGTGAGGAGACGGATGGTAAACCATTTTTTTCCTTTGGATGTCGTTTCACAAATAATCTACTATTTGGCATGAAAACTGTGGATGATTTTGGGTTCTTCCTGAACCATGATGGACCGAAACGTCGTCTAAACTTGTGGGTTTGTTGCAGCCACGTTATTGTGAACTGAATCCTTCGTGTCGTTGTGTTCTTTTGTAAATAGTCTGGACGCTTTTCGCATTCACTGTTATTTATATATGAACTCCTGTCCTTTATCACCCACGTCTCTGGATATTTTCCAGAGCCAGAGTAATCTCGCTCTGGTGCAGCAATTTCAGCTGACATTTCTCGTGATTTTCCCACTAAATCCGCCACAGAACCCACCGATAATATTGTGGTCTATACTGCTAAAAGATATATAGAGCCTTGGCACACAAGAGGCTGACGCACAAAATGTTACAGTAAGTATATGTATCAAGGAAAATTACTACACGGAATATGAAAACACTTCACAGACAATGCAGGGTCCGTAGTGTTCTTGATATTTGCCAAAAACATTCCTAAATCATCTGCAAAAATCTTGTTAATGTTTGCAGATGATGATAAACAATGAGAAAAGCAAACATAAGATGAATGCAAGAATCTGCAAGGTAGTATTATTTGTGTAGTTAACTCGAGGCTCACTCGAGACGTAGCACACGCCATGTACAGGCAAGTCCTGCTTTACGGTGCTTCGGTTTATGGCGTTTTGCTAATACAACGGTTTTCAGTTATACCCATTCTTCATTCAGACTTTCTGCAATAAATATATTTACCAATTCCTATAACCTAAAGACAAAAATATTTTAAGGTAAGTAATCAGTACATTGCATGTGCATTTTTTAGGCCTAGCTTTATTACTCACTTAACATGTAGATAGTGAAAACATGTTATCAGGCTTTTATATGCATTTGAAAGTGAAAAAAGGCGAAAATCACTTCACAGTGATTTTCGCTTTACAGCTGTAGCCCGGAACCTAACCTGCTGTATAAGCGGGGCCCACCTGTATATAGGGTCATCCTACCTCTGTAATCTTTTGACTACCGCCCACAGGATGGGTATGGGGTGCGTAATATTAAACTAAAAAAACCAGGAATGCTTGGAGGGAGGAAGGTACAAGATTTGAGTTTTAGGGGGTTGAACATCCAACAGGCTTGTGTGAGCGTATTAGATAGGAGCGAATGAAGTCAATTGATTTTCTAATGGACGTGCTGTTAAAATGCGAGCAAGGTAGCTTGTATGAATAGATTCAAGGAAATCGGTTAGCCGGACTTGAGTCCTGGAGATGGTGGGCAGTGCTTACAATCGAAAGGAGGGGTGGAGATGTTACAGTCGGAGGGTAAGCTAATTGTGATGTCAGCATACTTATGGAAAGACGGCTACTGACTGAATGTTGGTGAGTGTGTTTTCTTCTTTGGGTCACACACCAATATATATATATATATATATATATACATATATATATATATAATATATATATATATATATATATATATATATATATATATATATATACATAATATATATATATATATATATATATATATATATATATATATATATATATATATATATATATATATATATATATATATATATATACATATATATATATATATATATATATATATATATATATATATATATATATATATATATATATACATGTACTCACCTAGTTGAGGCTGCAGGGGTCGAGTCCGAGCTCCTGGCCCCGCCTCTTCACTGATCGTGTGTGTACTCACCTAGTTGAGGTTGCGGGGGTCGAGTCCGAGCTCCTGGCCCCGCCTCTTCACTGATCGCTACTAGGTCACTCTCCCTGAACCGTGAGCTTTATCATACCTCTGCTTAAAGCTATGTATGGATCCTGCCTCCACTACATCGCTTCCCAAACTATTCCACTTACTGACTACTCTGTGGCTGAAGAAATACTTCCTAACATCCCTGTGATTCATCTGTGTCTTCAACTTCCAACTGTGTCCCCTTGTTACTGTGTCCAATCTCTGGAACATCCTGTCTTTGTCCACCTTCTCAATTCCTCTCAGTATTTTGTATGTCGTTATCATGTCCCCCCTATCTCTCCTGTCCTCCAGTGTCGTCAGGTTGATTTCCCGTAACCTCTCCTCGTAGGATATACCTCTTAGCTCTGGGACTAGTCTTGTTGCAAACCTTTGCACTTTCTCTAGTTTCTTTACGTGCTTGGCTAGGTGTGGGTTCCAAACTGGTGCCGCATACTCCAATATGGGCCTTACGATTCCTTATAAAGATGTCGGAATGCTGTTCTGAGGTTTGCTAGGCGCCCATATGCTGCAGCAGTTATTTGGTTGATGTGCGCTTCAGGAGATGTGCCTGGTGTTATACTCACCCCAAGATCTTTTTCCTTGAGTGAGGTTTGTAGTCTCTGGCCCCCTAGACTGTACTCCGTCTGCGGTCTTCTTTGCCCTTCCCCAATTTTCATGACTTTGCACTTGGTGGGATTGAACTCCAGGAGCCAATTGCTGGACCAGGTCTGCAGCCTGTCCAGATCCCTTTGTAGTTCTGCCTGGTCTTCGATCGAGTGAATTCTTCTCATCAACTTCACGTCATCTGCAAACAGGGACACCTCAGAGTCTATTCCTTCCGTCATGTCGTTCACAAATACCAGAAACAGCACTGGTCCTAGTCCTGACCCCTGTGGGACCCCGCTGGTCACAGGTGCCCACTCTGACACCTAGCCACGTACCATGACTCGCTGCTGTCTTCCTGACAAGTATTCCCTGATCCATTGTAGTGCCTTCCCTGTTATCCCTGCTTGGTCCTCCAGTTTTTGCACCAATCTCTTGTGTGGAACTGTGTCAAACGCCTTCTTGCAGTCCAAGAATATGCAATTCACCCACCCCTCTCTCTCTCTCTTGTCTTACTGCTGTCACCATGTCATAGAACTCCAGTAGGTTTGTGACACAGGATTTCCCGTCCCTGAAACCATGTTGGCTGCTGTTGATGAGATCATTCCTTTCTAGGTGTTCCATTACTCTTCTCCTGATAATCTTCTCCATGATTTTGCATACTATACATGTCAGTGACACTGGTCTGTAGTTTAATGCTTCATGTCTGTCTCCTTTTTTAAAGATTGGGACTACATTTGCTGTCTTCCATGCCTCAGGCAATCTCCCTGTTTCGATAGATGTATTGAATATTGTTGTTAGGGGTACACATAGCGCCTCTGCTCCCTCTCTCAATACCCATGGGGAGATGTTATCTGGCCCCAATGCCTTTGAGGTATCTAGCTCACTCAGAAGCCTCTTCACTTCTTCCTCGGTTGTGTGCAGTGTCCAGCACATGGTGGTGTGCCCCACCTCTCCGTCTTTCTGGAGCCCCTTCTGTATCCTCTGTGAACACTTCTTTGAATCTCTTGTTGAGTTCCTCACATACTTCACGGTCATTTCTTGTTGTCTCTACTCCTTCCTTCCTTAGCCTGATTACCTGGTCCTTTGGGACTGTTGCTTTCCTCCTGATGTGGCTGTACAACAGTTTCGGGTCAGATTTGGCTTTCGCTGCTATGTCCATTTTCATATGTCTTTGGGCCTCCCTTCTTATCTGTGCATATTCGTTTCTGGCTCTACGACTGCTCTCCTTATTCTCCTGGGTCCTTTGCCTTCTATATTTCTTCCATTCCCTAGCACACTTGGTTTTTGCCTCCCTGCACCTTTGGGTAAACCATGGGCTCATCCTGGCTTTTTCATTATTCCTGTTACCCTTGGATACAAACCTCTCCTCAGCCTCCTTGCATTTTGTTGCTACATATTCCATCATCTCATTAACTGGCTTCCCTGCCAGTTCTCTGTCCCACTGAACCCCGTTCAGGAAGTTCCTCATTCCTGTGTAGTCCCCCTTTCTTGTAGTTTGGCTTCATTCGTCCTGGCCTTACTGCTTCTCCCTCCACTTGTAGCTCTACTGTGTATTCGAAGCTCAAAACCACATGGTCACTGGCCCCAAGGGGTCTTTCATATGTGATGTCCTCGATATCTGCACTACTCAAGGTGAATACTAAGTCCAGCCTTGCTGGTTCATCCTCTCTTCTCTCTCTTGTAGTGTCCCTTACATGTTGGTACATGAAGTTTTCCAGTACCACCTCCATCATCTTAGCCCTCCATGTATCTTGGCCCCCATGCGGGTCCAAGTTCTCCCAATCGATCTCCTTGTGGTTAAAGTCCCCCATGATCAGGAGCTTTGCCCTGCATTCATGAGCTCTTCTGGCCACTGTAGCCAGTGTGTCAACCATCGCTCTATTGCTCTCGTCGTACTCTTGCCTTGGCCTCCTGCTGTTCTGTGGTGGGTTATACATCACTGCTATTACCACCTTGGGACCTCCAGAGTCAAGCGTTCCCGCAAAGTAATCACTTTCTTCTCCGCTGTCTCCTCTCTCCAGCTCATCAAAATTCCAGCGATTTTTGATCAGCAATGCCACTCCTCCACCCCCCCCTGTTCCCTCTGTCTTTCCTCAGGATTTGGTATCCCGTTGGAAAGATGGCATCTGTTATCATACCTGTAAGCTTGGTTTCTGTGAGAGCTATGATGTCCGGTGATGCCCTTTGACTCTTTCATGCCACTCCTCCCACTTAATTTGTTATTCCATCAGCGTTTTGTGTACCATACCTTCAGTTTCCTTTCCAACACTGTGGTTTGGGGGGCCTGTGGGGGTGAGAGACCTGGTAGCATACTGTGGGATTCTATAGCTCGGTGTTGGGTGGAGGCTGTGGGTATGGATTGTAGTGTGTGTTGGGATGGTGTGATAGGTTGTATGGTTCTGAGAATAGTTGTGTGTGTGCTTGCCCTTGCTGTTCTGTTCTGCTCTGACTGACCTCTGCTGGTTCCATCCTTGTCTCTTTTTCCTAGCTCCTTTCGCTTTTTTGTCCTCTCCCTCAGCTGCTGCGTTTCTGATTTTGTTCTGTCTCTGTCTAGGAACACCCTCTTGTACTCTTCCGAGTATTTCAATCGTGGTTTCTCTTGGAGGATCCTGTTCTGCACTGTTTCCGTCCTGAGAATCAGCTTGATTGGTCGGTTTCTCCCCTTCGAGTACTCCCCTATTCTCTGAAAATTTACAATCTCGTCCATCTCTTCACCTATTTCCGTGATGATTTCCTCAATCTCCTTTCTTTCTTCCTGCTGCCTTTCAGTGCGGTCCTTTCCTCTCTCTCCTGAAGCCCATGGATAAACACTGATTTTGCCCTTTCCTCCTCCCAGTGCCTCACCCTCTGCGACTCTGGATCCTGCCTGTATGTGGTCAGTTTCTCCCTTGTTTTTTCCAGTGGCTCTTGATAGCATGGTTGTGCCTCAGCATTCGACCTATCGCCCTCTCCACCTGCACCCAGCTGTTCTTCCCTTTCACACCTTGGCCCTCCTTGGCAGGCTGATATGACCTTAGCATAATTCATAATTCCTTCCTTCCTGTTTTGGCCTCGCAGCTTCATATGCTGTGTCTTCTCTGGTCACTGCCCCTGTAACTCGCTTCAGCCTATTTATCTCAACTTCTAGGACCCTTATCTTGGCTACTGCAGTTTCGACTTGTGCCTCCCAATTCTTTGTCTCCTTCTCCAACCTCTTTTCCAATTTCACAGAGAGCTCTTTCTCCATTTTTTCAGAAAGCTCTCCTAATTTTCTCTCCCACTCTTGTACCATCCTTTTCCACCACTGTGTGTGTGTGTGTGTGTGTGTGTGTGTGTGTGTCGTGCCGAATAGGTAAAATTAATCAGTTAGCAAAGAACTCGTATAAAATTAAGTTCTTTCTAAAATTTTCTCTTATACGTTTAAAGATATATTTTTTCAGGTATGTTAATATAAAAAATAATAATCTTGCACCAAAAGAACCTTAAAAAACTTACCTAACCTTATTATAAAAAGCGCAATTTAATTTAGCCTAATCCAACTAATCCATCACGGATGTCTCTTCACGTCATGAATACATAGCGATACTTTCTTTGTGAAGATCAGTGCCTAAGTAAGTGTGGGGAGTAAGAAATAACAGTGTTAGTTTCAGGGTTTATTGTGTACATGACATCATCATACTTGTAATTCACCTGTATAATACGTTACATCAAGAATGTTTTAACCCCTATAATATGGAATATAATCAGTTACACAGAGATTCACATCTCAGGAAGTATAAACGTTGTGATTCACAGCTAACAAGAGACCTTCTACAGCTTGTGGTATAGTTCTAGTGTTCTTCTCCACCTCTGCACCTCTCCCAAACACTTCTCATCCACTATGTCCTACACACAGCAAACATTTCGTTTATACGTAAGAGAATCTAATTCGATACTTGCTTCAGGAAGGGCATTTCGTTCCCTTTTACAAGCTAATTTCTTTAACGATTCGCACACTTTTCTCATGCTGAAAATGCCAACAAGGGCTCCCATCCCCCTCCCTCTGTTTCGCTTCCACTAGAGAAAACACAACTGTTGGCCTAATTTCCATACCAGTAAATTGTCAGAGAACCCTTGGCAGTAGATACATCTGTGGGATATTAAAAAAGAGAAAACGAGTTACTACTTGATCTAATAAGATTTTCGCCCTGATAAAAGAAAATGGTGATATCGATCAAATTAGCCTAAGAGGAGGATCCAGGAGCTAAGATTCGACCCCCAAACAAATCGGAAAGCACAAAACACTTAGTTAGCAGGAAATGAATATATACGTGAGGAGGATTAACATGCACAAATATTACCACACTCAAACAGCTTAAACCCAAACAACTTAGACCCAGACATCACAGATTCAGACATAACACACCCAGCCATCACCAGACCCAGACATCACTTGACCAAATATTTTACTAGACCCAGACATCACAGACCCCAGCCATCACCAGACCCAGACATCACTTGACCAAATATTTTACTAGACCCAGACATCACAGACCCCAGCCTTCAATGATTTAGTCGTCACTAGACCCAAACATCACAGACCCAGTAATCACTAAACCCAAACACCACAGACTCAGCCATCACTAGACCCAAACATCACAGACTTAGCCATCACTAGACAAAAGCATCACAGATTCAGCCATCACTAGACCCAAACATCACAGACCCAGTCATCACTAGAGCCAAACATCGAAGACCCAAACATCACAAACCCAATCACTAGAGCCAAACAACACAGACCCAGCCACCACTAGACCGAGTCATCATTAGACCCAAACATCACAAACCCAGTCATCACAGACCCAAACATCACAAACCCAGTCATCACAGACCCAGCCATCATGGACCCAAACATCACACTCAGACATCACTAGACCCAGCCATCACAGACCCAGACATCACAGACCCACCCCTCTCTACATCCAGTCATCACTAGACACAACCATCACAGACCCAGCTATCACAGACCCAGACATCACTAGACCCAGCCATCACGGACCCAGCCATCACAGACCCAGACATCACAGACCCAGACATCACTAGACCGAGTCATCATTAGACCCAAACATCACAAACCCAGTCATCACAGACCCAGCCATCACGGACCCAAACATCACACTCAGACATCACTAGACCCAGCCATCACAGACCCAGACATCACAGACCCAGACATCACAGACACAGCACTTACAGACCCAGCCCTCTCTACGCCCAGTCATCACTAGACACAACCATCACAGACCCAGCCATCACAGACCCAGACATCACTAGACCCAGACATCACAACACCCAGCCATCACAGACCCAGACATCACAGACCCAGACATCACTAGACCCATACATCACTAGACCCAGACATCACAGACCCAGACATCAAAAACCCAGACATCACAGACCCAGACATCACTAGACCCAGACATCACTAGACCCAGCCATCACAGACCCAGACATCACTAGACCCAGACATCACAACACCCAGCCATCACAGATCCAGCCATCACAGACCCAGACATCACAGACCCATCTATCACAGACCCAGACATCACTAGACCCAGCCTTCACAGACCCATCCATCACAGACCCAGCCATTGCAGACCCAGTCATCAAAGACCCAGCCATTACAGACCCAGACATCACTAGACCCAGCCATCACAGACCCATCCATCACAGACCCAGCCATCGCAGACCCAGTCATCACAGACCCAGCTATCACAGAACCAGACATCACTAGACCCAGCCATCACAGTCCCAGCCATCACAGACCCAGCCATCACAGACCCAGCCATCACAGACCCATCCATCACAGACCCAGCCATCGCAGACCCAGTCATCACAGACCCCGCCATCACAGACCCAATCATCACAGACCCAACCATCACAGACCCATACATCACAGACCCAGCCATCGCAGACCAAGTCATCACAGACCCCGCCATCACAAACCCAATCATCACAAACCCAGACATCACAGACCCAATCATCACAAACCCAGACATCACTAGACCAAGCCATCACAGTCCCAGCCATCACAGACCCAGCCATCACAGACCCAGCCATCACAGACCCATCCATCACAGACCCAGCCATCACAGACCCAGCCATCGCAGACGCAGTCATCACAGACCCCGCCATCACAGACCCAATCACAAACCCAGACATCACAGATCCAATCATCACAGACCCAGCCATCACAAACTCAGACATCACAGACCCTGCCATCACAAACCCAACCATCACAGACCCAGCCATCACAGATCAAGCCATATCAGACCCAAACATCACTAGACCCAGACATCACAGACCCAGCCATCACAGACCCAGCCATCACAGACCCAGAGATCATTAGACCCAACCATCACAGACCGAATCATCGCTACACCCAGACATCAATAGAAACCCAGCCATCATAGACCCAGGTGTCACTAGACCCAACCATCACAGACCCAGATATCACTAGACGAAGCCATCACTAGCCCCAGCCATCACTAGACCCAAACATCACAGATTCAGCCATCATTAGACCCAAACATCACAGACCCAGTCATCACTAGATCCAGCCATCACTAGACCCAAACATCACAGATTCAGCCATCATTAGACCCAAACATCACAGACCCAGTCATCACTAGAGCCAAACATCGAAGACCCAAACATCACAAAGCCAGCCATCACTAGACCCAGACATCACTATACCCAAACATTGCAGACCCAGTCATCACGGACCCGAACATCACAGACCCAGATATCACTAGACCCAGCCATCACAGTCCCAGACGTCACAGACCCAGCCATCTCTAGGCCCAGTCATCACTAGACACAGCCATCACAGACCCAGACATCACTAGACCCAGCCATCACGAACCCAGCCATCACAGACCCAGCCATCACAGACCCAGCCATCACAGACCCAGCCATCACAGACCCAGCCATCACGGACCCAGCCATCACAGACCCAGACATCACTAGACCAAACCATCACATACCCAGCCATCAGACCCAGACATCACTACACCCAGACATCACAAGATCCAGCCATCACAGACCCAGCCATCACAGACCCAGACATCATTAGACCCAGCCATCACAGACCCAGCCATCACGGACCCAGCCATCACAGACCCAGACATCACTAGACCAAACCATCACAGACCAAACCATCAGACCCAGACATCACTACACCCAGACATCACAAGATCCAGCCATCACAGAC
>NC_069428.1:23401848-23429348 GCF_026875155.1 Cherax quadricarinatus | reverse complement strand
TCTCCTCCCACACTGCTCTACCATCATGGTGTCTCCTCCCACACTGCTCTAACATCATAGTGTCTCCTCCCACACTGCTCTACCATCATGGTGTCTCCCACATTGCTCTACCATCATTGTGTCTCCTCCCACACTGCTCTACCATCAAACTGTCTCCTCTCACACTGCTCTACCATCATGGTGTCTCCCACACTGCTCTACCATCATGGTGTCTCCCACACTGTTCTACCATCGTGGTGTCTCCCACACTACTCTACCATCATGGTGTCTCCTCCCACACTGCTCTACCATCATGGCGTCTCCTCCCACACTGCTTTACCATCATGGTGTCTCCTCCCACACTGCTCTACCATCATGGTGTCTCCTCCCACACTGCTCTACCATCATAGTGTCTCCCACACTGCTCTACCATCAAACTGTCTCCTCCCACACTGCTCTACCATCATGGTGTCTCCTCCCACACTGCTTTACAATCATGGTGTCTCCTCCCACACTGCTCTCCCATCATGGTGTCTCCTACACTGCTCTACCATCGTGGTGTCTCCTCCCACACTGCTCTACCATCATAGTGTCTCCTCCCACACTGCTCTACCATCATGGTGTCTCCCACATTGCTCTACCATCATGGTGTCTCCTCCCACACTGCTCTACCATCATGGTATCTCCTCCCCCACTGCTTTTCCATCAACCTGTCTCCTCCCACACTGCTCTACCATCATGGTGTCTCCCACACTGCTCTACCATCATGGTGTCTCCTCCCACACTGCTCTACCATCGTGGTGTCTCCCACACTGCTCTACCATCATGGTGTCTCCTCCCACACTGCTTTACCATCATGGTGTCTCCTCCCACACTGCTCTACCATCATGGTGTCTCCCACACTGCTCTACCATCATGGTGTCTCCTCCCACACTGCTCTACCATCATAGTGTCTCCTCCCACACTGCTCTACCATCATGGTGTCTCCTCCCACACTGTTCTACCATCTTGGTGTCTCCCACACTGCTCTACCATCATGGTCTCTCCTCCCACACTGCTCTACCATCACGGTGTCTCCCACACTGGTCTACCATCATGGTGTCTCCTCCCACACTGCTCTACCATCATGGTGTCTCCTCCCACACTTCTCTACCATCATGGTGTCTTCACCCACACTGCTCTATCATCATTCTGTCTCGCACATTGATCCATCATCATGTTACTCAACGACTTCTGCCACGAATGCTTTTAAACAGAACTAGATACATGTGGAGTGTATTTCTACAGTATTCTATGTGACAGTTACACAGTGGGAACAAAAGCTACCAATGTTCCCCTCATATTCTATTACACAGGATGGGTTACATACCTAGTGTTAAAACGTGGTAGCCTAAGCTGGGAGACTTCAGTAAGGCAATGAAGAAATCGTCAAATATTCCATTAAAAGTTCAGCAGCTACGTCAGCTTCAAATGTTTTTCCACGAGAACTTGAGTTACCATCACCTGGGAACCGTCATCTATCAGATGACCTTTCCCATAAACGGGAGAAATGGAAATTTTTAGGAAGCTATCTCCATCATCTGAATGCGGATTCAACAAAAGTCATATAGAAGAGACAGGAAAAGAAAGAAGGGAGATAAATTTGGATGATATAATGTAAGTAAATACATGTATAAGCAAAATAACCACAGGGGGAGCTGAATGATAGCTCTAGGATTTTAGTGTTGCAATCAACACATCAGGAGCAGCTTGCAAAATGCAAGCTGCTGATGATGTGTTGATTGCAACACGAAAAGCCTAGAGCTATCAGTTAACTCGTTCGCGATTATTGCATAAATGTATATATAAGAATAGTCATGATATAACTTTAGAATAGACACTGGCACTAGCCTGATGACGCCCTGGATGACCTTCATGAAGCAAACTTTACTTCACTTCTGATGAGCAACACACACGGTATATGTAGATGATGGTGTGTTATAACACTGTCACCATGGTCATGGTGTGTCATAACAGTGTCACCATAATGGTGATGGTGTGTTATAACACTGTCACCATGGTCATGGTGTGTCATAACAGTGTCACCATAATGGTGATGGTGTGTTATAACACTGTCACCATGGTCATGGTGTGTCATAACAGTGTCACCATAATGGTGATGGTGTGTTATAACACTGTCACCATGGTCATGGTCTATCATAACAGTCTATCACCACCATGATGGTGGAAAATCATAACAGTCTGTCTCTGCCACCAGAACTATTAAATGCTTCTACCATTATGGTGGCGGGGGAGCCATGGCAGGCTTCCACAAACACCATGACCCACACTATTAATAATAATAATAATAATTTAATTTCTACAAGTACATGTACAAGGTATACAGGCCTAGCTGACATCAATGACATACTATGTATTACTACATTTCGGGCAAATTAATTCAGTTTTGTCCCAGGATGCGACCCACACCAGTCGACTAACACCCAGGTACCCAGTATTACTGATGGGTGAACATGGACAACCGGTGTAAGGAAACACGTCCAATGTTTCCACCCCTTCGCCGGGAATCGCACCCGGACCCCTCACCGAGTGAAGCGAGAGCTTTTGCCACCAGGCCACGGGGCACTCAGTGCTCTCCTCCATCACAATCAGTGAACAACCCAGAAACCTGAGGTTGTATTGAAGTCTTAATTATCTCCCTCCCTTCCTTCCTTCCTTCCTTCCTCTCTTCCTTCTTTCCTCCCCTCCCTTCGTTCCTTCTTTTCCTTCCCCCTCCCTTCCATTCTTCCTTTCCTTTAAGTCTCCCTTCTTTCAATTTCATGCCTCTCCCTCCTGTGCATCTTCTAGCGCTCTCATCATAATACCACGTTCGTTTCCTAACAAGTTTACATCTTGTCAGCGAGAAGTATATCGGAGAGGATTAATTGGATATAAACAGTTCTCTGCTTATGTCGTGTGACGACAGGATGACAGCTGCACAAGATGAATTTCCCAGATTTATTATTATTACTAATAGTATATATTATTATTATTATGTGAAACATGCTAGCATGCACGCGCGCACAAGCACACACACACACACACACACATACACACACACACACACACACACCACACACACACACACACACACACATGCACACACACACACACACATGCACACACACACATGCACACACACACACACACACACACACACACACACACACACACACACACACATGCACACACACACACACACACACACACACACACACACACACACACACACACACACACACACACACACATACACACACACATGCGCGCACACACACACACACACACACACACACACACACACACACACACACACACACACACACACACACACACATGCGCACACACAGGGGTCAGTCCTAGGACCAGTGCTGTTTCTAGTATTTGTGAACGACATGACGGAAGGAATAGACTCTGAGGTGTCCCTGTTTGCAGATGACGTGAAGTTGACGAGAAGAGTTCATTCGATCGAAGACCAGGCAGAAATACAGAGGGATCTGGACAGGCTGCAGACCTGGTCCAGCAACTGGCTCCTGGAGTTCAATCCCACCAAGTGCAAAGTCATGAGGATTGGGGAAGGGCAAAGAAGACCGCAGACAGAGTACAGTCTAGGGGGCCAGAGACTACAAACATCACTCAAGGAAAAAGATCTTGGGGTGAGTATAACACCAGGCACATCTCCTGAAGCGAACATCAACCAAATAACTGCCGCAGCATATGGGCGCCTGGCAAACCTCAGAACAGCATTCCGACATCTTAATAAGGAATCGTTCAGGACCCTGTACACCGTGTACGTTAGGCCCATATTGGAGTATGCGGCACCAGTTTGGAACCCACACCTAGCCAAGCATGTAAAGAAGCTAGAGAAAGTGCAAAGGTTTGCAACAAGACTAGTCCCAGAGTTAAGAGGTATGTCCTATGAGGAGAGGTTAAGGGAAATCAACCTGACGACACTGGAGGACAGGAGAGATAGGGGGGACATGATAACGACTTACAAAATACTGAGAGGAATTGACAAGGTGGACAAAGACAGGATGTTCCAGAGACTGGACACAGCAACACGGGGACACAGTTGGAAGCTGAAGACACAGATGAATCAAAGGGATGTTACGAAGTATTTCTTCAGCCACAGAGTAGTCAGGAAGTGGAATAGTTTGGGAAGCGATGTAGTGGAGGCAGGATCCATACATAGCTTTAAGCAGAGGTACGATAAAGCTCATGGTTCAGGGAGAGTGACCTAGTAGCGACCAGTGAAGAGGCGGGGCCAGGAGCTTGGACTCGACCCCTGCAACATCAACTAGGTGGGTACAACTAGGTGAGTACACACATGCACACACACACACACACACACACACACACACACACACACACACACACACACACACACACACACACACACACACACACACACACACACGCACACACACATTCAACAATTTTATACAATTTTTGATTCAGGTGTCAAAATTTAGTCAAACTTTTTCTGTTGAAGTGACTCGTGGAGCTCATGAATAATTCAACACTTGTACACGACGACGTACATAGAGTGAGCACTACAAGTACACATATATAGTATACACACGTAAGTATATATGCACGTATATGTACACGCACGTGCTCACACGTAGTGCAAATACACATGTACACATGACGTGTGCGCATACACTTATGAATGGCTATTGACACTACACCTGTACACAAGCCTAACATTACATATGTGTACACATGACTGACAAGCCTACACATATGCACACATAACCAACAAAACTAGACGTGTGCACTAACAACCACACAGGTGAACACATAACAAAACTAAACATGTGTGCACATAACTAATACACGTATGCACATAAATGACAACACTACACATGTGTGCACATAACTAACAATACACATGTGCACACATAACTAACACTATGCATGTGTGCACACAACACTACATATGTGCACACATAACTAACAATACACATGTGCACACAACATTACACGTGTACATATAACCACACTACAAATGTCTACACATAACTAAGCCAGGAGCTGAGTCTCGACCCCTGCAACCACAATTAGGTGAGTACTACACTACGTGGATGTGGTACTGGAAAACCTCATGCATCAACATGTCAGGGACACTACCAGAGAGAGAGGGGAGGATGAACCAGCAAGACTGGACCTTGTGTTCACCCTGAGCAGTTCAGACATTGAGGACATCACTTACATGAGGCCCCTTGGAGCTAGTGATCACGTGGTTCTGAGTTTTGAATATATAGTAGAGTTGCAGGTGGAGAGAGTAATAGGAATTGAATTGGAAAAGCCAAACTATAAAAGTGGGGACTACACAGGCATGAGGAACTTCCTGCAGGAGGTTCAGTGAGACAGAGAACTGGTAGAAAAGTCAGTAAACGAGATGATGGAATATGTAACAACAAAATGCAAGGAGGCAGAGGAAAGGTTTGTTCCCAAGGGCAACAGAAATAATGAGAAGACCAAAGTGAGTCCTTGGTTTACCCGAAGGTGTAGGGAGGCAAAAACAAAGTGTGCCAGAGAATGGAAAAGGTACAGGAGGCAAAGGACCCAGGAAAATAAAGAGATTAGTCGAAAAGCCAGAAACGAGTGTGCACAGGTAAGGAGGGAGGCGCAGCGAGTACGAAAACGACATAGCACCGAAAGTCAAGTCTGACCCGAAACTGCTGTATAGCAACGTTAGGAGGAAGAGAACAGTCAAAGACCAGGTGATCAGGCTGAGGAAAGAAGGTGGGGAACTCACAAGAAACGATCAAAAGGTATGCGAGGAGCTCAACATGAGATTTAAGGAAGTATTTACAGTGGAGACACTAAGGCCTCTGGGAGGACAAGACAGAGGGGGATACAAGCAAGGAATATACCAACAAGTGTTGGATGACATACATCTGAGGAGGAGGTGAAGAAGCTGCTAAGGGACACTGATACCTCAAAGGCAATGGGACTGGACATCTCCTCGTGGGTCCTTAGAGAGGGAGCAGAAATGCTGAGTGTGCCACTAACCATAATCTTCAACACATCCTTTGAAGCTAGGAAACTACCTGAGGTATGGAAGACGGCAAATGTAGTTCCCATTTTTTAAAAAGGAGACAGAAAACAGATACTAAACTATAGACCAGTGTCACTGGCATGTATACTATGCAAAGTCATGGAGAAGATTATCAGGAGGAGAGTGGTGGAGCACCTGGAACGGAACAAGAGTATAAACGACAACCAGCACGGATTTATGGAAGGCAAATCCTGTGTCACAAACCTTCTGGAGTTTTATGATAAATTAACAGAAAACACGAGAGAGGGAAGGGGGTTGAGTGCATCTTCTTGAACTACAAGAAGGCCTTTGACACAGTTCCTCACAAGAGATTAGTGAAGAAGCTAGAGGATCAGGCACGTATAACAGGAAGGGCACTGCAATGGATCAAGGAATACCTGACAGGGAGGCAACGACGAGTCATGGTATGCGATGAGGTATCACAGTGGGAACCTGTGACAAGCAGGATCCCACAGGGGTCGGTCCTAGGACCAGTGCTATTTCTGGTATACGTGAATGACGTGATGGAAGGGTTATTCTCAGAAGTGTCCCTGTTTGCAGATGATGTGAAGTTAATGAGGAGAATTAAATCAGATGAGGATCAGGCAGGACTTCAAAGAGACCTGGACAGGCTGGACACCTGATCCAGCAACTGGCTTCTCGAATTTAACCCCGCCAAATGCAAAGTCATGAAGATCGGGGAAGAGCAAAGAAGACCGCAGATGAAGTATAGGCTAGGTGGCCAAAGACTGCAAACCTTGCTCAAGGAGAAAGATCTTGGGGTGAGTATAACACCGAGCACGTCTCCGGAAGCACACATCAACCAGATAACTGCTGCAGCATATGGGCGCCTGGGAAACCTGAGAACAGCATTCCGATACCTTAGTAAGGAATCGTTCAAGACACTGTACACCGTGTACGTCAGGCCCATATTGGAGTATGCAGCACCTGTTTGGAACCCACACTTGATCAAACACGTCAAGAAATTAGTGAAAGTGCAAAGGTTTGCGACAAGGTTAGTTCCATAGCTAAGGGGAATGTAATACGAAGAAAGGTTAAGGGAAATCGGCCTGACGACACTGGAGGACAGGAGGGTTAGGGGAGACATGATAATGACATACAAAATACTGCGTGGAATAGATAAGGTGGAGAGAGACAGGATGTTCCAGAGAGGGGACAGAGAAACAAGGGGTCACAATTGGAAGTTGAAGACTCAGATGAGTCAAAGGAATGTTAGGAAGTATTTCTTCAATCACAGAGTATCAGGAATGGAATAGCCTAGCAAGTGAGGTAGTGGAGGCAGGAACCATACACAGCTTTGAGATGAGTTTTGATAAAGCTCATGGAGCAGGGAGAAAGAGGACCTAGTAGCACTCAGTGAAGAGGCGGAGCCAGGAGCTGAGTCTCGACCCCTGCAACCACAATTAGGCGAGTACAATTAGGTGAGTACTACGCATGTGTACACATAACACTACTCATGTATACACACAACACTACACATGTGTACACACAACACTACACGTGTACACACAACACTACACATGTGTACACATAACTAAACACTACATATGTATGCACACAACACTACACGTGTACACATAACTAACACTACACATGTGTATACATAACTAACAACACTACACATGTATACACACAACACTACATATGTGTACTTATAACTAACACTACTGGTGACAACACTCTAAACATTAATATTAATTTTGTTAGCGTTAATTATAATTAAAGTAATTAAGACTTCATTACAAACACCCAGAGTTCGCTAACTTATTTTCAACCACCAAATTAAAAAACATAATTTGTTAAGTGCGTTATTAAATATTATATTTCTCTGTTTACTAGAAGTTATGTGGGTAATGTGGGTATTATGTGGTTACTGTGGGTATTATGTGGGTAATGTGGGTATTATGTGAGTGTGGGTATTATGTGGTTAATGTGGGTATTACGTGGGTAATGTGGGTATTATTATCGTAAAGGGTTCTTTAATGGAGATATCGTAGGTTGAAAGTAGACACACTTGTAGGATGGTAAATGTATTGTCAGACTCGCAAATGTCTCTAAAAAAAAATATTATCGCTGTAACACTTGAAGAATGAGATTGATGGATTGTTTATATCGTCTTGCTGCTGTCCTCTGCACAGATGATCGTAGAATTGCGCTTAAATCGGCGATAGACAACACACAGGAGGCTTTTAAAGATGGCGCGACACACTCTAGCTCTTGACCCCCTATGTGGTCCTTAAAATATGGTGCTACAACCCTTAGCAGTGCACCAAAACACTGATGAGGTAGGTGAGTTGTAATGGCCGACTGTAGTTGGGTTTGTGGGTTAATGGCTGAGCGAGGCGTCTGAGACCGGCAATGGTGCGACACACGTGATCGTGAGTGGCTGGGCTTATGGGTTGAACGTCGTAAGCCTCACTGAGAACACCCACACTGCCGCGAAGATAATTCTAAGCCGGCTGGCTTAAAATAAACCCACAAAATACTACAACACCACAAGGATGACAAGGAGCACTCAGAATGCTTGGAGCTTGAATCACAAGCGATGAAGACTACTCACGTGGCTTGCTTGAGTACTGGGGTAAGACACCTGGGTTAGTTGCTAGCTGGCTTATCTTAACCCTTCACACAGAATAGCTTGATAACTTCACACGATGAGCACAGCAGGGGTGGAAGCTGGCTTGGCAGGCAAAATAATTGGATGGAGTAGGCTAGGCTGGACTGGACTCGGTTGTTCTGACTCCCCCACCACAGACTGGAAACTGGCTTATTTTGCAAACTCGGGTCAACCCCTCGTGAGTGATGCAAAAAAGCAGGAAACACTAATACAAAGAGACTGACCAGTGAATAATGTAGAAGCTGGTAGAGTAGCTGGCTTGAGGTAGCTGGCTGGGTGAATCTCTGTAGTCGATAGGCCTACTGGTGACACGAAATGGCCGTCTTGCTGGTCGAAATTTTATCTCCAGAAATCGCTGTAATCGTCAGAATTACAGGCCCTCCGCTGCCACCATTTATCGTAAAGGGTTCTTTAATGGAGATATCGTAGGTTGAAAGTAGACACACTTGTAGGATGGTAAATGTATTGTCAGACTGAGATGAGGGATGGAGCCCCAGCTGCCTTGCCTGTCTACGCCTGGATCGTCTGCCGCCGAGTGAGGACGGACAGAGGAATGAGCCTCCTCGTGTGCATCCCGTGACGTCACACAAAGCCACAGGCCTACGAGGGGTCTCGTGTCTAAAGCACATGGATGATGCTACTGCTATGCTATATAATACTGGGAATACAGGGATCAGCAACTATGCTGACATTATGTGGTTACTGTGGGTATTATGTGGTTACTGTGGGTATTATGTGAGTGTGGGTATTATGTGGTTAATGTGGGTATTACGTGGGTAATGTGGGTATTACGTGGGTAATGTGGGTATTATGTGGGTAATGTGGATATTGTGTGGGTAATGTGGGTATTATGTGGGTAATGTGGGTATTAATGTGGTTAATGTGGGTATTATGTGAGTGTGGGTATTATGTGGTTAATGTGGGTATTACGTGGGTAATGTGGGTATTATGTGGTTACTGTGGGTATTATGTGGTTATGTGGGTATTATGTGATGTGGGTATTATGTGAGTGTGGGTATTATGTGGTTAATGTGGGTATTATGTGAGTGTGGGTATTATGTGGTTAATGTGGGTATTAGTGGTAATGTGGGTATTACGTGGGTATGTGGGTATTATGTGGTTAATGTGGGTATTATGTGGTTACTGTGGGTATTATGTGAGTGTGGGTATTATGTGGTTAATGTGGGTATTATGTGGGTAATGTGGGTATTATGTGGTTAATGTGGGTATTATGTGGGTAATGTGGGTATTATGTGGGTATTATGTGGGCAATGTGGGTATTATGTGGGTAATGTGATTTAGGTGATCAATATGGATATTATGTGTTTAATATAGATATTATGTGGTTAATATGGATAATATGGTTAACACAGATTTTCTATGGAAACTGGGTGGTTAATATGCAGTGGAGAGGTAGCAGGTGGAGGTGGAGTAGAGGTGGAGTAGGTGGAGTAGAGGCGGAGTAACTGGAGGAGTGGAGGTAGAGTAGGTGTAGGAGTGGAGGTGGAGGAACGGAAGTGTAGTAGGTGGAGGAGTAGAGGTGGAGTAGGTGGAGTTGAGGTGGAGTAGATGGAGGAGTGGAGGTGGAGTAGGTGGAGGAGTGGAGGTGGAGTAGGTGGAGGAGTGGAGGTGAAGCAGGTGGAGTGGAGTGGAGTAGGTGGAGGAGTGGAGTGGAGGAACGGAAGTGTAGTAGGTGGAGGAGTAGAGGTGGAGTAGTGTGGGAGTTGAGTGGGTGGAGTAGGTGGAGGAGTGGAGGTGGAGTAGGTGGAGGAGTGAGGTGGAGAGGTGGAGGATGTGGAGGTGGAGCAGGTGGAGGAGTGGAGGTGGAGTAAGGGGTGGAGGAGTGGAGGTGGAGTAGGTGGAGGAGTGGAGGTGGAGTAGGTGGAGGAGGACGGGAGTAGGTGGAGGAGGGAGGTGAAAGGTGAAGGATAGAAACAAAAGAGAGGAAAAGATAGCTAAAAGACACAACAGTATGAACATAACAGATACTGTTGAAGATTGAGACACTTATGCAGCATATGGGAATCTTTATTCAGGAAACGTTTCGCCACACAGTGGCTTCATCAGTCCAATACAAAGAGGAAGGCGTAAGGAGAGGAGGAGTATGAGGTAATCAGTCCCTCAGCGTGGAGTCGATGTGTTCAGTCCATCAATCTTGTAGAATGTACAGCATAGGGCCGTAGACGTGGCTTATATACTGTAGTGAGGTGAGGTGAAGCAGGCGGAGGCGGGGTCATAGTGGTACCATCCACTAGTCGAAGTAGGTGCTTCACCTCACCTCACTACAGTATATAAGCCAGGTCTACGGCCCTATGCTGTACATTCTACAAGATTGATGGACTGAACACATCGACTCCACGCTGAGGGACTGATTACCTCATACTCCTCCTCTCCTTACGCCTTCCTCTTTGTATTGGACTGATGAAGCCACTGTGTGGCGAAACGTTTCCTGAATAAAGATTCCCATATGCTGCATAAGTGTCTCAATCTTCAACTTGTCGGTTTTTCAAACCATTCATCATAACAGATACTGAATAACGGAAAGATAATATCTGAGAGAGAGCCAAGGATACGGTATAGATGATAAGGTTAAAAGAAAAAAAAAACACAGGATAAAGAAGCAGAGAAATGTGCTGAAAGATAAAATTGAACAAATACAATATTCCATTACTGGTATGTTATCAAACTCCAGGATTAATGGAGATAGCAGAAAGAATAGAAAACAAGATAAATGATGTAGCAGAGGGAACAGAAGATAGAGGTTAGTGAATTAACAAGTGTCTTCACATCACTGATGATATATGATACACTATGTTACTGATGACAGTACATATATACAAAGTGAGTAATGTACAGTAAGAGGAACGGTGTTCTTATAAACATACTGTAATACACAGTACTTTATCTCATTTTTGGAAAAGATAGTAGGCTTGTTAGTATTATTATTATTACTACTATTACTACCACTATTATTATTGTTAGTGTTATTATCATTATTATTAACACAGGCCGTCTCCCACTGAGGAAGCGTGATCACCCCTTCCCCCAAGAACGAAGCACATTCACCGTCACTCAATGGCTGTCTTGCCAGAAGCTGCTGACCTCACAATTCAAATGACCCTCTGAAATGCATCATCTTCACCCCTCTTTCAGAGTGAAGGCACTTTACGTCCACTTCAAGACTCAAATCTGGCTAACCTTTTTCCTTGAATCCCTTCATAAAATGATATTACCTTGCTCACGCTCCAACCGAACGTCATGCCACGAAAAAACCACTTGCCTCCATTCGTCCGAACTAAAGCGCTCATACAAGCAAGTTGGATATTCCAGCCCCAGGCACTCAAAACCTCCTTTAATGCCTCCCCACAACTCTCCGTGAGACTAACCCTACCCGTCCTTCCCTCCACCACAGATTTTTATATCCTCTTACTCATTCTGCTTTCCTCCATCTTGTCTCAAGTACTCTAACCCTCAGCAGCCACCCCTCGTCCATCTGAATAATACTTTTGGTAATCCCATACCTTCTTCTAATCTTAACATTCCACATTCTCTACATAATATTCACATCACACATTGCCCTCAAACATGAACATCTCCACTAGCTCCAGCCTCCTCCTCCTTACTGCAACATTTAAAACCCATGACTAACACCCATTCCCATTTTTTTTTTGCCTAGGTAAACATAGCTCTGTCTCGACATTGTCTCGAAGAAATACCCATCTTTTCCTCTCTTCTATTCTCTGGTTTGCCTTGTCTTTCATAAACTAATTTGCCGACAAATTTTTTTTAAAACCCCGACTGATTCACTGATTCCCACCGACGTAGGATGACCCAACAAAGAAAATACTTTCACTGTCACTCATTCAATCACTCTTACCAGAAACGTGCTGATGTCGCAGATCAGACGACCCTCCAAACTGTAACATCCCCACCCCTCCTTCAGGGTGCAGGAACTGTGGTTCTCACTCCTAGACTCAAGTCTGCCAAACCGGTTTCCCCTGAATCCCTTTATAAATGTTACTTCCGCTTCCTGGAACTCCTCCTACCCGCCTTCCCTCTACCCCCTAATTTATATTTCCTACTAGTCATCCTACTTTGTTTCTTCCTCTCTGTACGTCAAAACCACGTCAGTAACTTCCCCCTGTGCCCTATAAATAATACTTTCAGAAATCCCACACCTCCTAATCTCCAAACTACGAATTCTCTGCAAAACATTCACACCACACATTGCCCTGACATGCGACATCTCAACTGCTTTCAACACCCTCTTCATTGTAACATCTAAAGCTCATGCTTCAAACCCATATAACAGTATTGTTATTATTATTATTATTATTATTATTATTATTATTATTATTATTATTATTTACAAAAATAACAGACGCATTAGCAAAAAAAAAAAAAAAACTATAATTACTGGAAGTCATCCGCCTTTAACGTTCTTCAAAGTCTGTAGACCAAATTATTTACTTTTCTTACTTATTCACTTAATTTTTCATTACTCGTTCGCTTAATCTTGTTTATTCCCATTAAAGCATTAAATTGTAATTATGGTTGACGGTTTGCTTATCAACATAGTTGAGAGGAGTCGTGGCACGTCTGGCGTCCAGCTGGAAATACCTCTCACAAGGGCAACCAAACTTTTCTACCCGCTTTAAAGAAAAATTTATATAATATATATATATGTGTGTGTGTGTGTGTGTGTGTGTGTACTCACCTATATGTACTCACCTATATGTGGTTGCAGGGGTCGAGTCATAGCTCCTGGCCCCGCCTCTTCACTGGTCGATACTAATTCACTCTCTCCCTGCTCCATGATATTTGTCATACCTCTTCTTAAAGCTATTTATGGAACTTGCTTCTACTGGTTCACTCTCCAGATTATTCCAGTTCCTGACAACTCTAAGGCTAAAGAAATATTTCCTAACATCCCTATGACTCATCTGGGTTTTCAGTTTCCAACTGTGTCCCCTTGTTTCTGTATCCCATCTCTGAAACATTCGATCCTTGTCCACCTTGTCAATGCCTCTTAGTATTTTATATGTTGTTATCATGTCACCTCTATCCCTCCTATCCTCTAGTGTCATCAGGTTGAGTTCCCTTAACCTCTCCTCATAAGACATACCCCTCAGTTCCGGGACTAATCGTGTTGCAAATTTTTGCACTTTCTCCAATTTCCTGACGTGTTTGACTAAGTGAGGGTTCCATACTGGCGCTGCATATTCCAGTATAGGCCTTACGTACACTGTGTACAATGTCGTGAATGACTCCTTACTCAGATGTCTAAACGCCAATCTCAGGTTTGCCAATCTCCCATATGCTGCAGCAGTTATTTGATTGATGTGTGCCTCAGGGGACATGTTCGTTATAATGCTTACCCCAAGATCCTTTTCTTTAACTAACGTTTGCAGCTGTTGGTTTCCTAACCTGTACTCCGTCTGCGGTCTTCTGTGTCCTTCCCCAATCTTCATGACCTTACACTTACTGGGATTAAACTCCAGGAGCCATTTGTCGGACCATACTTGTAGTTTGTCCAGATCCTCTTGTAATCTTAACTGATCCTCGCCCACTTGTATTCTCATCAGTTTCACATCATCAGCGAACAGTGACACTTCTGAATCTATTCCTTCCACCATGTCATTCGCGTATACAAGAAACAGCACCGGCCTAGGACTGAACATTGTGGAACCCCACTCGAAACATTCGCCCACTCCGACACTTCAGCACGTACCAACACACGTTGTTTCCTTCCTATCAGGTATTCCCTGATCCATTGCAGTACCTTCCCCGTTATTCCTGCCTGCTCCTCTAATTTTTTCACCAGTCTCTTGTGTGGTACTGTGTCAAAAGCCTTCTTGCAATCTAAAAAGATGCAATCTACCCATCCCTCTCTCTCCTGTCTTACTTCTGTTACCTTATCGTAGAACTGAAGTAAATTTGTGACACAGGATTTCCCATCTCTGAAGCCGTGCTGACTGCCATGTATGAGCCCAATCTTTTCAACGTGTTTCCACTACTTTTCTCCTGATAATCTTTTCCATGACTTTACATACTATACAAGTCAGTGACACTGGTCTGTAGTTTAATGCTGCCTGTCTGTCCCCTTTCTTAAAAATTGGAACTACATGTGCTGTCTTCCACGCCTCAGGCAACTGCCCTGTTTCGATAGATTTACTGAAGATTGCTGCTAATGGCACACACAGTTCCTCTGCTCCCTCTCTCAGTATCCATGGAAATATGTTATCTGGGCCCACCGCCTTTGAGGTATCGAGTTCGTCTAGCAGTTTCTTCACCTCTACCTTGGTTATGTGTATTGTGTCCAGCGCCTGCTGGTGCACCCTACCTCACAGTTTGCTGGAAGCATTCCTGACTCTATTGTGAATACTTGTCTAAATCTTTTGTTTAGTTCATCACATACTTCTTGGTCACTCTTCGTGAGCTCCCCTCCTTCTTTCCTCAGCCTGATTACCTGGTCCTTGACTGTTGTTTTTCTCCTAATGTGACTGTATAACAACTTTGGTTCAGATTTGGCTTTTGATGCTATGTCGTTCTCGTATTGCCTCTGGGCCTCTCTCCTTATCCTTACATATTCGTTTCCGGTTCTTCTGCTCAGCTCCTTGTTTTCTTGAGTCCTTTGCCTTCTATACCTTTTCCATGCTCTAGCACACTTGGATTTGGCCTCTTTACACCTCCATTTAAACCATGGGCTCACTCTGGTCTTAACATTTTTTCTGTTGCCCTTTGGTATGAACCTTTCCTCTGCCTCCCTGCACTTAGTGGTTACTATTTCCATCATTTCATTTACTGTCTTTCCATCTAGTTCTCCTTCCCACTGCACTTCATGCAGGAAACTGCTCATTCCTATGTAGTCCCCTTTTTTGAAGTTTTGTTTCTCTCTTTGTTCTCGTGCTGCTGCATTCTCCACTGTAAACTCCACAAGATATTCAAAACTCAGGACATCATCATCACTAGTGCCAAGGGGTCTTTCGTGGGTGATATCCCTTATGTCTGAACTATTCAAGGTGAATATGAGATCCAGCCTTGCTGCAACATCCTCTCCTCTCTCTCTGGTTGTATCCCTAACATAATGATGCATGAAGTTCTCCAATACAGTCTCCAACATCTTAGTCCTCCATGTTTCTGGTCCCCCATGTGGCTCTAGATTTTCCCAGTCAATCTCTCTATGATTGAAATCCCCCATTATAAGCAATTTTGTCCTACCCATATGAGCCCTCCTGGCCACTTCAGCTAGTGTATCCACCATTGCCCTATTGCGCACATCATACTCTTCTCTTGTTCTCCTGCTGTTAAGTGGTGGGTTATACATCACTGCTATCATCACCTTTGGACCACCAGTCTGAAGTGTTCCTACAATGAAGTCGTCTGTTTCCCTTCTTTCCATTCCTCCCATTTCCTCAAAACTCCACTGTTTTTTTATGAGCAATGCTACTCCTCCCCCTGCTCTGTTCTCTCTGTCTTTCCTCATAATCTGATATCCAGGTGGAAAAACTGCATCTGTTATCATCCCTGTAAGTTTTCTCTGTTAGTGCTATGATGTCAGGTGATGCATCAATGATGCGTTCTTGCCACTCTTCACTCTTATTTGTTATTCCATCTGCAGTGGTGTACCATACCTTTAGCTTCCTTTCCATTACTGTATTTTGGGAGATGGAAGAGGAAGGTACAGGCTGGGAGGGTGGGAGGCAGGGCACAATATTATGGGAGGCTGCTGTGATTGTGGAATTAGTGCTTGGGGGGGGTAGTGGCTATGGAGTGAGGTTCGTTTCTGTTTACTGTGTTTGGTTGATATGTGGTGGCAGGGGTTGAGAGGTTTCTGTAAGCATTTGTGTTTGATGTTCCTCCAAAGGCTGAGTTTTCCTGTCTGTCGTTGCCTGTCCTGTCTCTCTTTCCTTCCACTGGTTCTGTCTTACTCTCATTTTCAGTTGTTCCCTTTCCTTTCGTGTTCTGTCTCGATTTAGGAACACTTTTTGATAATCTGGAGAGTCCTTTAACAGTGGTTTCTGTTGTAGTATCCTGTTCCTTACCACATCTGTCTTGAATGTCAATCTGATTGGTCGATTTTTTCCCCTCGAATACCCCCCAAGTCTGTGAAAATTTTCTACCTGAGACATGTCCCTCTCTCCTGTTATTGCAATGATGTTCTTAATCTCTGTTTTCTCCCAATGCTTTCTTTCATCATAGGTCTGCCCTTCAGCCTCCTGAAGCCCATGAATAATTATTGACCTCTCCCTCTCTTCTTCCCATTTCTTTTCCCTCTGTATCTCTGGATCTGATTTAAGCATCTCCTTTGCTGTTTCCCTAATCATCTCCCAGACACCATGATGGCCTGATATTACTGCTGCAAAAGACTGCTTAGATCCATCCCCTCCTTCAGTCCCCTCGCTGCCTGCTGATGTTCCCATTTCAGTCATCTTGCTCCTTTCGGACTTCATCTTTAGATCCTGCTTCAGCACATCCATTTCTTCCTCCAATCTCTGCATCTTTGTCTCGGCTACTACAGCTCGTGATTCCCACTTATTGCTCTCTGCAGATATTTGCTCTAGCATGTTATTGCAAAGCTCGTTTAACCTTTTCTCCCACTGTTGTTCCATTTTGTTCTTGAGCCTTTCTACCCATTCTTCCTTTTCCGACCAGCCATCATCAGTTCCCTTGCCTTTACGTCCTCCCTTTTGAGAGCCCATTTTGTTTTTATCCTGTTGGGATGTTCTAGCTGCTTCAACTTATCGTAAAAATGTGTGTGTGGTGGGGGATTTATGAGCTAATGTGTTAGGTTTGTGTGTGTGTGTGTTGTGTGTGTGTGTGTGTGTGGTGTGTGTGTGTGTGTGTGTTGTGTGGGGTGTTTTGTGTTGTGTGTGTATGTGTGTATGTGGTGTATGTGTGATGTGTATGTGTGTGTATGTGTGTGTGTATGTGTGTGTATGTGTGTGTGTGGTGTGTGTATGTGTGTGTTTTGTATGTGTGTAATGTGTGTTGTGTGTGAGTTCGGGTGTCATGTCGGTATGTGTGTGGTGTTGTGTGTGTGTGTGTGTGTGTGTGTGTGTATGTGTGTGATGTTATTGTGTGTATGTATATGTGTGTGTGTATGGGTGTATGTGTGTGCGCGTGTGCGTGCTACTCTTTTGAAGATTATAATTTTTTTTCACAATCAATTCCTTCTTAATATACACTAATATATACTATATAATATTTACTGTGTACACTTGTGTTTGTGTGAGTGTGTTTATTAGCTTGTCGTACTTTGAAAAAGAGGGGGGGGGGTCACGTTAACACACTATTGTTATTGTTCTTGGTTCACCAGTACTCTCCAGGCCAGGATCTTTGCACACTAGGCTACGTTACTTTTTTTTGAAGATTATAGTATTATTTCTCACTCAATTCCATATTAATATATACTAATATTTATTATAATAATTACTGGTGAACACGTGTGTTTGTATGTGCGTACTCGTTTACTAATTTGTCGCTGTCAGGGGGGGGGGTCACTAGGCTACACAACTCTTCTGGAGTTTACCTGGAGATATTTAGATAATTTACTAAACATTATCAGGGTTACCATTATCTATCTCCTGGCACTGAAAGTTAGGGAGAGAGTGATGGTATAGCATACAACCAGCAGGGCGAGACACTGAGACTTTGGACACTAACCAAAATTAACCACGCATAGGCAAGTGATGTCGTCTGCACAACAATGGAGGTTCCTGCTGGTCGGCTGCTATCAACTCCTTCACTTTGTAACTCCTTCGGGAACTTTATCATGCATTCAAGTTTTAATTTACTTTTTCTTAAGACTTGATATTCACTCTTTTTTTAGACAGTATATGGTTAATAACAAATCTGAATTATCTCATCACAACACAACAGGGGTACTCTTTTCTTCTTAGTATTTACTTTAATCCTTTCGGACCTTATCACAACTGCATATATAATTCTATAACTTTCAACACTCTGTATTGTTAATTTTCAACCCGTTAACCCAATTAACGTTATGTAATTTGTGATCAACACTGCACCAGCAGCCTAAAGCTGACTGCTTACCCTCCTCTCACTCAACATTCATCAAATCTTAAATTGTAAAATTCTGATATCTTATAACCAACAACATTATTTGTCATTTGAAAGTTATACCTTGAGGTATGTTCACTGTTTCATCACTGTACGTGCCCTAATAATATCTAGGACAGCCACTAGAACGCTAACCTCCCCTGAGCACATTTAGCGATACTTTCAAGTGAGATGTTGTGTGTGGTGTTGTGTGTGTGTGTGTGTAGTGTGTATTTGTGGATGTTGTGTTGTGTGTGTGTGTGGCGTTGACAGCCACTAGAACGCTAAATCCTGGAAGCACTATTTAGCGATACTGCTTCGTGTGTGTGTGTGGTGTGGATTTATAACTTCCTAATAAAACACAAAGAGTAATAGTAAAACGAGTAAAGTCAGAGGCGGCTACAGTGAAAAGCTCTGTTCCACAAGGCACAGTACTCGCTCCATCCTCATATCTGGCATACACAGAGATGTAAGACACAGCACCGTGTCCTCCTTTGCGCATGACAGTGTAATCCATCGAAGACACTGCAAATCTCCAAGCGGACATCAACCAAATCTTCAAATAGGCCGCAGAAAACAGTATGTTCAATGAAGACAAATTTCAATTACTCCGCTATCTAAAACTCGAGGAAATTAAAACTGTGTACCTGGAGGTTACCTGGAGGTTATTCCGGGGATCAACGCCCCCGCGGCCCGGTCCATGACCAGGCCTCCCGATGGATCAGGGCCTGATCAACTAGGCTGTTACTGCTGGCCGCACGCAGTCCAACGTACGAGCCACAGCCCGGCTGATCCGGCACTGACTTTAGGAGTATAAAACAAATTCCAACTACACAATACAGCGAAAAACTAATGTGAAGGGTCTGGGAGTAATCATGTTAGAAAATCTCACTTTCAAAGATCACAACAATATATCTACGATGTCTGCTAGGAAAATGAAGAGAATCATTATGAGTTTGGTATCTCTAGTTCTGAAGAACTAGAGATGCCAAGCCCATGACGATTCTCTTCAAATCGCTTCCCTCTAGACTGGAATACTGCTGTACACTAACGGCCCCTTTCAAGGCAGGAACGGTTGAAGCCCTTTGATTTGTACTTCCTGGAACGCAGGCGAAAAAGATACATGATATTAGTCCCAAATCTGCACACGAAAATCGCTCCCTACGAAAGCAAAAGACTCGACAGGAGATGCAACATCCCCCCAATGTAAAGCAGGGGCGCCACGAGTACGCTAAGAGACAACACAATAGGTTTCAGGGACCCAAGACTGTTCAACTGTCTCCCTGCATACATAAGGGTTACTACCAATAGACCCCGGCTGACTTCAAGGAGCTGGACAGGCACCTAAGTTGTGCCTGACTAGCCGGGTTGTGGTTCGTACGTCGATTGATCAGGCCCTGATGCGCCACAAGGCCTGGTCACGGCCCGGGTCGCGGGGGCGTTGACCCCGAAACCTCCTCCAGGCATGCTCCTAAATAGTAAATTATATATTACAGGTCTAAAACTATTACAAAAAGAGCAAAACAATATTTATTCCCCAATAAAATAAAATGTAAGATTTTGTAACGTGTTTTCACGAGACAGAAAAGTCAAGCTGTCCTTGCCAGAGTACACTACGTTAACCAGGCTTCCGTTTGCACTTACAAGAGCACGCAATTACCTCCACTGGGGGCGTTTGCTATACCCCGTTTACTACTTTTTACGAACAAAAGCAAAGCAGGGAAACAAACAGTGTAAATGTATACATACACCCCGCACATAAACGAGAGAAGCCTAACGACGACAGTTTCGGTCCGACTTGGACCATTGACAAAGTCACACAGTGTGAACTTTGCAATGGTCCCAAGTCAGGACCGCATACGTCTGTCGTTAGCTTCCTCTCTTTCATGTGCGGGATATTGTGTATCGTTTCCAGTCACGGTATTGTGCCTTTTTGTATTTATGTATACATATACAATTTAACACAGCCACACTGTACAGTAGTGTGCATATTATTGAAGTGATAAAAAAAGAACATTTATTTGGAAATAAATGTTTATTTGAAAAATACACGGTAATGATTTGAACAGATAATTTATTTAACAAGAGATATGACAAGGCCTTTGCGTTTTATAAGCATCCGCTAACCAAACCCTTGGCATAAAATCGACCACTGTGAACATATTTTGCAAGTTTCATGTCGATTACCATTGTCCAATAACAGGGCAGCAAATTAGATTCACCTCCCGTTGAACAGTCCTGTTCGCGTTTCCTGCTTTTGGTTATTGTCCATAGATTCTCATTTGGTTAGGCAGAAGAGTTTTTCAGGCTTAACCCCCTCTCTACTCATCGAAGACTGACATGCATTTTTCTTTCTGAACGTGTGGCAAGGAATCAAGATAAAGCTGGAAAAAGCCCTCTTCCATCAGAAAGCCTCTATCCAATGGGAAACAAATAGAGCTCCCAGATTGCCTTGTATTTGCCACTATCATCGTTCCCTATTAACAATTAAACCCGCCCAGGCTTTAGCATAAAACTCACCCCAAAACCTCTAGGTGGATGTTTTGCGCTTGTTTGAATGTGTCCATCTCCGAAGAGGTTCGCGCGTTTTGCTTCCGGCTCACTACCACTGATCTGTACCATGTACTTAAAAATGCGCCACATCGAAAATATAACTTTCTCCATTCATCTGTCATCCATCCATTATGCTCAATGCCCACCGAAGCCGTTTTCTCTTCACACAGCAGTCAAAATTGATTTCCTTACCGTCTTTCCTGGCACATCTGCCAGATTCAAAAGAGCCATCGTCGAACAGTTTGAAGAACAACATTTTCCGCCGCTGCAGCAAAATCTCTCTGTAGATCATTTTTCCGCTGGATTTCTGGATCCTCACACTAATTCTTAAGATAACCTTGTCATACGTGAGGTGTCTTGCGTTTGCATCCAATTATCTTACCTCCACGTAGCGCATTCACAATCACCTAAGTCGTCATCTCTATTGTAAACCGACCAAAAGATGACTTTGCTAGGCTCAAATTTTCGCGCTCTGTCCCTGATACTCAAATCATATATTATCCTAAGATGTACAATACTTCCACGCTTCCTAGGTGTAACATCCGTCATGAATTTCAGCAGTAATCATGAAATGAAGAACTGGCGAAACCATGTTCACTCACGGAGCCCACTTGCTGGAATAGCCTTAAAGAACAACAGCTGTTGTAGCATTGACGACTCTTCTGAAAAGAACCCAAACTACATTAAGCTTAAGACTAACACATGCGAGATAATCACAAAATTTACTCCTGTCGCAATTAATTTGTACACTACTATAAACACACACACACGCCCAGTTTAAATACATATATACAATGTAAATGCACAACCGTACAGTGTAAACACATACAGAGAAAACAAAAAACATCAGAGCCACTCAGCATCCAAAGCATCACCTCCTGGGACACACTTTACGTCAAGTTCTTCAGATTTCGCCGCTTTATCAAAAGCTGTAGAGATCTTGTAAAAAAATCTCAGCAAAGTTTTCGACATTACTATAAGCAGGGGCTGCAAGCTTCAAGAAGCATCTTGATGCTTCAAGAAACATAAAGATGCTTCAAGAAGCATCAAAATGTTTCAAGAAGCATCAAAATGCTCCAAGAAGCATCAAGATGCTCCAAGAAGCATCAAGATGCTCCAAGAAGCATGAAAGAAGCCTTCAGAACTCTTCAGAGGCACGTGAAAAAAAATGCTGCTCTATCGTCATAACACAAATATTAACTTTAAGATCAATACCTTTCTGTAATAAGAATCTTATTTCTCTGAGCTTCAGAAAATGTTTATTACCTGACACATAAGTGAGAATGAACACACAATAATAAAGTCGAATGAGATATGAGTAAAATACTCAGAATTTCCATGGAATGCAGATTGAATGGTAGATTGTAAATTCTCAAGCAGATGATAACTATGTTCTTAAAAGAATTTATCCAAATAGTTAACAATATCTACAATAATGAACAAGAGAATAACACTGGCACCATCAACAATATTATATACGATAATGATTATCATCAGTCATGATAACTACGATTATTAATATAAGATATAGGAGAACACGATAAGTTAAAGAAGATGAATAAGAAGACCAGAATAAAATATCTACGAAGAACAAGAGGAAGAGGACCAAAATAAAATACCTAGGAACAATGCTTGAGGCTGCTGACGTGTCCAGCTTCCTGGGTAACAAGGCTGGCATCCTGGCTAGCCACTCAATATTACGAGGCATTTGTAGCCGAGTGGCTCAGGCGGCAGAGTCACCAGCCCTTGTGGCGAGTTGGTGGCTTTGCTTCATATCCTGGTTGATATTTTATAAATGTCGTGACGAATAGGTAAAAACTTGCTATTTTGGCTTAAACAGCAACGCTCTTCTTGCCGAATAAGGCAAGCGAAAATTTGTGTATGCAATAATCTCGTAAAAATCATTCTGAATCTAACGAAAAAAATATATTTCATTGTGTTTGTTTATTATTAAATTATTGTAAACTAATCTAAAATATATTTGGTTGCATTAGCCTAAATTAAATTGCGCTTGTTATAATAAGGCTAGGTAAGTTTTCTAAGGTTCTTTTGGTACAAAATTATTTTTTTAATTAACACAAATGAAAAAATATACCTTTAAACATAAGAAAAATTTTTAGAAAGGACTTAATTTTAAATGAGTTTTTGCTTCTTGCTAATTCACCAATTTTACCTATTCGGCACGACATTATATATATTAATATATATATTACATATATATAATATATATATATATATATATATATATATATATATATATATATAATATATATATATATAAATATGATGGGGTCCACCTCTGGTGTAAATTGTGGGACCCATAGCCTCGGAGAAGTGGATAAAAAGGCTTCAAGGAAGAATATTGGATTTCTTCCTGAAGCCATTTGAATATTCCACTTCCCTATATATATATAATATATATATATATATATATATATATATATATATATATATATATATATATATATGTGTGTGTGTGTGTGTCGTGCCGAATATGTAAAACTGGTCAATTAGCAAGAACTCATTTAAAATTAAGTTCTTTCTAAAATTTTCTCTTATACGTTTAAAGATATATTTTTTTCATTAATGTTGATGTAAAAAATTTATAATTTTGCACCAAAAGGAACTTAGAAAACTTACCTAACCTTATTATAACAAGCGCAATTTATTTTAGCCTAACCCAACTAAATATATTTTAGATTTGTTTACAATAATTTAATACTAAAGAAACAAGTGAAATATATTTTTTTCGTTAGGTTCAGAATGATTCTGGCGAAATTATTGCATAAACAAATTTTCACTTGTCCTATATGGCAAGATGAGCGTTGCTATTTAAGCCAAGATCGCAAGTTCTGCCTATTCGGCACGACAATATATATAATATATATATATATATATATATATATATATATATAATAATAATATATATATATATATATATATATATATATATATATGAGAGAGAGAGTGTGTGTGTGTGTTTACCGTAATGTATTGTGAGAAACTACTTCCAAAACTGAAAAACAAGAAGAAAGAAATCTGTAAATTTCAGAATAAGAGATGTCATTTACACCTGTCTGTTTCAAGGGATATTTACACATGTTCTATTTGCGTGTTATTAACAAATGTTGGCTATACGTATTATTTACACATGTTTACTTTTATGTGTCATTATCATATTTTTATGTTTGAGGCTTCATTTACACATTTGGCGCAATATTTACAAATTTTTGCATTTTTGTGGCGTCATTTATGTATGTGAGACGTTATTTACACATGTAGCCATGTCTGAGGTTTGGATGACATTTACAGTTCTTCGGGTGTCAGCCACCAGCGCAGGGTGGTGGAGATCTTGTGAGGCGGCGCTACTCATGCACTGGTCAACTCCGCTTCCACCCCGTGAAGAGGTGAGTGTGTGTGTGTGTGTGTGTGTGTGTGTGTGTGTGTGTGTGTGTTAGTTAGTTACCATTTTGTCCTAGGCACATGTCGATTAGACACTAGGCCTGTTGTGTGTGTGGTGTGTAGTGTGTGTGTGTGTGTGTGTGTGTGTGTGTGTGTGTGTGTGTGTGTGTGTTGTGTGTGTGTGTGTGTGTGTGTGTGTGTGTGTGTGTGTGTGTGACTCACCTATTTGTACTCACCTATTTGTGGTTGCAGGGGTCGAGTCATAGCTCCTGGCCCCGCCTCTTTGCTGATTGCTACTAGGTCCTCTCTCTCCCTGCTCCATGAGCTCTATTATACCTCGCCTTAAAACTATGTATGGTTCCCGCCTCCACTACTTCACTTTCTAGGCTATTCCACGGCTTGACTACTCTATGACTGAAGAAATACTTCCTATCATCCCTTTGATTCATCTGAGTCTTCAACTTCCAATTGTGACCTCTTGTGTCTGTGTCCCATCTCTGGAAATTCCCGTCTTTGTCCACCTCATCTATTCCACGCAGTATTTTATAAGTCGTTATCATGTCACCCCTGACCCTCCTGGCCTCCAGTGTCGTCAGGCCGATTTCCCTCAACCTTTCTTCGTAGGACAATCCCCGTAGCTCTGGGACTAGTCTTGTTGCAAATCTTTGCACTTTCTCTAATTTCTTGACGTGTGTGTGTGTGTGTGTGTGTGTATGTGTGTATGTTGTGATGAATGGTTTGAATGTGTGTGTATGTGTGTGTGTGTGTGTGTGTGTGTATGTGTGTGTGTATATGTGTTAGTTACCATTTTGTCCTAGGCACATGTCGATTAGACACTAGGCCTGTTGTGTGTGTGTAGGTGTGTAGGTGTGTGTGTGTAGGTGTGTGTGTGTAGGTGTGTGTGTGTGTGTGTGTGTGTGTGTGTGTGTGTGTGTGTGTGTGTGTGTGTGTGTGTGTTAGTTACCATTTTGTCCTAGGCACATGTCGATTAGACACTAGGCCTGTTGTGTGTGTGTAGGTGTGTAGGTGTGTAGGTGTGTAGGTGTGTAGGTGTGTGTGTGTGTGTGTGTTAGTTACCATTTTGTCCTAGGCACATGTCGATTAGACACTAGGCCTGTTGTAGGTGTGTAGGTGTGTGTGTTAGTTACCATTTTGTCCTAGGCACATGTCGATTAGACACTAGGCCTGTTGTGTGTGTGTAGGTGTGTAGGTTAATTACCATTTTGTCCTAGGCACATGTCGATTAGACACTAGGCCTGTTGTAGGTGTGTAGGTGTGTGTGTGTGTGTGTGTGTGTGTACTCTCCTAATTGTACTCACCTAATTGTGGTTGCAGGGGTCGAGACTCAGCTCCTGGCCCCGCCTCTTCACTGATCGCTACTGGATCCTCTCTCTCTCTGCTTCCTGAGCTTTGTCATACCTCTTCTTAAAACTATGTATGGATCCTGCCTCCACTATTTCACTTGCTAGGCTATTCCACTTGCTGACAACTCTATAACGGAAGAAATACTTCCTAACGTCCCTGTGACTCGTCTGAGTCTTCAGCTTCCAGTTGTGACCCCTTGTCCCTGTGTCCCCTCTCTGGAACATCCTATCTCTGTCCACCTTGTCTATTCCCTGCAGTATCTTGTATGTCGTTATCATGTCTCCCCTGACCCTTCTGTCCTCCAGTGTCGTCAGTCCGATTTCCCTTAACCTTTCCTCGTAAGACATTCCCTTGAGCTCTGGGACTAGCCTTGTTGCAAACCTTTGTACTTTCTCTAACTTCTTGATGTGCTTGACCAGGTGTGGGTTCCAGACTGGTGCTGCATACTCCAGTATGGGCCTAACATACACAGTGTACAGTGTCTTGAACGATTCCTTATTAAGGTATCGGAACGCTATTCTCAGGTTTGCCAGGCGCCCATATGCTGCAGCGGTTATTTGGTTGATGTGTGCCTCCGGTGATGTGCTCGGTGTTATGGTCACCCCAAGGTCTTTCTTCCTGAGTGAGGTCTGTAGTTTTTGTCCACCTAGCCTATACTCTGTCTGCAGTCTTCTTTGCCCCTCCCCAATCTTCATGACTTTGCATTTGGCTGGATTGAATTCGAGAAGCCAGTTACTGGGCCACATGTCCAGCCTCTCCAGGTCTCTTTGCAGTCCTGCCTCATCCTCGTCCGATTTAATTCTTCTCATCAACTTCACGTTATCTGCGAACAGGGACACTTCAGAGTCTATTCGTGTGTGTGTGTGTGTGTGTGTGTGTGTGTGTGTGTGTTAGTTACCATTTGGTCCTAGGCACATGTCGATTAGACACTAGGCCTGTTGTATGTGTGTGTGTGTGTGTGTGTGTGTGTGTGTGTGTGTGTGTGTGTGTGTGTACTCACCTAGTTGAGGTTGCAGGGGTCGAGTCCGAGCTCCTGGCCCCGCCTCTTCACTGATCGCTAGTAGGTCACTCTCCCTGAACCGTGAGCTTTATCATACCTCTGCTTAAATCTATGTATGGATCCTGCCTCCACTACATCGCTTCCCAAACTATTCCACTTACTGACTACTCTGTGGCTGAAGAAATACTTCCTAACATCCCTGTGATTCATGTGTGTGCGTGTGTGTGTGTGTGTGTGTGTGTGTGTGTGTGTGTGTGTGTGTGTGTGTGTGTGTGTGTGTGTGTGTGTGTGTGTGTGTGTGTGTGTGTGAAGGCGCGTGTGTGTGAAGGCGTGCGTGTGTGCTCAAAGTGCTCATTATGTCTCAGTAAGACTCGACTCAACTTAAATTTAAACAGTGACTGACTAAACGTCCTCAA
>NC_069428.1:23299348-23399348 GCF_026875155.1 Cherax quadricarinatus | reverse complement strand
GATTTAATGAACAAAAGGTTCATGCTGCCATTGGGTGAAGTGTAGTGAATAAATGCTATTCATTTCTTATTCAAAACTAAAGAATGCTCATTCTGACTTGCCTTAAATTATTACTGGCGATGCAGTCTTTAAGAAGAATGATACTACATTAGTTTCGTTGAAGTAGGTGCAAATTTGAAATTTTACTGAAATAATAAAAACCTGGAATCACTGGAGTCAGAACAATTACTAGAGAATGCCTTTCTTGGCTGGCTTTAAACTTTTACCATTAGTGGGTTTTATTACAACACAGATTATCACTCTCTGAGTTGTGTAAATTTCAATTTGCCAAATTTATTAAGCAAATTGCTTTCCATGTAATAACTAATTAATGCCTCTTCTGATCAGCTTCAAACCCTAAATGCTGATGTATCTTAATAGTAGGTATTTTTTTTATTAAGTTTGGGCTGTGTAGATGGTAATTTGATATATTTAGGATAATTTTATCAAACTAAATTTAAAAAAAAAAAGTTAAAATAAAGTATTTTTTCTTATAGCTTGGTGGAGAATTTTAAGTTAAATGTAAATGAAAAAAGTAAACTAATCTTTTTAACATTAACGAGAGAAATTTTCTTACTTTTCGTAACATTCTCAAACATTTGTTTGCTTCTTACTAATTTTTGTTTATTACTCGAGAAAGCCTTATTCGACCAGCTTCAAATTTTCAACGTTGGTATAACTGGATATTGGTCTCTTTGAAAAGTTTGAATTAGATTTGGACCATGTTTGTCCGAATTTACAATTTTTACTGAAGAAATTTGAATATAAATTTTATATGATGACTTATGAATGACTCTACTGATTCCAATCAGATCCTCTGCACTAACATTTAACTTCATTATCAATTTCTGCCGCATTCTACACTGTCCCAATCGTGAGTATTGAAGCACAAGACACTGGAATTATGAAATATAGTATACGAAGATACATTTCTTGGATCGGGCAGCTACCTAAATATTTCTAGTTTTAAACGTATCCATCTAAATATATTTAATATATTTATATATTTAATTTATTATTATAAATTTATATATATAATATATTATAAATATATTAAATATAAATATTTAAAAATATATATATTCACTACAACACAACCTCCTTCACAACACACATCCCTTTACAACACACATCCTTCACAAAACAACCTTCACAACACAAACCCTTTACAACACAACATCCTTAACAGCACATCCTTACAACCACACCCTCACAACATTACCTTCACAACACATCCCTTTACAACACAGTCCTTCCAAAAACATCCTTCACAAAAACACAACCTTCACAACACAACCTTCTAACACAACCTTCACAAACACACCTTCACAACACTCCTCATAACCATCCTTCATAACACAACCTTCACAACACACTCCTTCATAAACAATCCTTCATAACACTCCTTTGCAAACACATCCTTCAAACACATATTCATAAAAACAACCTCACAAACACAAACCCACAACACCAACCTTCACAACACATCCTTCAAAACAACTCCTTCATAACACAACCCCAAACACACCCTTCAAACACAACCTTCATAACACACATCCCCATCCACCCAACCCTTCCACAACCATCCCAAACACACCCTTTTAAAAACAACCCTTTACACACACAACCTTTAAAAAACAACCTTCAAACACACCCTTAACCCCACCTTTAAACACACAAAACCCAAACACAACCTTTAAACACACAAACCCCCACAACACACAACCTTTCACAACACAACCCTTCACAAACACAACCTTACAACACTTTCTTCACAACAACAACCTTAAACAACAAACCCTTCAAACCACAACCTTCACAACACACAACCTTCACACACAACCTTCCAAACAACAACCTTCCAACACCAACCTTCACCACACAACCTTCACAACCCCAACCTTCACAACACAAACCTTCACAACACAACCTTCACAACACAACCTTCACAACACACAACCCTTTTACAACACAATCTTCACAACACAACCTCAAACACACAACCTTCACAACACAAATTTTCAAAAACACACAACCTTCACAACCCCAACCTTAAAACACAACTTCACAACACACAACCTTCACAACACAACCTTCAAAACAAAAACCTTTCACAACACAAACCTTCACAACACACACAACCTTCAAAACCACACCTTCACATCCCCAAAACCCTTTTCACAAAAACAAAAACCCCACACAACCTTCACAACACAACTTCACAACACAAAACCCTTTTCAACACACAACCTTCACAACACAACCTTCACAACACAACCTTCCCCAAACCCACAAAACCCTTCAAAACACAATTCACAACACACAACCTTCCACAACACACAACCTTTAAACACACAATCTTCACAACACAACCTTCACAACACACAACCTTCACAACACACAACCTTCACAACACACAACCTTCACAACACACATCCTTCACATCACAACTTTCACAACACACAACCTTCACAACACACAACCTTCACAACACAACCTTCACAACACACAACCTTCACAACACACAACCTTCACAACACACAACCTTCACATCACAACCTTCACAACACACAACCTTCACAACACACATCCTTCACATCACAACTTTCACAACACACAACCTTCACAACACACACAACCTTCACAACACACAACCTTCACATCACAACCTTCACAACACACAACCTTCACATCACAACCTTCACAACACACATCCTTCACATCACAACTTTCACAACACACAACCTTCACAACACACAACCTTCACATCACAACCTTCACAACACACAACCTTCACAACACACAACCTTCACAACACACAACCTTCACAACACACAACCTTCACAACACAACCTTCACAACAACCTGTCATATACAACATGCAACTTTCTCTTAACAGTAGTATTCTCATTGTCAATGTTTAAATGTTGCCTAATTGTTGTTTTATATTTATTGAATATTTTACAATTCAATTTAATTTATAAAATATTTGTATTATACGTGTTCATTCATATATAATAAAAGGCTGTACCGAATACGACGAGTTTTATTACCTTCTTGGTTAATTAATTGGGTTGAGAGCCTATAAAATACACGAGTCTCATTAAGGCTACGTGTAACCCGGTCAACATTGAGCAAGAATGTTTTAATGACTAAAATGGGGAGTTAAAGTAAATTTCCTGTGTATATACATTGATACACACAGCTTTCAGTGTTTCGAAGAGAGACTATCACTAATTATTATCATTATTATTAAACATAATAATAATATATCAGTATTAGTATAATGGAACGGTGTAGTAAAACAGTTCAGTGATGAGTAATAAAAGTTTAAACCTTTCAGCTCACCTACATCAACATACACTGATAATTATAAGATACAAGAGCATTTAATCTAATAATTGTGATATAGGAACTTTTAATAATAATAATCATAATAATAATAATAATAATAATAATAATAATAATCTTTATTTCTACACGTACTTGTACAAGGTATACAAACCTAGGTGACATTAATGACATACTACTATATAGAAAGCCCCTTGTCATGCAGAATAATTCGGGCAAATTAGGTCAATTTAGTCCCCAGGATACGACCCACACCAGTCGACTAACACCCAGGTACCTACTTTACTGATAGGTGAACAATGTTAGCATATGCCTTAAGGAAACACGTCCTAATGTTTTCATCCGTACCGGGGATCGATCCCCGGACCTCAGTGTGTGAGCTGAGTGATCTAGCAATCAAACTACGGGACACACACCATGAGATGTATGTCTCTGTATGTATGAGAGACATACACCGAGAGGTGTCTCTATCTCTCAATTTATATACAATGAAATTTTACTTTGATCCCTATTTTACAAATCAAAATATTCTTGACTGGTTAACAGGTGTCATGAAGCCCTAATCACCCACATGTAGTAGATAACCTTTAAACCTATTAATGGCCTAAGCCATTAAGGCTGCTGTACTAAAGATATCTCATATATAACCAACACCCAGGTTGATATAAAGAAGAAATAATGGTAGAATTACCCACAAAATATTAGGTAAATGGACACATGATGCAACTAATATGATATTTTATTGTGGCAACGTTTAGCTCTCCAGAGATTTGTCAAGCCGTCGGCTTGATAAATCTCCTGGAGAGCGAAACATTGCCAAAGTAAAATGTCACATTAGTTGAATCTGTATCCATTTACCTAACATGATATAAAGAAGACATATTAACGTACACTGAGCCAAGAGTTTAATATATCTGCCTTAACAAAGGCACACAGTATTGCAACATTGATAATATACAGTCATACAGTCATAACCTCCAGGTAACCAGGTAACACACACACACTACTAGTCTAATATTCGTAATATGTTTATTACGTTTACTGGAAAGCGCACAATGCGCCAAGATCATACAGCGTCTGGGGAATGAGACGCAATCATGCTTGATCCAACAAAAGGTGAGTGTAGCTTCAATTTCTTGTATCAAAAGCCCTTAACCCGTATTAAGGTACCACCCAAGGAAGGATTAATATTCAATGCAACAGCAAAGCTGTTGAAGTCACGGTATTGTGCCTTTTTAATCACTTCTCAGCATCTTAATTGACTAAATAAACAAATTTGAAATTTGTTGTTGTAACCTTGTGGAAAATTCTAATTTCTTGGTATTTTATGCTAACTCTACGACACACCTTCGTGCTTCCTTAACTCGCAAATATATATTTTTTACTACATTTGTTTCCTTTATTAACTTCATTACTTCAGACCTGCAAATTTTATTCAACTTACATGCACTTGTCTCTGGGTAACATCATACTCTGTCTAGATTTGTATTCCTCTAGTCTTCATAATTTGTGAAATATAATGCAAATAACAATATTAAAAAAAATTACGCTCATTTACAATTGTTAAGTTTTGGTCAGAATGTCACAAACCAATAAAACATTAAATAGTCAATATATACTAGAGATACTCGGAGGAACTCTGCCAGTTATTTTTTCCTTTACCATACAAGCAACGTACCAAACTCAGAAACACGTATTTATTTCTTGTGCAAACTGTTATTGTAGGAGATATTGGCCACACAGTACTTTTATGAGAAGATGATTGTATTTAGTGGCTATACATGTGCACCACCTAAGTATACATGTGCAGCATATGGGTGTATATATGCAACACCTGCGTATACATGCGCAATGCCTGGGTATACATGTGCAACACCTGGGTATACATGTGCAACACCTGGGTATCGTTAGTGAAGAGCTTTTCCCCTACCCAGCAAGCTTTTTTCAATCTGCAGAGAAATGTTTCAAACCATACCATGGGAGGGGCTTGATGAACTCCCAGTTAGAGCTGCACATATGTCTTATTCATACTTCTGGTATTAAAAAAAAAGAGCCTAAGATTTATTTATTATTTGTCAATAGCCAAAGAGTTCATTCAGCTATTATTATTATTATTATTATCAAAAACTTTGTTATCTTGTAAATACTTTATTTCGTATTTTAGAGCGAAGTTGAAGCTACAACTTACGCGATGACACGAGAGAGACTGAGTAAACCCCTGAGGATATGAATTTATCTTATCTTACAGCGGAGAACATACGTAGTGACGTCATTATGACGCAAGCAGCTGCTAGCCAACGAGAAGTACGTGACGTCACTATGACGCAAACGCGCGCTATCCAATGAGAGGTAAGTGACGTCACAACAACATAAGATGCTAGTAGCCAATGAGAGGCCGCTCGGTAGAGGCTGTTGAGTGACGCAAGTGCCAGCTGGTAGCAGCTTATCCCAGCTTAAACCTATAATCCCTTAGGGAAACCAGTGAGGACGAAACATACGCACAGACACGCAGCATACTCCAGCAGCTTAGTTAAGCTTGACAGCAACATAAGCCAGCCAGACTGGAGAGAAGCAAGACTGACATTGCTCAAGATTCAGCATCATCGCTGGAACCCATTAAAAAAATCAGATAAAATTTTCAATGAAAACAGAATATAAATATTTTATTAAAAACATTGTGAATTTACATATTTTTTTATTATTTTAAATTAAAATTTGTATCTTAGTATGATCCAGCATTTTCAGCTGCAGGTCCGGGAGGCAGTTGTGCCAGACATTACAGAAATCAGCGAGTTTTTCTCATTACTCTTCGTCAGATTTAAGCTATTAAAATGTCCTGGTAGCCAGATAAGAGAGCGAACACTAGTCTTAGCTAGATGTGAGTGTATGGTCAACTAACACGATATAAGAACATTTAGCTGACTGACCCTGAGGTGTTCCACCCATAAGGTTGGCAACACTAGGAAGCTCACATCACTCAGGAGAAAATCAATAAGATTGATCTTCACTATTTGTGGTGAGTGAATTATGGTATGGTGTCCACATTATGTTATAGTGACCATATTATATTACGGTGTCCACATTATGTTATGGTGGCCACATTATGTAATGGTGACCATATTATGTAATGGTGACCATATTATGTTATGGTGACATGTAATGGTGACCATATTATGTTATGGTGACATGTAATGGTGACCATATTATGTAATGGTGACCATATTGTTATGGTGACATGTAATGGTGACCACATTATGTTACGGTGACCACGTTATGTTATGGTGTCCACATTATGTTACGGTAACCACGTTATGTTATGGTGTCCACATTATCTTATAGTGACATGTACTGGCGATCATATGTTATGGTGACATGTAATGGTGGTCACATAATGTTATGGTGACACTAAGTATCTACCAGTCTATACCTTGTATCTGCGTGCATGTTTATATACGTTTGTGTAGGTACTTACCTAGAGTTTTCCTGGAGAGGGTTTCGGGGGTCAACGCCCCCGCGGCCCGGTCTGAGACCAGGCCTCATGGTGGATCAGGGTCTGATCAACCAGGCTGTTACTGTTGGCCGCACGCAAATGACGTACGAGCTACAGCCCGGTTGGTCAGGTACTGACTTTAGGTGCCTGCCCAGTGCCTTCTTAAAGACAGTCAGGGGTCTATTGGTAATCCCCCTATGTATGCTGGGAGGCAGTTGAACAGTCTTGGGCCCCGGACACTTACTGTGTTGCCTCTCAATGTACCAATGGCGCCCCTGCTTTTCATCGGGGGAATGTTACATCTCCAGCCAAGTCTTTGGCTTTCATAGGGAGTGATTTTCGTGTGCAAGTTTGGTACCAATCCCTCCAGGACCTTCCAAGTGTATATTATCATGCATCTCTCTCGCCTGCGTTCCAGGGAATACAGATCAAGGACCTAAGATAAGATAAGATAAGATTTCGTTCGGATTTTTAACCCCGGGGGGTTAGCCACCCAGGATAACCCAAGAAAGTCAGTGCGTCATCGAGGACTAACTAACTTATTTCCATTGGGGTCCTTAATCTTGTCCCCCAGGATGCGACCCACACCAGTCGACTAACACCCAGGTACCTATTTGCTGCTAGGTGAACAGGACAATAGGTGTAAGGAAACGTGTCGAAATGTTTCCACCCGCCGGGAATCGAACCCGGGCCCTCCGTGTGTGAAGCGGGAGCTTTAGCCACCAGGCCACCGTTCCCAGACAACCGTTCCCAGTAATTTAGGTGCCTTATCATACTTATGTGTGCCGTGAAAGTTCTTTGTACGCTCTCCAGGTCTGCAATGTCTCCAGCCTTGAAGGGGCCGTTATTGTACAGCAGTATTCCAGCCAATAGAGAACAAGAGATTTCAAGAGGATCATCATGGGCTTGGAGTCCCTAGTTTTGAAGGCTCTCATTATCCATCCTATCATTTTCCTAGCAGATGAGGTAGATACATTGTTGTGGTCTTTGAAGTCGAAATCCTCCGACATTATCACTCCTAGGTCCTTCACATTTCTTTTTCGCTCTTTTGTATGGTTAAAATTTGTCGTATACCCTGATACATTTTTAATTTCCTCAAGTTTTCCATATCTGGGTAGTTGAAATTTCTCCTCGTTGAACTTCATATTTTTGGAGTGGCCCATTCGAAGATTTGGTTGATGTCCGCTTGGAGTCTCGCGGTGTCTTCGATGGAGGTCACTGCCATGGCAATCCGGGTGTCACCCGCAAAGAAGACATAGAGCTATGGCTTACATCTCTGTCTATGTCAGAAATGAGGATGAGGAATAGAATGGGAGCGAGTACTGTGCCTTGTGGAACAGAGCTTTTTACGGTGGCTGCCTGGGACTTGACTGTTTACTATTACTCTTTGTGTTCTATTTGTCAGGAAGTTATAGATCCATCTACCAACTTTTCCTGTTATTCCCTTATCACGCATTTTGTGTAATAGCACACAAAATGCGTGATAAAGCAACAACAGGAAAAGTTGGTAGATGGATCTTTATGTGGCTTCAGGGGTCGAGTCTTGGTTCCTGGTCCTTGCCGCTTGCCAGATTCACTCTCAGCTAGAATTTCGTGGGCCCTATCGTACCTGTTCTAAAAGCTATATATGGAGTCTGCCTCCATCATTTCTTCGTCGAGGTTATTCAACTTACCGAACACCCTGAGACTGGCGAAATACTTCCTGACATCCCTGTGACTCATCTGTGTCTTTAACTTCCAACTGCGCCTCCAAGTACCTGTTTTTCCAGCTCAAACACCCTGTCCCTCTCTGCTCTAACTTTTGTATGTTATCATGTCTTTTCTGGTCCTTCTATCCTCCAGCGTCATTAGGTTCAATTCCTGTATCTCTCAGCAGCTCATACCCCTTAGCTCTGGAACTAATCTCGTTACATCTACACTCCCTCCAGTTTCCTAGCATGCTTCCTCAGGTGTGGGTTCCACACCGGCGCTGTGTACTCCAAGATGGGCTTGACATATGTTGTACAATGCACCCGGAATTACACTTTGTTGAAATTCTTGAAAGTCACTTTCAGATTTGTCAGGTGAGCATTGACTACAGAGGCTGTTCATTTAATGTGAGCCTCTGTCGATATGCTAGGTACTGTGCTTACTCCCAGATCCTTCTCATTGAATGAGGTCAGCAGCCTCTGTCCCAGCGAGTCTATACTACGTGTCTGTCCTTTTGGCCCTTTCTCCAATTTTCACAACCTTACATTTGCTGGGGTTGAATTCAATAAACACTTATGACCAACTCTGAAGTTTGTCCAGATCCATTTGCAGCATTTCCCCGTCCTCCTCTCTTTGTATTCCCTTCACTAGTTTTACATCATCCACGAACGAAGACACATCTGATTCAATCCCACCTGGTATGTCGCTCGCCTGTAGTTCAATGCCTCCTATCTCCTTTCTTAAATATTGGTACTACGCTGCTGTCTTCCAAATCCCTTACAGTTGTCCCATGTTCGCTGACTTGTGGTAGATAAGTGCTAAGAGGCTCGAACAGTGGTTCTAGCCCCTCTCGTATAATCCATGGTGACACCCTGTCAGGTCCCACTGCCTCTGATATATCCAGCTCCATCAAACTTTTTTTTTTCCATGTTGTGTGTATGGTGACTAGTACCTATTGATACAATCTCTTTTTTCCAGGCTTTGTGGCAATGCCAGTTTCCACAATGAAAAGATCTCTTTAAATTGTTTGCTCATCACTTCGCAGATTTTATGGTCATTTTCCATGAGCTCTCCTCCTCCTTCAATTGAATTACCTGATCTTTTAGTCTTTTTCTTCTGATATAGCTGTGAATCATGGCTGTTATGTCGTTCTCAAATTGTTGTTCAGCTTCTTTCCTCACCCTGGCATAGTCATATCTAGCTAATCTGCTCACTTCTTTGTTCTTGTCTATCCTTTACTTCCTATTGTTTTCCATCATTTTATGCTTCTCATTTTTGCCTCGCTGCATCTTTGGTTGAACCACGGACTCTCTTTGTCTTTTCTCTTTCACCTACTTCGTTTAGGTATAAAAATGTCCTCTGCCTGCCGACACTTCTCAATTACGGACTCCATCATCTCATTCACTGACTTTTCTTCCAGTTCCCTCTCCTACTACACTGCAGTCCAGAATTCCCTCATTCCTGCATAGTTTCTTCTTTCTTCTCACACCCTCCACTTGCCAATCTTTCCTCTAGGTTTAGTTCCACAAGGTACTCGAAGTTCAGCACCGCATGGCCATAGAACTGTGTATGTAGGTACATTGTGGGGTAGTAATGAAATTTCGGAGGGGCGGCGCGTCCCCCGAAAACGTGAGGCTCATGCCGTCACCCTCAGCTGTGGCAGTAATCACCTGTGGGTAGGTAATTGTCCACACGCCACGCCCAGAGAAAGGTCAAAGGTCGCCTCTACTTCCCTTTTCTTCCCCCTTCTCCGCCTGAGTGTAGAAAACACAAACATTGAAGAACCACTTGTTACTGGGACAATGTATCCTTTTATACAGAGGTTTATCAAGTTCAGATATCATCAAAAATATCGGTGTATATATATATATATAATATATATATATAATATAATAATAAGTATAAAAGATATAATATAATATATATATAGTATATAAATATATATATAGAGAGAAGAGAGAGAGAGAGAGAGAGAGAGAGAGAAAGAATATACTCCTGGGAGGAAAAGTAGAAGCAGAAGAGAGTACTGCCGTGATGAGGCGAGTGAAATAATTGGAATGCGACAAATCAAAGAGTTCGTATAGCAATGCTTAGGTACACTGCTCAATTATGTTGAAATATCTTCTGGTTTCTAATTCCTGTACATCTATATTCCTTAAAATGTCCCAGTAACATGATGTGTGCAAGTGAAGTGCACCTTAAATCTGTTCACTAGTGTTCTGTGCACTAAGAAATACCTCTTTCAGACATCTGGTCTTGTCTGTTTCTTTGATGGCAAGTTGAGCATCTTGCCATGCATTACGTATAAGTTTTAATCTGATGAACCACACGTGCGTTGTTGCTATTGGGAGTTACACAAGCGTACTTGTATTCCTGAATACTGGCGTTTACTTTGCACGAAGTCACTGATGGACGAGTGTTGGTTCTCCTGACCACCGCATGATGGTCAGCCAGGGTTCAGTGTACTGAACTATTTTGCTGTTCATATTTGGTTGTAATTGTTATCTATATGGATTCCGCTGAGTGCCTCTATATGGCTTTAGTATGGATGAAAATTCTAAGAGCCACTGACTACAAACGCAAAAAACTTGAAGCCAAACGTTAAAAAATTAGAAAACGTTAAGGAGGATTTTATTAAAATAACAGTTGATATGTAATCTTATCAGAATGTAAGTTTGGTGCTGAAAATATTAATGTAACAGCCTCTTATAGGAAAAAAAAAAACAACGAAAACATAGGAAGAGTTTCGCCAAGGAAACAAATATTCAGAAAATGACAGATACAAGCTCAGATTTTTTTTTAAACTCTTCTGGATTACCTTATCGGAAACATAAGGAAAAATGAGAGGCGAGGTTACCCTTCACTTCCGTGAAAATATCCAGAATGAGCGTAGTTGAGGTAAAAGAAAAAGCTGGAAATTTGTGTAGTAAATATAGCAAAGATGTATTCCTTACACTGAGGATATTTTGTTCTTCCAGTTACGAGTGTAATATTCTGTGAGGAATAAAGAAATATGATGAGATCAAGTGTGTGAGAGAGTCGACTCGCAGCAGTTATTAGGTAGTATGGCAACAAAAAATAATAATGGCAGTAATGGATTGTCCGTAAAGCCCAAATATCGCATTTTAAATAGCAGCCAAACATAAATTCTGTTTTAAATAGCAGCCAAACATAAATTCTGTTTTAAATAGCAGCCAAACATAAATTCTGTTTTAAATAGCAGCCAAACATAAGTTCTATTCAAATAAAAAATAAATTTGTTTAAATAGAGAAATAAATTGTTTTAAATCAGCAAACATAATCTGTTTTAATGCACAACTAATTGTTAAGTTACACAAACAAATTCTGTTTAAATGCAGCCAAAATAGTTATTATAATATTTATTAGAGTGTGTCAATGACTATTTTAACTGTAATTCAGACTTACTGATTTAATTTTTGTTATGTAATTATATGTACTGTGGGATTACTACTATAATATTTTGTTAATAAAATGTTGTAATCGCATATAAATTGTATTATGGATTAATGTATTATTATATAAAGCTGTGAGGGTCATAGTAGGAGTCTTTTTATTAATGTATCAACATTCAGCACCATGTAAATGATATAAACATTGTGGGATGTAAATGATATAAACATTGTGGGATGTAAATGATATAAACATTGTGGGATGTAAATGATATAAACATGTGGGATGTAAATGATATAAACATTGTGGGATGTAAATGATATAAACATTGTGGGATGTAAATGATATAAACATTGTGGGATGTAAATGATATAAACATTGTGGGATGTAAATGATATAAACACTGTGGGATGTAAATGATATAAACATTGTGGGATGTAAATGATATAAACATTGTGTAATGTAAATGATATAAACATTGTGGGATGTAAATGATATAAACATTGTGGGATGTAAATGATATAAACATTGTGTAATGTACATTATATAAACACTGTGGGATGTACATTATATAAACACTGTGGGATGTACATTATATAAACACTGTGGGATGTACATTATATAAACACTGTGGGATGTACATTATATAAACACTGTGGGATGTACATTATATAAACACTGTGGGATGTACATTATATAAACACTGTGGGATGTACATTATATAAACACTGTGGGATGTACATTATATAAACACTGTGGGATGTACATTATATAAACACTGTGGGATGTACATTATATAAACACTGTGGGATGACGGAGTTCGACGAAGCTCTTCAACGTGCTGGGACCATCAGGATTGTATAAACCTTGGTAATAAATACCGACAAGTTGGTTTAGAAAGACACGTAAGCAAACACTATGACATATTTGTCAGAAAACGTTTCGGTTCCGTGACCTTGATCACTTCTAACATACAGAGGTAGAAAGACATTATATATAGGCGGAGAGTGAGGTGTGAGTGACGCATGGTGACCTGAAGAATGCCATGTTGGGATGAGGACGGATAGACGATGAGATCATGTGACTCGTGTGTTGGGATGGTGGTGCTTGGCCTGCTTGAGTATCATGTATACTAAAGTTTAAGAAATTTTTCTGGTTTCTAGTGTTACGTTCTATTGTGTCGGTGACGGCGATTAGCGAGGCTTCTGGACACCGTCGGTGTCTGAGGTCTGATTCGGTGAGAACGAGTTGTGCTTACGTGTCTTTCTAAACCACCAACAGGATTATTAGGACCTAAACGTTTGTAGACACCATCATTATAAGAAGGGAAACGTCTTGTAAACACCATCATCATAAGAAGGGAAACGTCTTGTAGACACCATCATTATAAAAAGGGAAACACGTCGTAGATACAGCATTATAATGAGGGAAACGTGTTAGGATCGCCAAGATTATAAGGAGTGAAACGCGTTAGGATCATCAACATTATGAGGGAAACGTGTTAGGATCACCAACATTATAAGGAGGGAAACGTGTTAGGATCACCAACATTATAAGGAGGGAAACGTGTTAGGATCACCAACATTATAAAGAGGGAAACGTGTTAGGATCACCAACATTATAAGGAGGGAAACGTGTTAGGATCACCAACATTATAAGGAAGGAAACGTGTTAGGATCACCAACATTATAAGGAGGGAAACGTGTTAGGATCACCTACATTATAAGGAAGGAAACGTGTTAGGATCACCAACATTATAAGGAGGGAAACGTGTTAGGATCACCAACATTATAAGGAGGGAAACGTGTTAGGATCACCAACATTATAAGGAAGGAAACGTGTTAGGATCACCAACATTATAAGGAGGGAAACGTGTTAGGATCACCAACATTATAAGGAAGGAAACGTGTTAGGATCACCAACATTATAAGGAGGGAAACGTGTTAGGATCATCTACATTATAAGGAAGGAAACACACAGGTGTGCGTGTGTGTCAACATTAGCATTAAGTTCATTATCTTGGTAAACATTAAAATTCTCATTATGCGAGAAGGAAGACTTAATTACAGAGAGTTGAGAGGAAGGTTGGACACTAAATGATCAATTATATCAAACTAAAAAATATAAATTATGAAAAATAAGGCAAAATAAATGTTTTAGCCAGAAACTGCTGAAAAAATGACGACTTCAGCAGAAAATTTAGTAAACTTTAAAAGTGGTGGTAGTGGTGCTTGTAGTGGTGGTGCTTGTAGTGGTGCTTGTAGTGGTGGTGTTTGTAGTGGTGGTGCTTGTGATAGTGGTGGTAGTGATGGTGCTTGTAGTGGTGGTACTTGTAGTGGTGGTGGTGCTTGCAATGGTGGTGGTGCTGTAGTGATGGTGGTGCTTGTAGCGGTAGTTGTGGTGGTGCTTGTAGTGGTGGTGGTGGTAGTGGTGGTGGTGCTTGCAATGGTGGTGGTGCTGTAGTGGTGGTGGTGCTTGTAGTGGTAGTTGTGGTGGTGCTTGTAGTGGTGGTGGTGGTGGTAGTGGTGGTGGTGCTTGCAATGGTGGTGGTGCTGTAGTGGTGGTGGTGCTTGTAGCGGTAGTTGTGGTGGTGCTTGTAGTGGGGGTACTTGTAGTGGTGGTGGTGCTTGCAATGGTGGTGGTGCTGTAGTGGTGGTGGTGTTTTGTATGGTAGTTGTGGTGGTACTGGTAGTTGTGGTGGTGCTTGTAGTGGTGGTGGTGCTTGCAATGGTGGTGGTGCTGTTAGTGGATGGTGGTAGTGGTGCTGGTGGTAGTAGTGGTGTGGTGTTAGCAGTGGGGGGTGATAGTGGTGGTAGCAGTGGTGGTGATAGTGGTGGTAGCAGTGGTGGTGATAGTGGTGCTGGTGGTTTAGTGGTGTGGTGGTTGTAGTGGTGGTAGTAGTGGTGGTGGTTTAGTGGTGCTGGTGGTTGTAGTGGTGACAGTGGTGGCGGTTAGTAGTGGTGGTTTTAAGTAGTGGTGGTGGTTTAGTGGTGCTGGTTGGTAGTGGTGGTGACAGTGGTGGCGGTGTTGATTGTGGTGGTGGTGCTTGTAGTGGTGGTGGTAGTGGTGCTGATGGTGTGTGGTGGTGGTTTGTGGTGGTGGTGGTGGTAGTGGTGGTGTTTCATGTAGTGGTTGGTGGTGGTTGTGGTGCTTGTACTGGGCTGGTAGTAGTATTTGTTAGTGGTGGTGGTGTTGGCGAGAGTCCCTGTGGTAAAAGTGTTGGTGGGTAGTTCTTTCTAGCGGTGGTGTTGGTGGTGGTGTGGAGCTTGTAATGGTGGTGTTAGGTGCCTGTAGTGAGGTGATGCGCTTGGTAGGGGTGTTACTGGTAGGTTTGTGGTGGCGTTGTTGTTGATGGTGCTTGTAATGTTGATGTTGGTGGTGGTGCTTGTAATGTTGATGTTGGTGGTGGTGCTTGTAATGTTGATGTTGATGGTGGTGCTTGTAATGTTGATGTTGATGGTGGTGCTTGTAATGTTGATGTTGATGGTGGTGCTTGTAATGTTGATGTTGATGGTGGTGCTTTTTAATGTTGATGTTGATGGTGGTGCTTGTAATGTTGATGTTGGTGGTGCTTACAGTAGTAATGTTAGTGGTGGAAATAGTGGTGTTGGTGGTATTGATGGGGGTGGGGGGTACTTGGTGAGGGTGTTGGTGGTGGTGCTTGTGGTGTTGTTGAGGGGTATTGTGGAGTTGTTGGTGGTACTTGTGTTGTTGTTGGTGGTGCGGGTGGTGGTGTTGGTGGTGGGGCGGGGGTTTGTGCTGGCGGTGCTTGTGGAGTGGGGTGTTGGTGGTGGTGCTTGTGGTGTGGGGTACTGGTGGTGGTTTGCTTGTGGTGTTGCTAGTATTTTGTGGTTGTGAGGGTTGTTGGCGGTGCTTGTGGTATGGGTATTGATGGTGGTGTTTGTGGTGTGTGTTGCTGGTGGTGGTGTTGGTGGTGTATGTAGTATGGGTGTTGTTGGCGGTGCTTGTGGTGTGGGTTGTTGGTGGTTGGTGCTTGTGGTGTGGGTGTTGGTGGTGGTGCTTGTGGTGTGGGTGTTGGTGGTGGTGCTTGTGGTGTGGGTGTTGGTGGTGGTGCTTGTGGTGGGTGTTGGTGCTTGTGGTGTTGCTGGTGGTGCTTTGGTGTGGGTGTTGTTGGCGGTGCTTGTGGTGCGGTTGTTGTTGGCGGTACTTGTGGTTGTGGTTGTTGTTGGCGGGTACTTGTGGTGTGGGTGTTGTTGGCGGTACTTGTGGTGTGGTTGTTGTTGGCGGTACTTGTGGTGTGGGTGTTGTTGGCGGTGCTTGTGGTGTGGTTGTTGTTGGCGGTACTTGGGGTTTGTGGGTGTTGTTGGCGGTACTTGTGGTGTGGTTGTTGTTGGCGGTATTGTGGTTGTGGTTGTTGTTGGCGGTACTTGTGGTGTGGGTGTTGTTGGCGGTTACTTGTGGTGTGGTTGTTGTTGGCGGTTACTTGTGGTGTGGGTGTTTTTGGGCCCGGTACTTGTGGTTTGTGGTTGTTGTTGGCGGTACTTGTGGTGTGGTTGTTGTTGGCGGTACTTGTGGTGTGGGTGTTGTTGGCGGTATTGTGGTGTGGGTGTTGTTGGCGGTGCTTGTGGTGTGGTTGTTTTTGGGGCGGTACTTGTGGTGTGGGTGTTTTTGGGCCCGGTACTTGTGGTGTGGTTGTTGTTGGCGGTACTTGTGGTGTGGGTGTTGTTGGCGGGTACTTGTGGTGTGGGTGTTGGTGGTGGTGCTTGTGGTGTGGGTGTTGTTGGCGGTACTTGTGGTGTGGGTGATGTTGGCGGTACTTGTGGTGTGGTTGTTGTTGGCGGTTACTTGTGGTGTGGTTGTTGTTGGCGGTATTGTGGTGTGGGTGATGTTGGCGGTACTTGTGGTGTTGGTGGTGGTGCTTGGGGTTTGGGGGTGTTGTTGGCGGTATTGTGGTGTGGGTGATGTTGGCGGTACTTGTGGTGTTGGTGGTGGTGCTTGTGGTGTGGGTGTTGTTGGCGGTACTTGTGGTGGTACTTGTGGTGTGGGTGTTTTTGGTGGTGCTTGTGGTGTTGGTGGTGGTGCTTATGGTTTTGGGGTGGTGCTTGTGGTGTTGGTGGTGGTGCTTGTGGTGTGGGTGTTGTTGGCGGTACTTGTGGTGTTGGTGGTGGTACTTGTGGTGTGGGTGTTTTTGGTGGTTGCTTGTGGTGTTGGTGGTTTGGTGCTTATGGTTTTGGTGGTGGTGCTTGTGGTGTTGGTGGTGGTGCTTGTGGTGTTGGTGGGGGTTTGCTTGTGGTGTTGGTGGTGGTGCTTATGGTTTTGGTGGTGGTGCTTGTGGTGTTGGTGGTGTTTCTGGTTGTGGCAGTGGTGGTGGTCCCTGCTGTGGTGGCATTGTTCGTGGTGCTTGTGGCGGTTGTTTTTTACTTGTGATGCTTGTAGTGGGTGTTAGTGGCAGTGTTGTTCGTGGTTCTTGTATTGGGGTGTTGTAGTTGTTGTTGGTGTTTGAGGTGCTTGTATTGGAGTGTTGTTGTTGGTGGTGGTGCTTGTATTGGAGTGTTGCTGTAGTTAATGATGTTGGTGGTGGTAATAATGATAATGATGGTGGTGCTTGTAGTGGTGGTGTGTGTGGCGAGTGTCCACTCTGGACCTCACCATCACTCGAGTCTCACCTGACACACACTGCTTTACACAGGTCTGAGTCTGTCTCCCATGTTTTTGATAAAATCACCAGTGGGTGAAACCTTCCATAAATCAAAACGTTCTTTACTCTAAGAATATTTTGTACTGCCATTAGTCTTCTTACAGCCATTATTCCGCTACACCATAACCCCCCAGTCTCCTCTACCTCAATGCACGCGGCTGGAAAACTGCAGAGTGCGGTATAAGTAGATAATGCAGTTAAATATTAGCGCTGAAGATCTGAAGGGAATCAGAAGAGACATTTATAAACCATCATATGGAAACTAATATACAAATTTGTTCTTTTTCAATAAAAATGGTGAATTACTACAAACACAACCCAAATCTAATTTAAACCTTTCACAGAGACCAAAAAGGCCCACATCCCGAACCACTCCAGCACATTAAGCTTGACGCGGTTTACAAACTGCATTATCAAGTTATCAGCATGGAAGGACTAAAGCTAATCAGATGCGACACACAAATTATCCCATGAAAAGCAATATTTCATGTTTTCCAGTTTCTTTGAAAAAAAAAAAAAGCAAATCGTAAAGTACAGGCCAAATTTAGTCCACACTTTATGTAAGTACAATAAGTATTTAAGTGAACAAGTTTTACGTAAGCTTAGTGTACATAACGTAGAAATTTTGAACAATGGTCTTGAGGTCACACAGATGTTATAGGCACATAAAAGAACATTAAGTTGATTTAACTTAAGTTAACCAAATAAACTCAATCACAGTGACTTATTTCTGATCAGAATAAACATTCTTCAGTTAGTCCACATAAACCAATTTGATTAATACAATTGACACATGATAACTTACACAACGTAACATGAAGAAATTATTTCCCTTGAGGAAAACACATCAGCGCTAAAAGTTTAATGCCTACCAGAAGACGCATTTTCCATTTATTAAATGGAATCCTACAAAATTTGTGCCTACACAGCCTACACCATTGAAGAATCTTTGTTGGTTTTCTTGGGATCTTTCACATAAACACATCATGAGATAACCACAAAATTTACTTATGTCTCATTTAATTTGCACACTAAAAACAAAAAATAGCAAAATGACATCTACACACCTCCATTAAATGTCAACCTTCTTCTAAGGATACAACAGTGTTGAAATTTTGAAGCCGATCAGAGGAGCCTATCTCCACCTATCACATGGAAACGAAATTTGAGAATATCTTACAGTAGTGTACAAATTAATTAGTGTAGAAGTAAATTTAGTGATTATCTCATGTCTTAGTCTCCGGCATAATTAATGTAGTTTGAGTTCTTTTCTTTTCAGAAGAGTTTGCTACCGACTTTTGGCAACCATCCTGCTGTAGTGTTACCCTGCGACTCTCGTCAGTGCTACAATAGCTGTTGTTCTGTAAGGCAATTCTTACAAGCTTGTTCTGTGAGTGAATGTGGTTTAGCCAAATTCTTCCCTTCGATTCATGTTTACTGCTGAAATTTATGATGGATGTGACACGTAGGAAGCGTGCAAGTATTGTAGCTCTTATAAAACATGCAGATTTAAGTATATGACAGATCGCCGAAAATATGAGCTTAGCAAAGTCAACTGTTGGTCAGAGTCTGAAGAAAGCTGACATGTATTTTTCAAATAAACATTAATTTTTTTAATAAATGTCTTATTTCATCAATGTCCCAATTAATATGCACATTACAGTACTTAGGATTGTACAAAGGCATCCCACGGATGCAAATAGTTCCCATGAATTTTGCCCAAGATACATTATACCAGTGATGAAAATTTGAAGGCGAGCGAATATGGCGTTCTCGAGTAAAACGGAAATTTGTGAGAAAGCAAACGAAAGTCTCCACTAATTAAAATTAAAAATGCCATCAAACTGTGTATGTTTTTTAGATTTCTTTTTTCGTTCACATTCTATATAACATTCTCTGCAATGATGTAAGAAAAAATATTTGCTTTTTACTTAGGTGTCCCGTAGCTCAATCGCTAGTGCATTCAGCTCACACACCGAGGTCCGAAGATCGAATCCCCGGTACGACTGGAAAATATTAGTACATGTTTCCTTAAGACACCTGCTGTCCATGTTCATCCATCAGTATAAAATGGGTACCTGGGTGTTAGTCGACTGGTGTGGGTCGCATCCTGGGACAAAACTGACCTAATTTTCCCGAAATGCTCTGCATAACAAGCGGCTTTCTATATAGTAGTATGTCATTGATGTCAGCTATGGTCTGTATACCTTGTACGTGTACTTGTAGAAATAAAGATATTATTATTATTACTTTTACTGAAAAATACAATTTGTTAAAGCTGGCAAAATAATGGTAAATTTTCACCCACACAGCCGAAAATTAATACAACAATAATTCCAAATAAAGTACAACATTTAATGAAATTGGTAAATTAAATTTACACAGCTCGGAGTGAGTGACAACCTTTGTTTGAAGCTCGACAGAAAAGGCATTCTCTAGTAACTGATCTGATACCAATTATTCCATTATTTTTTTAACACTTTCAGTAAAATATCAAATATGCAGCTGCGCTAACTAACCTTGGGGTTTCATCCATCTTATAGAACGCATCGTCAATAATATTTTGAAGACACTCAGTTGAAGCATTTTTTGGTTATTGAGCAAAAATGAACATCACGATTACTTCGATGAGACTGGCAAATTGGGATTTATGCCCCCCATTAGCAGCGTGAACCTTGCATTCAGGAAACTGCACCAATGGTGAAAATTTAAAACCGATCAGATGAAACATTCTCCAGTTATGGCACTAATTCCAATCATTCCACGTTGTTTTATTATTTTATCGCATCAATAAATTTGCCTCCACGCAAAAGAAACTTAACGGGTACTCTTCTGGCCATACGATGCATCAGCCATTAAATACTGAAGTCATTTAGAAGAGGTAAACTCAAATTTATTTTATGTAATTTAACAAGACTAAAAATTTCCAGGCTATTTTACACATAAAATGGTTAAATTTGCTCTTAAACAGACGAATTTCACTCTCCGCCGTCGCTGAATTAGGAGGCAGCTTTTTTGACCGCCTGAAGCTCCACCACTGAGAGTTTGGGAAGTTATCCAAGCCATTGCAAGATGTTGCGAGTGGTTTCAATAACTAGTCATAGGGCATGTGTACATGCTGAATCTGGTCCTCGTGATCATACACAAGTGTCGAAAATTTAAAGGCGATTGGATAGGGCGTTCTCGAGTTATATCCGAAATAAAATCGAAAAGTTGGAAGAAAAATAAGAATAAAAAATTCAGATAATCTCTTTAAGGTTTCCCTTCAGGTATACCGAATAACACAACAACAGCTGAGTATAACACTACTGTTTCATCCCTCACAGTAACAACAGTGAAAACCACAACAGATACAATAAAAGCAAGACTGATCACAGGAACCACAAGAGGTGCAACACAAGTGCCTCAACAACACACAAACTCAACATCAAAGCAACGTTCACACAACAGGTCATCCAGGGTACAAAGGAACACTCAGCAACCGATGACGATCACACCACACACACACACACACACATATACATGGGAGTAGGAAGTTATAAAAACACCCACAATCAATTAGGTAAATGAACACATGCAATTCTGAACACTTTATTTTTAGCGAACGTTCCGCTGGTCAAAAGTTTAGTCAAGTCTCAGTGTAAATAAGCGGACTGTGTAAGGATTAATAAAGTGAACAGAAGGAGGTGTAAAGACGAAGTTCCAACATAAAGGAAGCAAAAACAAATATTTAGCACTTGAGTTATAGAAGGAAAGGCAAAGTTTAGATTGAACAGTCCAGTTGTACATAAATAACATGTATTGAGTGATGGCTATGTTGTTACATAAGTAACAACAAGGCAGCCACCCAATACATGATATCTATGTACAACTCTATTCTTTAATCAATACGCTGTCTTTTCTTGTACAAGTTCATTGCTAAACATCTTAACTGTTGTCTTTATTTTGGGGTCAAGCCATTACGCCTCACCTGTTCACCATATATCTATACTTACACTGTCCCCTTATGCTCGTTGAAACATAGCCTAAAAATAAACTATTCAGAACGTTTCGTTTATCTATGTAACGTGTGCACAAACGTGAGCGCGCACACGCACGCACACACATTCACACAAACACACACACACACGCTCGCACAATCATACACACACACCACAACACACACACACACACACACACACACACACACAACACACACACACACACAAACACACACACACAACACACACACACACACACACACAACACACACACACACACACACACACACACACACACACACACACACAACACACACACACACACACACACCCTAAATTACAGACCTGTGTCGCTGACATGTATAATATGTAAAGTTATGGAGAAGATCATCAGAAGAGTGGCGGAGCACCTAGAAAGGCACTGGTTCATGACAACTAGCACGGCTTCAGGGAAGGGAAATCCTGCATCACAAACCTACTGGAGTTCTACGATAAGGTAACAGAAGTAAGACAGGAGAGAGAGGGATGGGTAGACTGTAGGAAGTCTTTTGACACAGTACCACACAACAGACTGGTTGAACAGCTAGAGAAGCAGGCAGGAATAGCAGGGAAAATACTACAATGGATCAGGGAATACCTGACAGGAAAGAAACACGTGTGTTGGTACTTGAAGTGTCAGAGAGGGTGCATGTGTCGCGTTCCACAAGTCAGTCCTACGTCATTCACATAACTGTTTCTAGTATATGTAATACAGTGTAAATGGCCTTCTCTGTGGAAAGAAGCAAATGTAGTCTCTGTTCACAAAAAGAAGAGTAGAGCAGAAATCAACAACTACAGACCAGTGTCACTGCTGTCAATCATTGGCAAGATCCTTGATCTGTTCGCAGACAATGTGAAGCTAAAGAGGAGACTACAAGTGGACGAGGATCAGGTAAGCCTACAAGATCAGGACAGACTGCAAGCTTGGTCCGACAAATGGCTCATGAAGTTTAACAACAGCATATGCAATGTCATGAAGTCTAGGGAAAGGACAAAGAAGACCGCAGACGGAATATAACCTAGAAGGTCAAAGGCTGTGAACCTCAAGGAAAAGGATCTTGGAATGAACGTCATATCGAGCACATCTCCTGAGACGCACATCAACCAAGTAACTGCTGCAGCATCCGGGCGCCTGGAAAACCTAAGAATAGCGTTTCGACATCTAAGTAAGGAGTTATGAGCCTGTACTTCAGGCCCATATTGGAGTATGCAGCACTGAATGGAACCCACACCTGGTCAAACACGTCAAGAAATTAAAGAAAGTGCTAAGGTTTGCAACGAGACTAGTCCTGGAGCATTGGGGTACATCCTATGAGGAGAGGTTAATCAATCCGACGACACTGGAGGACAGGAGGGATAGGGAGGACATGATAAACGATATATAGAATACCGAGATGTATTGATAAGGTGGATAAGGTCAGAATGTGTAAGAGATAGGACACAGCAACAAGGGATCACAGCTGGAAGCTGAAAACTCAGAGGAGTCAAGGGATGTTAGGAAGTATTTCTTCAGTCATAGAGTTGTCAGGAAGTGCAACAATCTGGAGAGTGATGTAGTGGAGACAGGAACCACGCTCATGGAGAAGGGAGAGAGTGGACCTAGGAGTGATCAGCGAAGAGGAGGGGCCAAACGATATGACTCGACCCCTAAAACAACAAATAGGTGAGTACACACGTACACACACGTCACACACACCACACACACACACACACACACACACACACACACACACACACACACACACACACACACACACACACACACACACACACAAGGACAGAGTCAGCAGAGGACAACCAGAGCAGGGTAGAGCAACAAGCGCAAACACCCACAGAACCACCCCAAGAACCCCACAGCCAAACATGCTATCCCAACAATGCACAATCCACACTTATAGCCCCCACTCCACATTATGCTGTACAATTCCACAGCACACTGCCATGTCTTCCACCCCCACAGAACCCCCGTCCCCCAGAACACAGTGTTGGAGAGCAAACTGAAGGTATGGTACACCAACACTGATGGAAAAACGTAAGTGGGAGGAGTGGCATGAAAGAATAAAAGAGGCATCACTGGACATCATAGCTCTCACAGAAACCAAACTCACAGGAATGATAACAGATGCCATCTTTCCAACGGGATATCAGATCCTGAGAAAAGACAGAGGGAACAGAGGGGGTGGATGAGTGCTGCTCATCAAAAACCAATGGGATTTTCATGAGCTGGAGAGAGGAGAAGCAAGAGACTACATAATAGGGACACTTCAGTCTGGAGGTTCCAAGGCGGTAATTATAGTGATGTATAACCCACCACAGAACAACAGAAGGCCAAGGCAAGATGAGAGTAACGGCTGAAGTGGCCAGAAGGGTTCATGCGAGCACAGCAAAGCTGCTGATTGTAAGTGACTTCAATCAAAAGGAAACTGGGAGAACCTGCAGCCACATGGGGGCCCAGAAACGTGGAGGACTAAGATGATGGAGGTAGTACTGGAAAACCTCATGTATCAACATGTAAGGGACACTACCAGAGAGAGAGAGGAGAGGATGAACCAGCGAGACTGGACCTAGAATTCACCTTGAGTAGTGCAGATACTGAGGACATCACATATGAAAGACCCTTCGGGGCCAGTGACCATGTGGTTCTGAGCTTCGAATACATTGTAGAAATACAAGTGGAGAGGGAAGCAGGAAGGGCAGAATGAATGAAGCCACACTACAAGAGAAGGGACTACACAGCCATGAAGAATTTCCTGCACGGGGTTCAGTGGGACAGAGAACTGGCAGGGAAGTCAATAAATGAGATGATGGAATATGTGACAACAATATACAAGGAAGCCGAGTAGAGGTTTGTACCCAAGGGTAACAGAAATAATGAGAAAGCCAGGATGAGACCTTAGTTCACCCAAAGGTGTAGAGAGACCAAAACCAAGTGTACTAGAGAATGGAAGAAGTATAAAAGGCAAATGACCCAGGAGATTAAGGAGAGCAGTCGTAGAGTCAGAAATGAATATGCACAGGTAAGAGAGGAGGCCCAATGACAATACAAAAATGACATTGCAGTGAAAGCCAAATCTGGCCCAAAGCTGTTGTACAGCCACATCAGGAAGAAGACAATAGTCAAGGACCAGGTAATCAGGCTGAAGAAGGAAGGAGGGGAAATCACAAGAAACGACTGCAAAGTATGTAAGGAGCTCAACATAAGATTCAAAGTGTTCACAGAGGAGACAGAAGAGACTCCAGAAAGATAGAGAGGTGGGGTACACCATCAAGCGTTGGATACAATACATACAACCTAGGAAGAAGTGAAGAGGCTTCTAAGCGAGCTAGATACCTCAAAGGCGATGGGGCCAGATAACATCTCTCCATGGGTACCGAGAGAGGGCGCAAAGGCGCTATGTGTACCACTGACAACAATCTTCAACACATCTATCGAAACAAGGCGACTACATGAGGTATGGAAGACAGCAAATGTAGTCCCAATTTTTAAAAAAGGAGACAAATACGAAGCATTAAACTACAGACCAGTGTCACTGACATGTATAGTATGTAAAGTCATGGAGAAGATTATCAGAAGAATGGTGGAGCACCTAGAAAGAAACGAGCTTATCAATAACAACCAGCACGGTTTCAAGGACGGGAAATCCTGTGTCACAAACCTACTGGAGTTCTATGACAGGGTGACAGCAGTAAGATAAGAGAGAGAGGAGTCGGAAGATTGCATTTTCTTGGACTGTAAGAAGGCGTCTGATACAGTTCCACACAAGAGTTTAGTGTGAAAGCTGGAGGACCAGGCAGGGATAACAGGGAAGGCACTCCAATGGCTCAGGGAATACCTGTCGGGAAAATAACGGCGAGTCATGGTACGTTATGAGGTGTCAGAGTGGGCGCCTGTGACGAGCGGGGTCAGTCCTAGGACTGGTGCTGTTTCTGATGTATGTGAACGACATGACAGAAGGAATAGACTCAGAAATATATCCCTGTTTGAGGATGATGTGAGGTTGATGAGAATAGTTCAATCAGACGAGGATCAGGCAGAACTACAAAGGGATCTGGACAGGCTACAGGCCTGGTCCAGCAACTGGCTCCTGGACTTCAACCCACCAAATGCAAAGTAATGAAGATTGGGGAAGGGCAAGGAAGACCGCAGACGGAGGACAGTCTAGGGGGCCAGAGACTACAAACCTCACTCAAAGAAAAGGATCTTGGGGCGAGTATAACACCGGGCACATCTCCTGAAGCGCACATCAACCAAGTAACTGCTGCAGCATATGGGCGCTAGCAAACCTAAGAATAGCATTCCGACATCTCAATAAGAAATCGTTCAGGACCCTGTACACAGTGTACGTTAGTCTTATGTTGGAGTATGCAGCACCAGTTTGGAACCCATACCTAGCCAGCCGCCCTTATGGAAATTAGAGAAAGTGCAAAAGTTTGCAACAAGACTAGTCCCGGAGCTAAGACGTATGTCCTACGAGTAGAGGTTAAGAGAAATCGACCTGACGACACCGGAAGACAAGAGAGATAGGGGGGAATATGATAACGACATATAAAATACTGAGAGGAATCGACAAGGTGGACAGACAGGATTTTCCAGAGATGGGACACAGCAACAAGGGGTCACAGTTGGAAGATGAAGACTCGAATTAATCACAGGGATGTCAGGAAGTATTTGTTCAGTCACAGAGCTGTCAGGAAGTAGAATAGTCTGGGAAGTGATGTAGTGGAGGCAGGGTCCATATATAGCTTTAAGAAGTATGATAAAGCTCATGGAGCAGGAAGAGTGACCTAGTAGCAGCCAGTGAAGACGCGGGGTCAGGAGCTGTGACTCGACCCCTGCAACCACAACTACGTGAGTATAAACACACACACACACACACACACACACACACAGTAACACTCACCACATAGGGAGGTAATGGTGCTACTTTCCTCGTGAACAAACTTGCGAGTGACAGCCTCCTCCATGATCTGCTTCACCTGTAAGTACACACATACATGTAAGTAATATAATACATACACACATGTAAGTAATAGAGACCACTAAATCAAGCGATATTTATATGGTATAGGGAGTCACAAAAGTGCTGGTTGTAAAATCATCCTATTGTAAACTCTAACTGAGTGGTTACAGCGTGGACCATGGTTTGAGTCCCCGTCCGTTCTTCTGTTCTAGGCCTCGTTGGCTGGTAACATCTAACTGCAGCAACTAGTTTGGGCAGCAACCGGTTTGTCAGGAGTTCGGAAATGCTATAGTTACTATATTTTTGTGGGATTATGTTGGTGACTGATATCATGGCAGCTTCTAAACACTTCTCTCATGAAAACACTGGTAAACAGCAATGGCTCCTCACATTCCATGAGATGGTCCTGCGCAACCGACTGTCGGACACAGGCTTTATTCTGCTCGTCACCCTCGCATGGGTATTTATTTTCTCGTCCTCTTAGTTCCAGGTAGCTTGCTATTTTACCCACATACTTATTACCCCATAAAGCTTCTTATTCCCCCGCCCACCCAGCAAGGTATGATACAGACTACTGCACTGATAACTTGTTTGCTGTCTATCTGTTTGCTCCTTATCCCACCTGTTTCTAACGTCTCTCTCTTAATCCCATCTGTCTCAGATTCTTACCCACTTTTATTTTACTCATTATCTCGCATGTTCACCTCTTGTTTTCCCTTACTCATAAAATATATTTGTCCCTGCCCAGTATATGATTTTTACCACCTCCTGTTCACCAACATTGAGCAACTTGAAACATTCTCTCATCTTTCCAGCACCTCCACTTCCCCATTTAACATCTCTCCGTGCATAACAGCTTTGTCCATTTTCGTCCCAAGCCTCTTTCTAAACTTATTAAATCTCTACAAAATCGTGTCTTATTCTCGGCAAAATTTGCTGATAAAGATTCATTCATTCTCTGGCTTATTTTTTGCACTCCCTCGCCACTCTTTTTCTCTCCATATTCACCGCTTTCCTTTTATCATTTTTGCATAATAAAAAGCCTCTAGTATGCTAACCTTTGCTCCTTTACTACCATATTAATATTATATTACTTATAATAATTAGTAGTACTATTATAATATTCACGAGAAAACGCTAAACCCGCAGGGGCGATACAATTCTTGGGGAACGAGGCGTAATCTTTTTTTTATCTAAGGAATGGGAAGGTGTATCAGTTCCTGGGATCAAGACCCCTTCATCAGTAAGTATCAAGGCCTCCCTCAACTGCCCCCCCCCTTTCCCCTTTAAGGTACACAAGGAGTAATAAGAGCACATGAGTAATACTCTCATGACAACATTGTCATTACCCATTCCTTAATTACAAGCAAAATTAATTAATGACCGACCAGACAGGACTCGAACCCATCCCAAGTCGTTCCAAAAATGACAATCAAGTTATTTTTATTTCGTAAGTCATTAATAATTACCTGATGTTCAAAATGTAAATTATTTCAGGTACATAACTAACAGGCCAACACAATGTCATATTGCAAATTATTTAATTTTCTCAGCCAATGTATTCTGCAATGTTTGCAGTCTGCATTAATTACTGTTAAAATAATTATTATTATTTCTACATTTTCACTGGGATCCGCTAAACGCGTAGGGGTCGTACAACCTCTGGGAATCAGGTTTGATCCAAGAAAAGCAAAGAAATCTCCAGTTATTTGGATCTAGAACCCTTCACCATCATCAAGGCACTCCCCTCCCCTCCCCCCCTCCCCCTCCCCCCTCCTCCCTACCCCTCCCTCGTTTCCATCAAAAATTTACAAACCATAAACGTTATTTTACAAATATAAATATTAACTGTTGATAACTAACCCAAAATACTGTTGCTGGAACAATTATCCAGTAACCCACAACACTGGTGGCCTGGTGGCTAACGCTCTCGCTTCACACGGTGAGGGCCTGGGTTCGATTCCCAGCCAGAGTAGAAACATTGGACATGTTTCTTTCACCTGTTGTCTATGTTCCCCATCAGTAAAATGGGTACCTGGGTGTTAGTCGACTGGTGTGGGTCGCATCCTGGGACACTGACCTAAGGAGGCCTGGTCACAGACCGGGCCGCGGGGGCGTTGACCCCCGGAACTCTCTCCAGATAAACTCCTCTCCAGATAAACTGTTGCTGGAACAATTATCCAGTAACCCACAACACTGTTGCTGGAACAATTATCCAGTAACCCACAACACTGTTGCTGGAACAATTATCCAGTAACCCACAACACTGTTGCTGGAACAATTATCCAGTAACCCACAACACTGTTGCTGGAACAATTATCCAGTAACCCACAACACTGTTGCTGGAACAATTATCCAGTACCCCACAACACTGTTGCTGGAACAATTATCCAGTAACCCACAACACTGTTGCTGGAACAATTATCCAGTAACCCACAACACTGTTGCTGGAACAATTTATAACTAACCCACAGTACTGTTGCTGGAACAATTTATAACCAACAACACTGTTGCTGGAACAATTTATAACCCACAACACTGTTGCTGGAACAATTTATATCTAACCAACAACACTGTTGCTGGAACAATTTATAACTAACCCACAACACTGTTGCTCGAACAATTTATAACTAACCCACAACACTGTTGCTCGAACAATTTATAACTAACCCACAACACTGTTGCTGGAACAGTTTATAACTAACCCACAACACTGTTGCTGGAACAATTTATAACTAACCCACAACACTGTTGCTGGAACAATTTATAACCCACAACACTGTTGCTGGAACAATTTATAACTAACCCACAACACTGTTGCTGGAACAATTTATAACTAACCCACAACACTGTTGCTGGAACAATTTATAACTAACCCACAACACTGTTGCTCGAACAATTTATAACTAACCCACAACACTGTTGCTCGAACAATTTATAACTAACCAACAACACTGTTGCTGGAACAATTTATAACTAACCAACAACACTGTTGCTGGAACAATTTATAACTAACCAACAACACTGTTGCTCGAACAATTTATAACTAACCCACAGTACTGTTGCTGGAACAATTTATAGCCAACAACACTGTTGCTGGAACAATTTATAACTAACCCACAACACTGTTTCTGGAACAATTTATAACCCACAACACTGTTGCTGGAACAATTTACAACTAACCCACAACACTGTTTCTGGAACAATTTATAACCCACAACACTTGCTGGAACAATTTATAACCCACAACACTGTTGCTGGAACAATTTATAACTCACAACACTGTTTCTGGAACAATTTATAACCCACAACACTGTTGCTGGAACAATTTATAGCCCACAACACTGTTGCTGGAACAGTTTATAACCCACAACACTGTTGCTGGAACAATTTATAACCCACAACACTGCTGATGGAACAATTTATAACCCACAACACTGTTGATGGAACAATTTATAACCCACAACACTGTTGCTGGAACAATTTATAACTAATCCACAACACTGCTGCTGCAACAACTAGTCCACAACACAGTACTTTTACAGGAACAATTCAAACCTAACCCAGTGGTGAGCACTTAAGTGCTGAGATGCCTCGTCCTCTTACCAGGTTTATTGTAAGAGGAAAGTCCTTAGTCATGCAATACATTCCGGCATCTCCTACACGTATATTTATGTAGTATATATAATTATAAATAATAATAATAATAATAATAATAATAATAATAATAATAATAATAATAATAATAATAACGATAACTGTTCGCTCATATTATTGCAACTGTCCGCTCAGCTCACGTCAGGGTTGTTGTGTATTGCAAGATTGTTTGTGCAAGCGTGTAATAATGAAGTGTAGCTGAAGTGTGCTCGTGGAAGCTGAAATTTGTGCTCATTTTAGCTGAAATATGTGCCTATGGTATTTCAGGTGTTGTTGAGGTAGCCCATGTTAGCTCACATATGTGCTGTTCATAATAGCTATGTGCTCATGGTAGCTTGTGATAGGTCTGATATGTGTTCAATATACCTTGCGTATGTGTTTGTGGTGGCTTAGATATATGCTAATAGTCTCAGATATAAGCTATTAGTAGCCCAGACTTGTGCTAAGTGAACTCAGATATATGCTTATGGTAGCTCAGATATATGCTCATGGTAATTCAGATATATGCTAATGCAGATATATGCTTATGGTAACTGACACAGGCAGCCCTCACAAAACTTTCTTCTCCCTCGTATATTATATACACCTCCCAATACTGCGTAATGTAATCAATTAACAATGATTTAAACTATTATTGTATATATGTATATATGCAAAACAACCACTGTGAAAGAGTAGTGAAATTCCAAGGGTTGACTGTGAGGTGTAGTCTAAGCCCTTTAATTGCCTTCCTTTGATGTATTACTTTCATAGTTCCTTGATAATGTGAGTAGTCACGAAAGCGCTTGGAATTTCACTACTCTTTCACAGTGGTTGTTTTGCATATTTTAAAATCACCTGTTTACTGTGATCTTATTGCATATGTATATATGTATATATACATATATTTGTATAAAATATATTTAACTGGATTAGGCTAAATTAAATTACGCTTGTTATAATAAGGTTAGATAAGTTTCCTAAGGTTCTTTTGGCACACAATCATTAATTTTTATATTAACATAAATGAAAAAATATATATCTTTAATTGTATAAGAGAATATTTTAGAAAACAGTTAATTTTAAACGAGTTCTTGCTATATATATATAATATATATTATAAATATATATATATATTTTAAATTATATATATTTTATATATATATATTTAATATTTTATATTATTATCACACTGGCCGTTTCCCCACCAAGGCAGGGTGGCCCAAAAAAAAGAAAAAACTTTTCACCACCATTCACTCCATCACTGTCTTGCCAGAAGGGTGCTTTACACTATAGTTTTTAAACTGCAACATTAAACACCCCTCCTTCAGAGTGCAGGCACTGTACTTCCCATCTCCAGGACTCAAGTCCCGGGCCTGCCGGTTTCCCTGAATCCCTTCATAAATGTTACTTTGCTCACACTCCAACAGCTCGTCAAGTATTAAAAACCATTTGTCTCCATTCACTCCTATCAAACACGCTCACGCATGCCTGCTGGAAGTCCAAGCCCCTCGCACAAAAAAAACCTCCTTTACCCCCTCTCTCCAACCTTTCCTAGGCCGAACCCTACCCCGCCTTCCTTCCACTACAGACTGATACACTCTTGAAGTCATTCTGTTTCGCTCCATTCTCTCTACATGTCCGAACCACCTCAACAACCCTTCCTCAGCCCTCCTCCTAACTTCCAAACTACGAATTCTCTGCATTATATTCACACCACACATTGCCCTCAGACATGACATCTCCACTGCTCCAGCCTTCTCCTCGCTGCAAACATTCATCACCCATGCTTCACACCCCTATAAGAGCGTTGGTAAAACTATACTCTCATACATTCCCCTCTTTGCCCCCAAGGACAAAGTTCTTTGTCTCCCCAGACTCCTAAGTGCACCACTCACTCTTTTCCCCTCATCAATCTATGATTCACCTCATCTTTCATAGACCCATCCGCTGACACGTCCACTCCCAAATATCTGAATACATTCACTCCTCCATACTCTCCTCCCTCCAATCTGATATTCAATCTTTCATCACCTAATCTTTCTGTTATCCTCATAACCTTACTCTTTCCTGTATTCACCCTTTTAAATTTTCTTCTTTTGCACACCCTACCAAATTCATCCACCAATCTCTGCAACTTCTCTTTAGAATCTCCCAAAAAGCACAGTGTCATCAGCAAAGAGCAACTGTGACAACTCCCACTTTGTGTGTGATTCTTTATCTTTAACTCCACGCCTCTTACCAAGACCCTCGCATTTACTTCTCTTACAACCCCATCTATAAAATATATTAAAAACCACGGTGACATCACACATCCTTGTCTAAGGCCTACTTTTACGGGAAAAAAAATTTTCCCCCTTTCCTACATACTCTAACTTGAGCCTCACTATCCTCGTAAAAACTCTTCACTGCTTTCAGTAACCTACCTCCTACACCATACACCTGCAACATCTGCCACATTGCCCCCCTATCCACCCTGTCATACGCCTTTTCCAAATCCATAAATGCACAAAGACCTCTTTAGCCTTTTCTAAATACTGTTCACTTATATGTTTCACTGTAAACACCTGGTCCACCACCCCCTACCTTTCTAAAGCCTCCTTGTTCATTCTGCTATCCTATTCTCCGTCTTACTCTTAATTCTTTCAATAATTAACTCTACCATACACTTTACCAGGTTTTACTCAGCAGACTTATCCCCCTATAATTTTTGCACTCTCTTTTATCCCCTTTGCCTTTATACAAAGGAACTATGCATGCTCTCTGCCAATCCCTAGGTACCTTACCCTCTTCCATACATTTATTAAATAATTGCCAACCACTCCAACTATGCCCACCATGCTTTTAACATTTCTATCTTTATCCATCAATTCGGCTGCCTTACCGCCTTTCATTTTACCTACTGCCTCACGAATTCCCCCACTTCACAACTGGTTCTTCCTCACTCCCTACAGTTTGTTATTCCTCCTTGTCCTATACCGAAATCACAGCTTCCCTATCTTCATCAACATTTAACAATTCCTCAAAATATTCCCTCCATCTTCCCAATACCTCTAACTCTCCAATTTAATAACTCTCCTCTCTATTTTTAACTGACAAATCCATTTGTTCTCTAGGCTTCCTCAACTTGTTAATCTCACTCCAAAACTTTTTCTTATTTTCAACAAAATTTGTTGATAACATCTCACCCACTCTCTCATTTGCTCTCTTTTTACATTGCTTCACCACTCTCTTAACCTCTCTCTTTTTCTCCATATACTCTTCCCTCCTTGCATCACTTCTACTTTGTAAAAACTTCTCATATGCTAACTTTTTCTCCCTTACTACTCTCTTTACATCATCATTCCACCAATCGCTCCTCTTCCCTCCCGCACCCACTTTCCTGTATATATATATTCTAGGTAGTAGGTTGGTAGACAGCAACCGCCCAGGGAGGTACTACCGTCCTGCCAAGTGAGTGTAAAATGAAAGCCTGTAATTGTTTTACATGATGGTAGGATGGCTGGTGTCTTTTTTTCTGTCTCATAAACATGCAAGATTTCAGGTACGTCTTGCTACTTCTACTTACACTTAGGTCACACTACACATACATGTACAAACATATATATACACACACATCTGAGTTTTCTGCTATTTTCTTTTTAGTTCTTGTTCTTGTTTATTTCCTCTTATCTCCATGGGGAAGTGGAACAGAATTCTTCCTCCGTAAGTCATGCGTGTTGTAAGAGGCGACTAAAATGCTGGGAGCAAGGGGCTAGTAACCCCTTCTCCCGTATAAATTACTAAATTTGAAAAGAGAAACTTTAACTTTTCTTTTTGGGCCACCCTGCCTTGGTGGGATACGGCCGGTTTGTTCTAAAAGGGACAAAGAACCATACTCATCCAATATGATGTTGGTTCTTCTTTATAAAATCTTTCCTTATAGACCTTCTTTGCTTAAGAACTTCAAAATCCAAATTATATTTAAAAAGCTTTTTACGGTAAAAAAAAAAATCTGATTAAGAATTTCCCCCAAAATGGTGATGGCTGTGTCTATAAGATTCCTTATGAAATATGCAATAAAGTTTATTATGAGCAAGCTGGAAAAATTCTTGAAGATTACAATACAAATGTATTATTAGAAGTGGACAATATCTAATGATCTTTTTATTCATGTAAGAGATCTTAACCGCCCGATTTATTTTCAAAAGTCTGAGATGGTTGTATCCAGCAGGTCCATGATTGAGCGAAAATTAATATGAATATAAGTTCAACGATGCATAAATTATAATCATTTAGAATAAATAGAATTTGTGAGGATTATAAACTCTGCTGAAAAAATTCTCCTTCGACTGACAAGTCACTCCTTAAAATTTTTCTTAACATGTGACCTGACTAAAAACTTCACAACATTCCCACGCTCAATGAGTAGGGTCACATGCGAGGTCATATGTGAGGTCATATTTCAGCTTCGTAAGTCTTCTGTTGTCTTATTATTTTTACTGTTCCATAATAATGTGAGAAATCACGAAAGCGCTTACAATTTTACTATACTATTTCACTATGGTTATTTTTGCATATATTTTATATACTTAAAAGAATCATCTTTGAGTATCATCAAGGCAGACTTACCCCTCATACTAGTAAGACATTAATATGCACTTTGTTAATTAATTTAATTAGAGGCAAAACAGAGGCTGGTAATATTACTTTTTTAATCACCTTAAAATCATGAATACACAACTAGGCACATCCAGGTTCTCATATTTCTGTAATCAAAATTAAGGAATACGTTTCTTCTTTAAACATTATGCATACTATTTTATAATCTGTTGTAAACATTGAGATGTACATCTCTCTTGATGTGTATGCTATGAGAGAAGCAGTGTGTATACATATACCTAATGTATATGCACTGAGATAAGTAGTATGTATACACATACTTGATGTATTTGAACTGGGAGGAGCAGTGTGTATACACATACTTGATGTGTATACCCTGCGAGCAGCAGTGTGTATACACATACATGATGTGTATACATTGCCAGCAGCAGTGTGTATACACACTTGGTGCTCAACAAACCTTCACATAGCCTGGTACCACCCAAGTTTTTACCGAACGTGGATTTTTGTGACGCATATTAGTTTTCAGTACAATCGAAGTCTTTTAGAAGTCTGGACTGATACTCCAGTGAGAACTACTTTGTCATCCTGAAGGAACCAGAAAAATTACCATAAAGGCTGCCAAGACAGTGATCACCTGTGTGTGTGTGTGTATATAAAGACACACATCACCACGAGTGGTAACTATTATCATTACATATATTTCACATTTCATTCTTTTTCAGGACAAAGAGATTATTTTATATTCTCTAATTGTGACTGGACGAGTTAATACACGAGACTGCACTATGGCTATTGAAGTGAAAAAAAATCTTCATATCTGGACACTTTTTTTTTAATAAAATTATTACCTTTCTATATTTTTACTCGTTTCATAATGAAGTCGAGGAAGATATTAAATTCAGATACGCCATTTTCTGTTTTGCTTTGAAGATTGTAATTTCACTTTTTTTCTTTCTTTCAGAAAGATGTGAGTTAGAGTGTTGTTTCAAGAGTGGTAATCAATGGGAAAATCTCATTACTTGTGGAGCAGTTGGCATCGTAAGAGCCTGGTGAGTTCCCCTGTCTCCTAATATGTTTATTTTCCCCTATAATCTACCTTGTCCATAATACTATCACATTTGCTTTGTCTGCTTTCGTAAGGAGAAGTCCAGGAACTTTCCTTAACTCATGGTATAACTTAACAAATCTTTAAGGATAATTGTGTTGCACAGGTCCTTAACCGTTAATGTTGCCACTCAACACCAGGGAGACAACATTCACGAACAACTACTTAAAACCTTCCCACCAAACAAAGACCACCCTTAACAAGATATATTAACTACCCTTAACAAGATATACTACTTAACATATACTCCCTTAACAAGATATATTACACCTTAACAAAGACCACCCTTAACAAGATATATTAACTACCCTTAACAAGATATATTAACTACCCTTAACAAGATATATTAACTACCCTTAACAAGATATATTAACTACCCTTAACAAGATATATTAACTACCCTTAACAAGTTATATTAACTACCCTTAACAAGTTATATTAACTACCCTTAACAAGTTATATTAACTACCCTTAACAAGATATATTAACTACCTCTCAGAGCCGATATTAATTACCTCTCAGAGCCGATATTATCCCTCAGAGTAGCTATTATCTATCTTTAGATCCGATATTAACTACCTCCCAAAGTCGATATTAACTACCTCTCAAAGCCGATATTAACTACCTCTCAGATAGGATATTAACTACCCTTCAACAGATACTGACTACCCTTCAGCCGATATTAACCACTACTCAGAGGTGTTAATAAGAGTTGTACCTTGTAACAAAGATACACTTAAAACACTGTGGTTCACTAGACAACCCGCCTAACTGCAGGCATGAGAACGCAGCTTCTGAAGAAAAAAACTTCAATGCAATTAGGAAACCAATCTAGAGAGAAAGTGGAGAACCTCGTTAAGGTGAGCCAGTGAGACCAGCTCCTCGACGAACAAAAGTTTCTGAAACGAAGAAGAATTTAATTATGGAAAGTTAGAAATTGTGACTTTAATAAATGAGAAGCCCCAGCAGTGTCACCCCTAGACAGAGAGAGAGAGAGAGAGAGAGAGAGAGAGAGACAGAGACAGAGACACAGAGAGAGAGAGAGAGAGAGAGAGAGAGACAGACAGACAGAGCAGAGACAGACGAGCACAGAGAGAGAGAGAGCAGAGAACGCTGGCCACAGATGGCTCCAATTCATCCAGTTCACTGTAGATCATAAGAAAAGAAAAAGGCTTCAAAAGAGGAGAGGGAGGAAAGCAGTGTACTCCTGTCCACAGATAGGGTCAATTTTCCTTACCTAACCTGTAAAACCTTTGATACGAAAAAGAAAGTGCTTTCACCAACACACGAGTGGGGACATGTCACTTCAGCACAAACAAAAATCTTAGCAACCTAACCCAAAAACCTTTGACGCACAAAAAACTTCACCCAACACCAACAACACTCAAGCACAAAAAAAACACTAAGCCAACAACAAATACGCGCACAAACACTCACCAAACCCCACAACACAAGCCCGACCATATACTACCAAATCATGGCAGACAGTGAGGCCCCACAGAGACGCCGACTAGCCTAAGCAGGAAATACTGCACTTGTAACCAGCTTCACTGGCATTTTATAGCTGAGCTGCGCTACACCACACTGGTGGTCGACATTTACACTCACATTCCATTCATATGTTAGTGTGTGATTAGTTAATGGTCCAAGTCGGACCCAAACTCATAGTTTCACTCTCGTATGTGAGGGCAATATGTGTATTCCATTATTTTTTTGTTGTACCTGTGTGCTCCTGTGAGCCTGTTTGTGGGTACCTGTGTGCTCCTGTGAGCCTGGGTATGTGTACCTGTGAACCTGGTTGTGTGTACCTGTTTTGCCCTCACCTAAAGAAAAAAAAGTGGATAAGTTAGAAAAGGTCCAAAGAAGAGCCACAAAATGGTTACCAGAGTTAATACCTGGAGAGTTTATCCGGGAATTAAGTCCCCGGCACTGTCCAGTGCCATCAATAACCCATGGATCAGCCTGAAACTAGTCTTTTACTGCAGCCGCACTATCCGAGTATGATGCACACCCGTGAACGAACTACTTAGGTTCTGACAACAGCTGCTTGAAGGAAGCCAGGAGTTAAAGCATGATAACCCAATGCTGATAAAAGAACAAGAACAGTTTAATGGCCGAGACACTTTGGTATCTTTTCGTACTGCAACAAGGCATAACTTTTTATTGCGGAAAAAATGAATGCTGCCAGCTTATTTCTAGGAGAGGATTTTGTGTGCAATGGAACACAGTATCACCAGAATGAACAAAAGGATGAGTAAATGGTAAACTAAGTGGAGAATTGTAAGCAATAATAACCCACATGGAACAATAACATGTTCACTGATACTGAGTCAGAGTAGAGTTATATGTAAGATAAAATATAATGTTGACAAAGCTGGTGTAGAAGAAGAGAAAAGACAGATGAACTCACGACAAGACATAAAAGTAACAAGAAAGATACATAGGATTTTATTCTCGTACCTGCAACAAGATAAAGCTGAATTGAGAAAAAAGAAGAGCTGAACGATACTAGAAATTTTTTTTGACATACAACAACAATAAAAATGAATCAACAAGATGTAGTAAATGGACAATTGAATGAAATTAAAAAAGTAAAATATAATAAATTCACTGAACATGAGTCAACGAGCAATAGTAGTTGTGCTTTTGAGAACATAGGAATTAAAAGTGTAACACATTTAACAAGTGGCATCTCCATGAAGCTGAAAAAAGTGTAGAAGGAGCATCCTAAGTCTTGTAGTTGTGTTCAAGCAACTGTAAAAATCAAAATTTGTTGGTGAAAACCTGTATTTTAGTGTTTTCTTAGGCTGTGTTGACTATTCTTAATCAGCCAGTTAATAATATTACCATTTTAGCAAATGGAAGCAGTGATAACATTAACGAAAAGTGTTGTTGTTGTTGTGATGAATGGTTTGAAAAACCGACAAGATGTAGATTGAGACACTTATGCAACATATGGGAATCTTTATTCAGGAAACGTTTCGCCACACAGTGGCTTCATCAGTCCAATACAAAGTAGAAAGGCGTAAGGAGAGGAGTTAATCAGTCCCTCAGCCTGGAGTCGATGTGTTCAGTCCATCAATCTTGAAGAATGTACAGCATAGGGCCGTAGACCTGGCTTATATACTGTAGTGAGGTGAGCCACGTCTACGGCCCTATGCTGTACATTCTTCAAGATTGATGGACTGAACACATCGACTCCAGGCTGAGGGACTGATTACCTCAAACTCCTCCTCACCTTACGCCTTTCTACTTTGTATTAGACTGATGAAGTCACTGTGTGGCGAAACGTTTCCTGAATAAAGATTCCCATATGTTCCATAAGAAGAGAAGAAGAAGAAGAAGAAGCAGAAGAAGAAGAAGCAGCAGCAGCAGCAGCAGCAGCAGCAGCAGCAGCAGCAGCAGCAGCAGCAGCAGCAGCAGGGAGCAGCAGCGCAGCAGCAGCAGCAGCAGCAGCAGCAGCAGCAGCAGCAGCAGCAGCAGCAGCCCGCAGCAGCAGCAGCAGCAGCACAGCAGCAGCAGCAGCAGCAGCAGCGCAGCAGCAGCAGCAGCACAGCAGCAGCAGCAGCAGCAAGCAGCAGCAGCAGCAGCAGCAGCAGCAGCAGCACAGCAGCAGCGCGCAGCAGCAGCACAGCAGCAGCAGCAGCAGCAGCAGCAGCAGCACAGCAGCAGCCCGCAGCAGCAGCAGCAGCAGCAGCAGCAGCAGCACAGGAGGAGGAGGAGGAGGGAGGAGGAGGAGGAGGAGGAGGAGGAGGAGGTGGTGGTGGTGGTGGTGGTGGTTTTTCTTGGAGGGAGGGAGTAGGGAAATAGTAAATATATTCAGATATTTAAGTGGAATTGACAGCAAATGGGTCTTTGAGAAAGAAAGTGAACCATAATGGGAATTGACGAGGAAATAAAGATGGGTAGCGTTGAGATACATCTATGTAAACAAAGAAGTTTATGGAGGCACTAAGGAGAATATACAGAAGTATAGTGTTACCAACATTGTTATATGTGCGTGAGGCACGGGGTGGACAAAGATGCAGCATAGAGGAGGCTGGAGGTAGCAGACATGTCATGTTGTTGGAACATATGTGGTGACAACATTAAGCAGAAAATTCGGAGCACAGAAATTAGAATACGGTGTGGAGTTACTGCCCTGAAGCAGATTACCAAAGTATAATTCACAGGCCTGAGGAAGGTTAGTTGAGGTAGTTTGGACATTTAGATTATCAAAACTAAGCCCTAAATCCACAAGGGTCATACAGCGCTGCTGGGCATTTAGAGATGACAAAGAAATGGATGAACACAAAGATGTAATCCTTATAGAGAATAAACTTTGAATTTGAATTAATGGGGCGGAATGTAGGAAGGGTAGGGTCGACCCAGGAATGATGGGTGGGAGGGGGGGAGGGTTTAAAGGAAATTTCGAGTGCTAGGGACTTTAGCATCCAGCAAGCTTGTGGAAGTGGATATATATATATTTTTTTTTTTGGGGGGGGGGAGGGCTAGACGTGGTGTTCGAACAAGGTAACATTTATGAAGAAACCAGATAGCCGGACTTGAGTCCTGGAAGTGGTAGGAACAGCACCGGCACTCTGAAGGTTTAGGATGACGGAGTTCGAAGGGTTATTCGATGAGACATAGGGAAGAGAGTGAAAAATATAGTTAGCATGCTCTCTAATATATGATGTTCAGGGCAACTTGTCAAAAGATGGTGGGACCATCGTATTATTATTACTTGAGTCAGGTGGTTTTCACTGGTAATAAATTAACAACAATGATGTTAGAGAGTGTAACATGGGAAGCTGTGCTATGTAGCGCCGGCGGTCCCTCCATGAGAGGACCATGGGTGAGTGTGGTGTGACTAATGAACTCCCTTAACAACTGTTTCTCCACAACCAACAACTATAGAGCGAGAATTGCCCGGCACTCAATTGTACTCTGATAAACGGCTGTTGGTCCTATTCAGGTCAATGATATTATCATCTATCTTGCAAGTACTGAATCACTACTGAGAAGTGGTCGGAAGAGTCACTATCTCAGGAAGGCGTAGAGCAATCTACAAGTGCATTCATTGCCCTACACACCTGATTTCCTACAAATAACCAATGCTCAATGCCAAGGATGTGAAAAGCACATAACGAATGAAATATCTGGATTGCTTGCACCGTACTCTGAGAACCTGAGACCACAATAAACAATACAGCACACATGGTGGCACTGTGGCTCGGGACTGAGAGGGGTGTGAATAATTTTGCTGTAAAAACACAAGTTAAATACAGTAGTTTCCCTCGTAAGGTATATTCAGAAAAAGCAGCATAAATCCCACTCCAGAAGAGAATTTAAACCTGCAAGTGCACACAACAGTAACATTTGTGGGTGATTGGGAATTATTAATAAAGTGCGTAAGTATAAAGGAGCTAAATAAGTCTTCAAGGAAACAACGAAAGAAGATTAGATCTGGATAACTGAGACTTCCATGGTGAGAAGAAGCAGGGAAAGAGAAATGAAACAGAAAGAATAAATGACAAAAGGAATGGAAAGACGAAGAAGACAAAGGGACTACGAGGAACTGTCTGGAAAACCTTCCAGCTCCATCCCCAAACATCTTACCGCTTGGTGATTTCAACCTAAGGCATACAAAATTGAAGAATGTAGCAAATAATGTTATAGCTGATACAATCCCCGGAGGTAGCGGAGATGAAAGGTCACACACACATGAGCTACTAAGTCTCTGCGAAAAACACACCTTAAGCCAGCAGATAGTGGAGCCAACAAGACTAGAAAACACACTTGACCTTATCTTCACAAATAATGAGGACCTGATAAGAGACATAAGAATATCAAAAACAACTAATTCCGATCACAACCTAATCGAAGTCCAGACATACATGCATAGGGGTCCTGATCAGCAGAATGCATGTACCTGTGAAGGTGTCTTCACAAAATACAACTTCAACAACAAGAACATCAACTGGGACCAGGTAAACCATGTCCTAAACGAAACATGTTGGGAAAATATCTTAAATGACATGGATCCAAACCAGTGCCTTGAAAGGATCAACTTCCTGGCAGCTGAAGCATGTTCTAGGCATATTCCCCTAAGAAAGAAGAGGAGCAGGAGTAAACTGGAGAGAGAAAGACGCTCCCTCTACAGAAGACGACGAAGAGTCACTGAGCTCCTCAGGAGTGCTAGAATATCTGATACATGGAAGGAGGCGCTGACCAGGGAAGTGGAAACTATCGAACTTAAGTTAAATGACTCTTACAGGAACCAGGAGAGACAGGAGGAGCTTAAAGGTATTAGTGAAATTGAAAGAAATTCAAAATATTTCTTTTCATATGCCAAAAACAAGGCAAATACCACATCTAGTATCGGGCCCTTACTCAGACAGGATGGGACTTACACAAATGACAACAAGGAAATGAGTGAAATATTGAAATCCCAGTACGACTCTGTGTTTAGTGAACCACTAATCGGTCTGAGGATCGACGACCCAAATGATTTCTTCATGATTGAGCCTCAAAACTCCATAAATGTATGCCAGATTTCCGACATTACCCTAACTCCGATAGATTTCGAAAAAGCCACTGACAACATGCCCATGAACTCAGCCCCGGCCCAGACTCGTGGAACTCTGTTTTCATTAAGAACTGCAAGAAACCCCTCTTGCGTGCCCTAAGTACACTATGGAGGAGGAGCTTGGACATGGGTGAAATTCCAGTCACTTAAAACGATGGATATAACCCCACTCCATAAAGGTGGCAGCAAAGCATTAGCTAAGAACGATAGACCAATAGCTCTGACGTCCCACATCATAAAAATCTTTGAAAGAGTGCTAAAAAGCAGGACTGCAAATCACCTGGATTCCCAAAATCTGCACAATCCAGGGCAACATGGGTTCAGGGCAGGTCGCTCCTGCCTCTCACAACTACTGGATCACTATGATATGGCCTTGGATGCACTGGAAGAAAATCAGAATGCAGATGTAATATACACAGACTTTGCAAAAGCATTTGACAAATGCGATCATGGCGTAATAGCCCATAAAATAAGTGCTAAAGGAATAACTGGGAAAGTGGGGAGATGGATCTTCAACTTCCTAACAAATCGAACACAAAGAGTAGTGGTCAACAAAGTTAAATCGGAGGCTGCCATAGTGAAGAGCTCTGTGCCACAAGGCACAGTACTCGCCCCCATCTTATTCCTCATCCCATATCAGACATAGACAGAGATATACATCACAGCACCGTATCATCCTTTGCGGATGATACTAGGATCTGCATGAGGCTGCCATCTGCTGAGGACGAGGTTAACCTCCAAGAAGACATAAAGTTTTCCAGTGGGCAACGGTAAACAATATGATGTTCAATGAGGACAAATTCCATCTACTCCGTTATGGAAAACTGGAGGAGATAATAACTACAACAGAGTATACTACTGACTCCGGCCATACAATAGAGCGGAAAAATAATGTAAGGGACCTGGGTGTAGTAACGTCTGAGGATCTCACTTTCAAGGCTCACAACAGTGCCACGATCGCACGTGCAAAGAAAATGATAGGATGGATAATGAGAACGTTCAAAACGAGAGATGCCAAGCCAATGATGATCCTTTTTAAATCACTTGTTCTCTCTAGGCTGGAATACTGCTGTACATTAACATCTCCACTCAAAGCAGGTGAAATCGCAGATCTAGAGAGTGTACAGAGATCCTTTACTGCACGTATAAGTTCTGTCAAGCACCTTAACTACTGGGAACGCTTGGAAGCACTTGACTTGTACTCGTTGGAACGCAGGAGGGAGAGATGCATCATAATCTACACTTGGAAAATCCTGGAAGGGATGGTCCCAAATCTGCACACAGAAATCACTCCCTACGAACGTAAAAGCCGGGCAGGCGATCAAATGCCCCGAATAAAAGTAGGGCTCCATGGTACACTAAGGAAAATACATAATGACAGGGGCCCAAGACGTTCACAGCCTCCCATCAAGCATTAGGAATTGCCAATACCCTGGCTGCCTTAAGAGAGAGCGGAATTACCAAAGTCATGCGATCACCCGGACTGGGCTCGTATGTTGGACTGCGTTGCGCCAGCATAACAGCCTAGTGATCAGGCCCTGATCCATCGGGAGGCATGTTCATGGACCGGGCCGCGGGGGCACTGATCCCCGGAATAACCTCCAGGTAACCTCCAGGTAACTGAAGGCATAGACTGACAGGGAGTAATCCAAAGAGTCGACGAGGGAAATCCACTGTATTGGTTGCCATCTCTGAGAAGGAAAATTAAAAGTCACTATACTGCGGCTGCAACAATTCTCAATTAACTCAGAAACTGGGATGAGAACTGAACGAGGTTTCCGTCGCGAGCGAGGTAAAAAAAAAAAAAAAAGTCAGAAGCCATACCAGGGCGCCGGGAGGTGAAGACACAGTCAAGGTCAAGTCACGCGTATTCAGAACTTTAAGCATACATATGATAATGGATGGACTGAGGGAGGCAAGTATGACAGTGAAATTTCAACTTTCAGTTTTCTTGCAAACAGTGTAAGTTGGGAGGGAGGGAGGAGAGGGAGGGAGGAGGGAGGGAGGGAGGAGGGAGGAGAGGAGGGAGGGAGGGAGGAGAGGAAGAGAGAGAGAGAGAGAGAGAGAGAGAGAGAGAGAGAGAGAGAGAGAGAGAGAGAGAGAGAGAGAGAGAGAGAGAGAGAGAGAGAGAGAGAGCGAGAGAGAGAGAGAGAGAGAGAGAGAGAGAGAGAGAGAGAGAGAGAGAGAGAGAGAGAGAGAAGAGAAAAGAGAGGAGAGAGAGAGAGAGAGAGAGAGGAGAGAGGGGAGAGGGGAGAAGAGCGAGAGAGCGAGAGAGCGAGAGAGCGAGAGAGCGAGAGAGAGAGAGAGAGAGGAAGAGAGAGAGAGAGAGAGAGAGAGAGAGAGAGAGAGAGAGACAGGGAGAGAGAGAGAGAGAGAGAGAGAGAGAGAGAGAGAGAGAGAGAGAGAGAGAATTAATGAGATACCTTTCTGATTTGTTATACACTTGCTTCACATTCCTATACAGCACCTTTTGATGTTTATATTAGTTTACAGCAGTAATTCCCAAACTTGGTGGTACCGCCCCCCTGGAGGTGGTGCAAGAGTTAAGGGGGCGTTGAGGAAAAAGGGGGCGTTAGGGGGGCGGCAGAGTGGCATCAAAACCTACACGATAAAAATCTAAGTCACAGATAGTAATCAGAAACGGGAATGATGGAGGAAGAACTGTTTTCACTCCAAAATGACGGTGAGGTCAGGATGAAGTTTAAAAAATGTTACGAAAATTTTTGGTTACAAGAAAAAAAATGTTACTGCTACCCTACACTGTGACTGCTACCCTACACTGTGACTGCTACCCTACACTGTGACTGCTACCCTACACTGTGACTGCTACCCTACACTGTGACTGCTACCCTACACTGTGACTGCTACCCTACACTGTGACTGCTACCTACACTGTGACTGCTACCCTACACTGTGACTGCTATCCCTACACTGTGACTGCTACCCTACACTGTGACTGCTACCCTACACTGTGACTGCTACCCTACACTGTGACTGCTACCCTACACTGTGACTGCTACCCTACACTGTGACTGCTACCCTACACTGTGACTGCTACCCTACACTGTGACTGCTACCCTACACTGTGACTTCTACCCTACACTGTGACTGCTACCCTGCACTGTGACTGCTACCCTACACTGTGACTGCTAAACCCTACACTGTGACTGCTACCCTACACTGTGACTGCTACCCTACACTGTGACTGCTACCCCACTGTGACTGCTACCCTACCGACTGCTGACTGCTACCCTACACTGTGACTGCTACCCTACACTGTGACTGCTACCCTACACTGTGACTGCTACCCTGCACTGTGATGCTACCCTACACTGTTAACTTCTACCCTACACTGTGACTGCTACCCTACACTGTGACTGCTACCCTACACTGTGACTGCTACCCTACACTGTGACTGCTACCCTACACTGTGACTGCTACCCTACACTGTGACTGCTACCCTGCACTGTGACTTCTACCCTACACTGTGACTGCTACCCTGCACTGTGACTGCTACCCTACACTGTGACTGCTACCCTGCACTGTGACTTCTACCCTACACTGTGACTGCTACCCTGCACTGTGACTGCTACCCTGCACTGTGACTTCTACCCTACACTGTGACTGCTACCCTGCACTGTGACTGCTACCCTACACTGTGACTGCTACCCTACACTGTGACTTCTACCCTACACTGTGACTGCTACCCTGCACTGTGACTGCTACCCTACACTGTGACTTCTACCCTACACTGTGACTGCTACCCTGCACTGTGACTGCTACCCTACACTGTGACTGCTACCCTGCACTGTGACTGCTACCCTACACTGTGACTGCTACCCTACACTGTGACTGCTACCCTACACTGTGACTGCTACCCTACACTGTGACTGCTACCCTACACTGGACTGCTACCCTACACTGTGACTGCTACCCTACACTGTGACTGCTACCCTACACTGTGACTGCTACCCTACACTGTGACTGCTACCCTGCACTGTGACTGCTACCCTACACTGTGACTGCTACCCTACACTGTGACTGCTACCCTACACTGTGACTGCTACCCTACACTGTGACTTCTACCCTACACTGTGACTGCTACCCTGCACTGTGACTGCTACCCTACACGTGAACTGCTACCTACACTGTGACTGCTACCCTCACGTGTCTGCTACCCTAACACTGTGACTGCTACCCTACACTGTGACTGCTACCCTACACTGTGACTGCTATCCTACACTGTGACTGATACACTGTGACTGCTACCTTGCACTGTGACTGCTACCCTACACTGTGAATGCTACCCTGCACTGTGACTGCTACCCTGCACTGTGACTGCTACCCTACACTGTGACTGCTACCCTGCACTGTGACTGCTACCCTACACTGTGACTGCTACCCTACACTGTGACTACTACCTTTGTGACTGCTACCCTACACTGTGACTGCTACCCTGCACTGTGACTGCTACCCTACACTGTGACTGCTACCCTACATTGACTGCTACCCTACACTGTGACCGCTACCCTACACTGTGACTGCTACCTTGCACTGTGACTGCTAACCTACACTGTGACTGCTACCCTGCACTGTGACTGCTACCCTACACTGTGACTGCTACCCTGCACTGTGACTGCTACCCTGCACTGTGACCACTACCCTACACTGTGACCACTACCCTGCACTGTGACCACTACCCTGCACTGACTGCTACCCTGCACTGTGACCACTACCCTGCACTGACTGCTACCCTGCACTGTGACTACTTCCTTGTACTGTAGAAAGAAGTCAAGATGTGCTTTATTGCCTTGCCAACATCATATTTAGCTGAGAGAGGCTTCAGTACAGTCACCAAGCTTCTTTCCAAGCAAAGAAACAGACTGAAAATTACTGCACGCGTGATCTAAGACTTCTTAGTGTCTCAAGACTGATATTGAAGGTTGATTTTCCTGCACGCATGCAATCCATACTCATTAAAACTGTGAAGACATGTAGTTAAGATGAGTTTAAATTACCCTTTCATACTGTTAAATAATTTGGTTTACTTGCTATATTTTTATATTTGTAAATAAAAATACGCTTGTTTAAGGTTAGATTATTTGTGTTTTGAATTTGCAGTATAACCTAATTATCAAGAAAGAGTGTGTTAGTATGTGTGTGGGGGGGGGGGGCAAGGGATGTGGCCTGGGAGCCAAAGGGGGCGGCATCCTGAAAAAGTTTGGGAACCACGGGATTACAGTATATTAGTATAGATCATAAGCCCTTCTCTGTTTGTACCATGTGTAGGTCATTTATAAAGGCAATTATATGTGGATGTTAAACAAAGAATATAGTTCATATCGTCAATGACTTGTCAAATATTTGGTTTGTAATGTCCTGTCAATATAGTGGTACTGTATGTTCACTCACAGGATGACTGGCGTTGCACAATATTATCATCATGATGGTATTTTCACTCTTTGTACACTAAACTTCCCACTCTGGACCAAACTTTACGTAATTACTCTCTCCTCTTCTCTTTTTCTGCCCTCACATTATTCAGAATGGGAGAGAGTGTAACGAGTGGAGTTTTGCAAGGGTTAGTACTAGGCCCACTACTGCTCCTAACATACGTAAACCACTTTCCAGGACTCAGTTCTGTATGTCTCTGTATGCAGTAGATGTAAAACTAAAAAAAATAAGAACAGAAGAGAACAATGATAAACTTCAGAGAAATCTCAGCAAACTAGATGCAGTCAATCAAGTGGCTTTTCAAGTTCAAATGAAGAAATGCAAGGTCATGCATACTGGAGAAGGCGAGGGCAGATCGGACAAAGAGTACAATATGGACGGAGAGAACCTACTAATATCAGAGTGAGAAAAGACCTTTAGACAAATATAACACCAAACAATTAGCCAGAAATACATATAAGCTGTATAACGTTTGTGGAATATGTCAGATTAGGAAGCATCACAATAGCATAAAGGAACTTAAACGAAGAATCCTTCAGAACCTTGTATATATGACATATATTAGGCCAGTTATAGAGTACGTGGCCCCAGCCATAACACTCACACCTGATCAAGCACGCGAAGAAATTCGAAAAGGTCCAAATGTTTGCAACCATACTAGCACCAAGACTGAGGTGAATGCACAATGAGACGTTGAAGAAATTGAACTGAGGAAATTGGTTGAGAGAACTACAAGGGAAGATATGATTACTGCATATAAAATCCTAAGAGGAATTGATAGGCACAGAATGTTTGAATTAAGAGGGCCACGATCAAGGGGACACAACTGGAAGCTGAAGCCACGAATGAGCCATAGGAATGTAATAACGTATTTTTTTAAGTTTCAGGATGGTTGAAAAGTGGAATGACTCGGACGAGATGATGGAGGCAAACTCAATACACAGTTCTAAGAGAAAATATCATAGGTCCAAGAGAAAAGAAATCAGTAATGCCGAGGTATGTAATCATAGAGGAGAGGCCAAGAGCTGAGCCTTGACCCCAACAAACACAAATCGGTGATTAAAAGTCGGTGAATACACACACACACACACACACAACCTGACGACACTGGAGGACAGGAGAGATAGGGGGGACATGATAACGACATACAAAATACTGAAAGGAATTGACAAGGTGGACAAAGACAGGATGTTCCAGAGATTGGACACAGTAACAAGGGGACACAGTTGGAAGCTGAAGACACAGATGAATCACAGGGATGTTAGGAAGTATTTCTTCAGCCACAGAGTAGTCAGTAGGTGGAATAGTTTGGGAAGTGATGTAGTGGAGGCAGGATCCATACATAGCTTTAAGCAGAGGTATGATAAAGCTCACGGCTCAGGGAGAGTGACCTAGTAGCGATTAGTGAAGAGGCGGGGCCAGGAGCTCGGACTCGACCCCCGCAACCTCAACTAGGTGAGTACAACTAGGTGAGTACACACACACACACACACACTACACACACACACACACACACACACACACACACACACACGACACAGAAACAAGGGGGCACAATTGGAAGCTGAAGACTCAGATGAGTCAAAGGGATGTAAGGAAGTATTTCTTCAGTCATAGAGTAGTTAGGAAGTGGAATAGTCTGGCAAGCGATGTAGTGGAGGCAGGAACTATACATAGTTTTAAGACGAGGTATGATAAAGCTCATGGAGCAGGGGGAGAGAGGACCTAGTAGCGGTCGGTGAAGAGGAGGGGCCAGGAGCTGAGTCTCGACCCCTGCAACCACAGTTAGGTGAGTACAATTAGGTGAGTACACACACACACACACACACACACACACACACCACACACACAATACACACATCAACACAACAATCACCAGAACACGAACCTACCAGACAGCTAGAAAATTGCAAACGTGATACCAATGTACAAGCAAAGGGACAGACAAGAAGCACTGAATTATAGTCCAGTATAACTGACATGAATACTGCTCATAGTATTGGAAAAGATAAGATAATCAAGACTGGATGAACATCTATAGAGGTGGGACTTTTTTTACGGAGAGCCAGCATGGATTTAGGGAAGGTAAGTCATCCTTCAATAACCTAAATCAAGCAAGGAAGACAAGGATGGGGTGACTGCATATTCTTGGATTTTAGGAAAGCAGTTGACATCGTACCCCACCAGAGTGATTCGTGCACCAGGTAAAGTGCTACAGCGGGTGAGAGAAGATCTAACGAACAGAAGACAAAAGGTAATAGTAAGGTTATATGTTTCATGATGTGAAGGTGTAACAAGTGGGCTTCCCCACGGATTAGTTCTAGTACCTTTATTATTCTTTATATACGTAACTGACCTACTAGAAGGGAGTGACTCATCTATCTCATTGCCTCCTGATCACGTGAAACTAATAAGAATACAATCTGAAGAGGATAACGAAAAGCTACAGGAAGATCTGGACAAACTTCAAGAATAGTCAAACAAGTAGTTGCTGGAGTTTAACCCTTCCAAATGCAATGTCATAAAAACTGATAATGGAAAGAGGCGATCCGACACGAAATGCAGCTTAAGAGTCGATTAACTGCAAATACTACTCAAATAGAAGGACCTTGGAGTGAACATTGCATCCAACACATCTCCAGAGGTGCACATAAATCGGATAACATCTGTAGCGTATGCGAGGATAGCTAATTTCAGAACTGCCTTTAGAAACCTCAATAGTCTTTTAGGATTCTCTACACGACATATTTTAGGCCTATTATGAAGTATGCAGCACCAGCATGGAACCTTCATCTGATCAAGCATGAACGAAAACTAGAAAAGGTCAAAAGGCTTGCAATAAGACTCGTCCCAGAAATGAGGAGATTGAGTTTTGAAGAGGCTAAAGGAAATGAACCTGTTGACTTTAGAAGAAAGAATGTATAAAAGAAATAAAGAAGCATAGAGACGAGGGATCATAGATGGAAACTAAAGACACAGATGAGTCACAGGGATGTGAGAAAAATACTTCTTCCAGTCTCAGGGTGGTAAATAAATGGAATGAGCCATACGATGAAGTGGTAGAGACAAACTCATTTGTGTCTACACATTTTCAATAGCAGCTATGATAGGGCCCACGTAGCCAAGGATCAATAATGCTGGCGTTTGTAGTTAAGAGGTGAGGCCAGAAACTGAGACTCGACCACATCAAACATAACTTGGTGAGTACACACCAACTACACACACACACACACACACACACACACACACACACACACACACACACACACACACAGGGGCCAGGAGCTAGGACTCGACCCCTGCAACCACAAATAGGTGAGTACACACACACACACACACACACAGCATGGAACTCGCATCTAAAAAAAATGTTAAGAAACCGGAGAAAGTGCAGAAGTATGCAACAAAGTTCGTTCCTGAGCTAAGAGGCCTGAGCTACGAGGTGAGACTAATGGAACTGAATCTAATGACACTACAAAACAGAAGAACCAGGAGAGCACATGATAACATACATATGTTCAGGAAAACTGATAAGGTAGACGAGGAGTTAAAAATCACAGAGGCACAGGGATGTCAGGAAGTATTTCCTCAGTCTCAGGGTGGTCAGAAAGTGGAAAGATCTTGGTGAGGAAGTGGTGGAGGCAGGCTGCATACACAGTTTCCAGAGCAGGTACGATAAAGCTCACGAGGCTACGAAAGTGAATCAAGACAGTGGCGAATTAAGAGGCGGGGCCAGGATCTGACACTCAATCCTTGCAACCACAGATAACCGAGTATAAATACGTGAATATATATATATATATATATATATATATATATATATATATATATATATATATATATATATATATATATATATATATATATATATATATATATATATATATATAACACACACACACACACACACACACACACACACACACACACACACACACACACACACACACACACCTAAGGAACTATGTTAAGAAGCTGGAAAAAGGGAGTGAGTGAATCTGTGAGGGAGTGAATCTGGTAAACAGCAAGTTGAGAGGCGGGCCAGGAGATAAGACTCGACCCCGTGCAGCCAAATATATACTTTTCATATGGCTTTCATGAGTTCCGAGTATTTCTATTACAGGAACCCTGCCATAAACCATGCTCGTCTTGTGCTAGCCTGATCAACCAGGCTATGCTGTTGGCGGCCTGTAGCCCCACATATCCATCACAGGCTGGTTGATCTGGCACCTGATTAAGATACTTGTCCAGTTCCCTCTTGACTACGTTTACACTCGTCCCAATACACAGGACCAGGAGGTAAGACTCGACCCTTGTAACCACACCAAGTCTCTCTCTCTCTCTCTCTCTCTCTCTCCCCTCGTGTCTAACAACTGTTGCTTCACCAGGTAACTGATCAATACTACTGTTGCTGGTGGCAAGCGTACGAGTCCATTGATAATATCTGATGACCTCCGCACATGCACATCAATATACCTGACATGCTGAGACACATACAAACACATACATTGTATGATACAATATACATGAGACACATTAGCTGTCTTACTAAGAAAATACTAAGCAGTGTTAGTGGCAACAGCGCCCTAGTGGAGGATGTCACTCTCCCTCCCACCACCACCCTTCCTAAGTCCTCCATCCATCCCTCACTCCCTTCTGACCACCAGCCTTCTCTTGTCCTCCCTCCCTCCCTCCCGCCACCAGCCTTCCCATGTCCTCCCTCTTTTCCTTAGCCAGCTTTTCCATGTCCTCCCTCCTTCCCTTACCCTGCCTTCCTCCCATCATCAGCTTTTCCATGTCCTCCCTCAGCTTCCCTTCTTCTAATCACCAGTCTTCCCTTATAGTACCTCCCTCGCTTAGCATTCTCTTACCCACCCTTCCACCACCAGCCTTCCCTTGTTCTCCCTCCCTGCCTTATTCTTCTTTTACCCTCCCTTCCTCCCTCCCACCTTCCTTTAGCCGTATCTTACCTTCAGTCCTTCCCTCCTAGCTTATCTTATCTTGTCCCTCCATCTCACCACCAACACTGCCATAAAAATTCCATATCTTCCATGTATGGGAGAGGCTGTCGTCAGAGTTAACACTTCCCAAGTTATAGTAACTGCAGGTATACTGGGAGGAAGTGTTTGCAGCTGCCGTAGCTGCTGAACGCTTCCTCCAATACTTAAAGATATTATCATAGTAATATCTTCATTTTTACAAGTATATGTACAAGGTATACAGACCTAGATGGCATCAGTAACACTACTATATAGAAAGCCGCTGGTTATGCAGAGCATTTCGAGCAAATTAGGTCAGTTTTGTCCCAGGATGCGACCCACACCAGTCAACTAACACCCAGGTACCCATTTTACTGATGGGTGAACATAAACAACCGGTGTAAAGAAACACGCCCAATGTTTCTACCCTCGTCGGAAATCGAACCCAGATCCCTCGCCTTGTGAAGCCAGAGCTTTAGCCACCATGCTATGAGGACTGAACTCTCCCAGCTCAGGTTTATGAATTTCAACACCCTGCATGAACTGAATTCTGTGCGATGGAATATTAAAGATAAAATAACTAACTTGTGGTGCCCCGTGGTTTGGCGGCAAAAGCTCTCGCTTCACACAGTGAGGGTCCGGGTTCGATTCCCGACGAAGTGGAAACATTGAACGTGTATCCTTACATCGGTTGTCTATGTTCACCCATCAGTATAATGGGTACCTGGGTGTTAGTCGACTGGTGTGGCTCGCATCCTGGGACAAAACTGACCTAATCTGTTCGAAATGCTCAGCATAACAAGGGGCTTTCTATATAGAAGTATGTCATGTCAGTTAGGCCTGTATACCTTGTACTTGTACTTGTAGTAAATAACTATTATTAACTATTATTCCCACTGTGTAACTGTCAAATAGAATAGGGTAGCAGCACACTGCTGCATCCAATTTTATTAAATAAATAAAAAAAAAAAACAGCCTGGTGGAATGGTGTAGTTGGAACTGTGTAAATACTTCATCTACTCTCCACTCCACAAAGGGGGCAGTAAAGCAATAGCAAAGAACTACAGACTGATAGCACTAACATCCCATATCATAAAAATCTTTGAAAGGGTCCTAAGAAGCAAGGTCGCCACCCATCTAGATACCCATCAGTTACACAACCCAGGGCAACATGGGTTTAGAACAGGTCGCTCCTGTCTGTCTCAACTACTGGATCACTACAAGGTCCTAGATGCACTAGAAGACAAAAAGAATGCAGATGTAATATATACAGACTTTGCAAAAGCCTTCGACAAGTGTGACCATGGCGTAATAGCGCACAAAATGCGTGTTAAAGTAATAACAGGAAAAGTTGGTAGATGGATCTATGATTTCCTCACAAACGGAACACAAAGAGTAATAGTCAAGAGAGTAAATGTCGTGTGGGGTTCGGTAAGGAGATAAGAGGGTTGAAGGTAGACACACTTGTTAGATGGTAACGATATATATATTGTCAGGCTGTGGTAATGGGAGATGGAGGGAGCCCAGCCTGCCGTGTCCTGCCTTCTTCTATGCCTATGCGTCGACTGAGAGGGAGGCAGCTTGTCTCACTGACTCATGCTGTATCCCGTGACGTCATACAGTCACTCGGCCTAGGGATCTTCTATATAAAGCACATGGATGGTACTATGATACGCTATGCAACACATATAAGGGGATCAGCAACTATGCTGACATAAAGTCCGAGGCAGCTACGGTGAAAAGCTCTGTTCCAGTTCCACAAGGCACAGTACTCGCTCCCATCTTGTTCCTCATCCTCATATCTGACATAGACAAGGATGTCAGCCACAGCACCGTGTCTTCCTTTGCAGATGACACCCGAATCTGCATGACAGTGTCTTCCATTGTAGACACTGCAAGGCTCCAGGCGGACATCAACCAAATCTTTCAGTGGGCTGCAGAAAACAATATGAAGTTCAATGATGAGAAATTTCAATTACTCCGATATGGTAAACATGAGGAAATTAAAACTTCATCAGAGTACAAAACAACTTTCTTCCACAAAATAGAGCGAAAAACCAACGTCAAAGACCTGGGAGTGATCATGTCGGAGGATCTCACCTTCAAGGACCATAACATTGTATCAATCGCATCTGCTAGAAAAATGACAGGATGAATAATGAGAACCTTCAAAACTAGGGATGCCACGCCGATGATGACACTCTTCAGGTCGCCTGTTCTGTCTAGGCTGGAATATTGCTGCACACTAACAGCACCTTTCAAGGCAGGTGAAATTGCTGACCTAGAAAATGTACAGAGAACCTTCACGGGGTGCATAACGGAGATAAAACACCTCAATTACTGGGAGCGCTTGAAGTTCCTGAACCTGTACTCCCTGGAACGCAGGCGGGAGAGATACATGATTATATACACCTGGAAAATCCTAGAGGGACTAGTACCGAACTTGCACACGAAAATCACTCACAACGAAAGCAAAAGACTCGGCAGACGATGCAACATATCCCCCCCCAATGAAAAGCAGGGGTGTCACTAGCACGCTAAGAGACAATACAATAAGTTCAATCTGTCAGACACTGCAACACAAAGGTATCTTGGTACAGACCTGAAATCAACTTCGACAACCTCTACTAGTGAGAACGGCTGGATTTGAGAGGGACCTGACCTCCCAACATCTGCGTTCTACTAGTGACCTACGTCTCACCTCCTGGCGCTATATAAGGCTCCATCCTGTCACTTCAACTCCATATTGTTTCAGACTATGGAACAAAGCTCTTCTCCAGACTGAGGGACTGACCACCTCAAAACTTCAAGGGTGATGGACTGATTACATCGTCTTCAAGTCTCTTCTGCTTCTATCAATTTTTCTGTACTCGACTGAAGAAGCCTACTGTGTAGGCAAAACGTTTCGAAATAAAGATACCTAACTGTTGCATATGTGTCTTACCTAACAATACAATAAGTGTCAGGGGCCCGAGACTGTTCAACTGCCTCTCAGCATACATAAGGGGGATTACCAACAGACCCCTGGCTGTCTTCAAGAAGGCACTGTACAAGCACCTAAAGTCGGTACCTGACCAGCCGGGGTGTGGCTCGTACGTTGGATTGCATGCAGCCAGCATTAACAGCCTGGTTGATCAGGCTCTGATCCACCAGTAGGCCTGGTCACAGACCGGGCCGCGGGGGCGTTGACCCCCGGAACTCTCTCCAGGTAAACTCCAGGTAAACTCTGTGGTACTTGACGATAATTTCACTGTCCGTCACTAGTTTACTAGTACTCATTAGCAGCCTAATAATGCCCCAGCTGGATGCACTTTGTATATATGTGAACTCACCTAACTGTGGTTGCAGGGGTCGATTCACAGCTCTTGGCCCAGCCTCTTGTGTATGTGTACATACATAGGTGTTTATTTGTGTATGTGTGTGTATGCATGTGAAATACTCATCTACAGTATGTATACTCAACTATCATACATAGTAGAGTAGCAGCCTCTTCTGTGATGATTTTTTTTTATAAGAAAGAAGAAAGGAGAAGAAGGGAGAGAAATCGCCGAGTTTGACCTATTCGGCAATGGTGTTCCTCGCCGAATAAGCAGAATTAAAAATATATTTTATATATATATTATAATATATATATATATATATATATATATATATAATATATTTTATATATATATATATATTGACCTGAGGCAGTTATTAAGTAAAATTTAAATTCACCTATGTTATACATAGCAGAATTTAGCTAAAAAAGTTACGCTAGTTTAAGTTAGGTTAGGTAAGGTTTCTAAGTTAAGTTTGGTCCCAAAATAAATAAATTTTTATCAGTCAATGAAAAAATATAACAATCTGTACATTTTTTTGTGGGGGGGGGAATCCTATTCGAGATTAAACTTTAAAATTATTAATTAAATTTACTAAGTACATTAATACCGGTCTGGTGGACACAGTTCCCCTCCCAGCTTGATTAATGAAAACATTAATATGTTTTAAGGTATTGCAACATGGGTGTCACTTGACATACACGATTTGTATGTCAGGCACTGCAGTGTGGTGATGGTGTGTGATCAGTGCCATAATTTCACTGTATCAGCAGCAGGCGGGCGGGAGGTTTTGTCTGTTGTTCTCACTGTAAACGAAGCTCTTATTCATGACCTTAATTTCTGACATTGTTGTTTCTTCATATTTATATTACATATCAGTAGTATGACTGCAGCAAGAACTACCACTCATTATCAAGCAAAAGTTTGCCTCCTCAGTAAACCAGTACGTATTGTTGATTGAGGGGAGAAAATTACCTTCAAAAGGTGACATCTTGCTATGGTTCTTCCTACATAATGCCGAGAAGAAAACTATATTCAGTGTTACCAAACTCATTATTAGAAAAGCGAATAAAATTTGAGAGATAGCTGGGATTACTACTCGTGACGAGTGAGAAAACAAAAAGACACTGGTAGCAGATCCTTTTAATACAAAGTTTCGCCCAGCGTTGGGCTTTACCAAGTACACGAGAATGAGCAAAAACACCATCTTACAAGGCAAACGAACACCATGAGGTCAGGCTCGGAGAAAGACACGTCACACATAAGTTCACTCAAAGCAGGTCACACATGAGGTCATGCGGGATCAAGTCTTGTGAAGTCAGGTACTGGTGGTAGCGGAGGAACGAGGGTAATGTGACACGTTTAATATCTTTATTACACATAACATGAACGATGCGGACAATTGGTCCAGCCAACATGTACATTCCACTGTTTTACACAGTTGTTTTGATGCCGTAAATCACTAGTGCTCCTTTAATTCTGTTTCTGGCCCTGTCGTTCTCGTAGTGTAACAGCTGTGCTTTTCTCCAGTTCATGGCGTGAGAATGAAGGTTGTACTGTCTACCTTCTTATGCCGACATGAACACCAAGAAAGTCTGAAACTTTTTAGAACAATGATGGAAATTAGGCAGAGGCAAAATATGGATGTCACAACCAGAGCTGCGAGAAAAAGCAACGCTTCACTGATAAACTGTAAGACCTCTCCGACATTACCCATGCCAACGCCTTGAACATGATCATTGTAGAGGAGGGTAAAGCATTCCTCCTGTTGCAGGAGGGCAAGGAGGGGCGCAGGAGCATGGCTGGGGTCGATAAAAAAGATGGTTGTAAGGAATGAATGCAAGCGTTAAAGAATGGACGCTCATAAAGTAGTCGTGGAAAGGAAAGCCCGGAAGATCAACGCACCAATCACGATGGAGCTCTTGCCCTCTTCCAGCTCTAGTAACCAAAGCGACCCGGAAACCATGCCTATCACCGCTGGCGAACTCGATGCAAAACGTTCATTCGCAGAACCGACTACATCCATACAAAGACTCTGAAAATCGTCACTCTTGAGTTAGTGCTGACACTGGATTGAACCAAACTGACAGACTGCAATGTTGCATACATTTTTTCTCAGGCGGTTTCAAGTCTTAGTCATGACCCAGCTGAACTCTCCATCTGTCGAGACAACATTCGTCGAAAAAGAATGGAACATCATATTTTGTTTCTAACACGATCCTCATCATGCACTGGGATGGCAAGTTGTATCTCGACTTCACCAGTCAAGGAAAAGTAAACATGCTTCCTATCCTAATCCTATCTTCAAGGATTGAAGCAGCTGGGAAGGAAAGACAAAATGCAAGGGATATCCTCGTGTTGTTCACAACTGTGAGCAACACCATGCACAAGAAACACAAAGAATTCTCCACTTTACCTGTCATTGCCGGAGTGCCGGAAAGCTCCTGCACTTCGACCGGACTAGATATTCTCCTCTTCAAGCGTTTCAAAAACAAATGGAATCTAATCCTAACATAGCAGTAGTTAACGGGCAGCGGCAAATATTCTCCGACGCTAGGAACGCTATGGTGACCCCCAGTAAGTCATACCTAAGCAACAATGAGTGGGATATAGATCCCCATGAACCCACTCAAAGAGGGGTTAATATTTCGAGAAGAGGGAGATCTAGAATAGCCGTGTGATACCTAAATGTACTTTCCATCAATTTCATTGACCACATTTCAGTTATAAATACATTCCGATATGAAAGAATCTTTATGCAAAGCGTGTCCAGAGGATTAAGAACACTGCAACACTTAAGTTATATACAGTGGCACGGGCTCACTGTCCAGGGGACGGGATGTAATATTCAGCACTTACCTGTGGCCTGTTTCAACAGTTGCTCTACCCTGACCCGAGGCCAGATTTTCCTAGTAACTAACTGATCGAACATTCTAGTGCTGCTCGTTGCAGACACTTCTTTCTGAAATTTGTCTAGTTTTCCCTTAAAGACTTATCTTTGTTGCAACATAATTTATTATATCTACTGGTGGAAGATTAGAGAGTCGTGGATCACAAATGCTGACAGTGTTTTCTAATTGTGCCTGTGGCACCTCAGCTCATCACTGGGGTTGCTCTCTCACTCCACTAAATATTTTCATATGCATATTACGAATCATACCCTAAAACACATGTTATGTCCTACCCTAAAACACATGTTATGTCCTACCCTAAAACACATGTTATGTCCTACCCTAAAACACATGTTATGTCCTACCCTAAAACACATGTTATGTCCTACCCTAAAACACATGTTATGTCCTACCCTAAAACACATGTCGACTGTTTTGAGCGGGATCCCAATACAAAACTCAGTAAACTAAAGTTTTAACTTTAGTTTACTGAATTTGGTAAAAAGTACATGCTCTCTATATTGTTCTAGCTCGGGTATCTCTCCTCCCTAAAGAAAGTATTCTAAACGAGAGAGCACAAATGCTTTTAAAGAATAATATTACTAGCGCTTTTCTCTTTGAAAGTGCTTATAATCCTATTATCTCCATCTTTGCTACGTAGTTCTTACCTTGCTGTGATCCTAAACGTTAGCTTATATGCAGGGGCGTTTGTTAAGGGGAGGGGGAAAGGCAGCGAAATATGTTTTATATATTATAAATTAACCGAAACTATGGGTTGCTCCCTATATAAAATATGTGTGAACACGTTGGTCAGCCAGGGTTGTGTTAGACCGCTGTCATAAGAACATAAGAAGAACATAAGAACGAAGGAACACTGCAGAAGGCCTACTGGCCCATGCGAGGCAGGTCCAAGTCTCCTACCGGCTTAAGCCAATGCACCCAACCTAGTCAGGTCAGGTCACATTGACTTAAGGGAGGAACACGGCAACCGACCTGTTAGCACAAGCTATCAGGTCTAACTCACACCCACCCACATCTACTCATGTATTTATCCAACCTACTTTTAAAGCTACACAACGTTCTGGCCTCTATAACGGTACTTGGGAGTTTGTTCCACTCATCCACAACTCTATTACCAAACCAGTACTTTCCTATATCCTTCCTGAATCTGAATTTTTCCAACTTAAAACCATTGCTGCGAGTCCTGTCTAGGCTAGATATTTTCAGCACACTATTTACATCCCCTTTATTTATTCCTGTCTTCCATTTATACACCTCAATCATATCCCCCCTAATTCTACGTCTTTCTAGAGAGTGCAGTTTCAGGGCCCTTAGTCTATCCTCATAGGGAAGGTTTCTGATACATGGGATCATCTTTGTCATCCTCCTTTGTACATTTTCCAGAGAATTTATATCCATTCTGTAATACGGTGACCAAAACTGTGCAGCATAATCTAAATGAGGCCTAACCAAGGATGTATAGAGTTGAAGAACAACCTGAGGACTCCTATTATTTATGCTTCTTGATATGAAGCCAAGGATTCTATTGGTTTCAGATTACTGCTAACCAGAACTCCTAAATCTTTTTCGCAATCCGTAATATTAAGATCTACATTATTTAGTTTATATGTGGCATGGTTATTGTCCTGTCCAACATTTAGAACTTTGCATTTGTCTATATTAAACTGCATCTGCCACTTCTCCGACCACTGCATCAGTCTATTCAAATCTTCCTGGAGTGCTCGAATGTCCTCGTCAGAATGAATTCGACGGCCTATTTTGGTGTCATCGGCAAACTTGCCGATGTCGCTCTTTATGCCCTCATCTATGTCGTTTATGTAGATTGTGAACAGCAGGGGGCCCAACACTGACCCCTGTGGAACACCGCTCGTGACGCTTCCCCACTCTGATTTCTCCCCATTTATGCAAACTCTCTGCTGCCTATTTGTCAACCATGCCTCTATCCAGGAAAAAATTTCTCCTCCTATTCCATGTGCTTTAATTTTCCTCAATAGTCTCTGATGTGGGACCTGTCAAAAGCCTTACTGAAGTCCATATACACAATATCATATTCATTACCATGATCTACCTCCTCAAATACCTTAGTGAAAAAAGTTAATAAATTCGTAAGGCAGGAACGCCCCTTTGTAAAACCATGCTGAGTTTTCGTTGATTAATTTATGCTTTTCAAGATGGCTACGAACTGCCTCGGCAATTATTGATTCCATAAATTTTCCCACTATGGAGGTTAGGCTTATTGGTCTATAGTTCGAAGCTAAGGACCTGTCACCTGTTTTGAAAATAGGTATCACATTTGCCATTTTCCACTTATCTGGCACCATGCCAGTTTGTAGTGATATGTTGAAAGATTAGCCAAAGGTGTGCTAAGCTCCTCTTTACATTCCTTAGAACCCTTGCATACAGTTCATCAGGGCCTGGGGATTTGTTAGGTTTTAATTTATCTATTTGCCTAAGGACCATGTCACTTGTGACCCTAATAGTGCACAGTTTATTATCGTCCTGTTCAACATAATTTATCATTACTGGAATATCGCTGGTATCCTCCTGTGTAAAAACTGAGAGGAAGTATGTGTTAAAAATTCTACACATTTCCTTATCACTGTCAGTGAGCTGACCCGAGGAACTTTTGAGTGGGCCTATCTTGTCCCTGATCTTACTTCTGTATACCTGAAAGAATCCTTTTGGGTTAGTCTTCGATTCTTTTGCAACTTTAACCTCATAATCTCTTTTTGCTTTTCTAATTCCCTTTTTTATTTCTCTCTTTAACTGAATATATCGATTTCTTAATTGCCCCTCTCCTCTTTTGATTTGCCTATATATGCCTCTCTTTTGACCAATCAGATATTTTAATCTATTGTTCATCCATTTAGGATCATTTTTGTTTGATCTGATTTCCCTATTTGGAACATAATTTGACTGAGCAGCTAGAACTATGCCCTGAAAGCATCATATCGGCAACCATCACCACCTACCTGACCCTTAGTCAGGTCATTCCAGTTCACCCCACCTAAGTAATTTTTCAGTCCTATGAAATCAGCCAAGCAAAAGTCAGGGACGGAGGCTTGATTGCCTTTTATTAGGGGAATTCCATGATATATTAAAACTGAGTGATTTGTGATCACTCTCCCCAAGCTCATCATTAACCTCAAGATTATTAATTAGTGTTTCCCTACTGGCAAGAACCAAGTCAAGGAGGTTATTTCCCCTAGTTGGCTCTGTCACAAACTGTTTTAAAAAACAATCCTGGATCGTATCAAGAAAGTCACCCGACTCTAAATTCCTGTCAAATTGCTCCAGTCAATCTGTCTATAGTTGAAATCTCCCATTAGCACAACTTTTTTCGTATGTAGATGCCTTACGAATTTCGTCCCATAGAAGTTTACTGCACTCCCTATCAAGATTTGGGGCCCTGTAAATCACACCCAAAATTAGTTTTTCTCGGCCCTCGAGAAGCTGAAAACCAAACAGATTCAGTGGCGACGCTTCTAATTTTAATATCTTGTCTAACACAACAATTTAAATTGTCTCTGACATACATCGCTACTCCACCACCTTTCCTGTTGACCCTGTCAGTGTGGAATAATTATAGCCTTGTATGTGACATTCAGAGGGCATCTCTCTATCTTTCAGATTGAGCCAGGTCTCTGTTATAGCAATAATATCTATGTTTCCTGCACTTGCAATTAATCTTAGCTCATCTATCTTATTTCTAACACTCCTGCTATTAGTATAGTAAACCTTAAGGGAGCTAGTCCCTTGCTGCCCTCTGCTGTCCCCCTTTGTTTGCTGACCTGTTCTATTGTCTTTATTTATAACTTCATGCTGAATGCCTTTTATACATTTACTGTTTCCAACCCTAGTGTTGCAACCTGCTTGTTTCCCACACACACCCATACCTCTATCTTCCATCAGTTTAAAATCATAGGCATTTCACCAATGGCCTTCTCAATCGAGTCTGCAAGTGCTACCACCCCTGACCCAGAGAGATGTACCCCATCCCTTGCATACATATCATGTTTGCCATAAAAGTTGTTCCAGTTGTCAATGAATGGGATTGCAAGTTCCTTGCAGTATCTGTCTAGCCAGCAATTTACACCAATTGCCCTAGACAACCATTCATTTCCTACTCCCCTTCTAGGCAAGATTGCCTGGAATTCTTATCTTCATGAAATCTATCGAGTACGTCATTATGGCTTTAGTTTGGCTGGAAGTTCTAAAGCCATTGAGTACAGAATTAAAAAGTCTTAAATGCAGAAGTTCGACAGGAGACACAGAGGTTAGAAATTTAGAAAGCTTGAAAGAGATCCTATTTATTTCAGAAATAATAGGAAGGTAATCATATACAGTGGAAGCTTGTTACTGGAAGCATCGGTATGCCAGCCTCAATGTCAGAAAAAAACTAAAGTTTAGAGGCTTGCAGACGAAATAAATAGCGAGAAAATGGGAGAAACTAATTCAGAAAACCAATTCAAAAATAATAATTTTAATATTTTTCTAGACTGCCTTATTGGACACATAAGGAGATTATGAAACAGTATGAAAGCTTGGGTCAAATTTCAGTGTTTTGGGAAAATATCCTGTAATGAGTGATGATGGTGTAAGAAAAAAAAAGTAAAAAATCTGTGTAGTAAGACATTGTAAAGTCTTGTAAGGACATTCAGTGTTCTTGTCTTGTTCAGTAATCTATCTATACTCTGCATCTTTTAAAATTACACTTAAAATTTCGTTCGGATTTTTAACTCCGCAGGGTTAGCTACCCAGGATAACCCAAGAAAGGCAGTGTGTCATCGAGGACTTTCTTATTTCCACTGGAGTCCTCAATCTTGTCCCCCCAGGGTGCGACCCACACCAGTGGACTAACACCCAGGTACCTACTTGCTGCTAGGTGAACAGGACAACAGGTGTAAGAAAACGCGTCGAAATGCTTCTACCCCGCCGGGAATCGAACCTGGGCCCTCCGTGTGTGAAGCCAGAGCTTTGCCAGCCAGGCCACGGGGTCTCCCCCCCACTTTAATTTTCGGTAGGAGAGAAGGACGCCCGACAATGAGCTTAGTTCCCAAGCCCGGGTTATCATCGAACTTTTCTCTTGTTCTTCGATCTGTTAAGTCATCTTATAGCGTTTTGTATCTTGCACTCGTTGCGAGTTCATTTTTTCCCTATAGTAGCAGCTGAAATTTACCACAGATGAACAAAATGCATTCCGTTGCCCAGTAAAAGACCATGTTACCTGACTAACTTCTCAACGTCTGCTACTGAGGCAACTTTCATCTCCATGTTTGTGTCGAGCAAAGCATGACAAAGATGAGGGTTGTGTTTTATCTGCCTGCTCTGAGTATCAACTAGATAACTGCATCTGTATCAGAAGCGCGCTTGTCGCAGCTCACTTACTGTGACCTATTAGTAAACATAAATTAAATATTCACTTCCTGCCTATTATGCCTTTGACCTTATGTATTACTATTATATTCACGGAGAGGGATGGTCAAACCAATTATCATTCCGCTGTCTCCTTTATAAACTGGAACCAAGGCCTCTTGGATCTCACCTAAATCTAAAATCGTTTTCCAAAATACAGTGAGTGTTAGTGCAAGCGATACTGTGCATTTGTTAACACGTGTGACCTTCCAGAAATCAAGCCCTGGAGACAAGTGCATTGAAATGCTATAAATGTATTTTTTCGAAGTTTATCATATTTATGTTAACAACAGAGTATAACTGGCCAAGGGTACCAAGATCATGAGAAAGAATTGTTAGTCATGGGCTCTTATGATGATCATGGGGACGTAAACATAGTATAATTCATGTTGTTCTCGAAGTATTTTGAGTTCTAAGTTCGAGAAGAGTAAAGAAAAATGAAAAAGATTAATTAAAAACATGGCTCATGAAATAATTAATATTAAGAAGATGTATTTACCCAACGAGTAATTCATGGCAGCTGTAATTAATAATGGGATAAACAATCCTGTGAGACAGTAATACCTGTATGAATAATTCAAGTAATTATGTTAAGGTTCAAGTAATTAATCATTTCCTTTGTGCTCGAGATTCTCCTCCTCGTCCATAACTCTAACAATGGGTAATTAACTTTGATTAATAGACTGAAGTTATCAAAAGATGTACCGTCTCTGCTCACCTCGTGTGTGTGTGTGTGTGTGTGTGTGTGTGTGTTACATGGCCGCGACTATATATTGACTGATATCACTGGTTTCTGATATTGGTCATGTCATACTCATGAATGGAGAGTCAAGTTTGTATATGCAGTTTGTGAACTGAGTTGATGTTGTCAATTAGTGTAAGTAGTTTTGTATGGAGTTTGTATAGTAAGTTCGTTTTGTATAGAGTTTGTGAAGTCAGTCTTGTATGAAGTTCGTGTAATTTGTGAATGAAGTTCTTCTATGGAGTTCTTTATGGAGTTTGTTTAGCGAGTTTTTATCCACATCTTCCTCGTCTAATTCAATCTACTAAATCGCTACCCCAAGACTGAAGACATCACCCCAATGAAAAGCAGGGGAACCACGAGTACTCTAAGAGACAATACAGTAACCGTCAGGGGCCCAAGACTGTTAAACTGCCTCCCAGCATACATAAGGGGGATTACGAATAGACCCCCTGTCTTCAAGGCACTGGACAGGCACTTAGTCAGTACCTGACCAGCCGGGCTGTGGTTCGTAGAGTTTTATGTAAGCTTAGTGTACATAACATAGAAATTGTTAATAATTATCTTAAGAGCACACAGATGTTACAGGCACATAAAAGAACATTATGTTCATTTAACCTGCGATAACCAAAAAAAGTTACTGACTTATTTCTGATCAGAAGAAATATTCTCCAATTATTTCAGAGAAACCAATTTGATTAATAACTTACACAATCATTTGATTGATAACTTACACAATCATGGGTTAAGAGATTGTTGCTTTGAGGAAAACACATCAGCACTAAAAGTTGTAAAACTAACCAGAAGTATTTTACAGTTACTGCGCAAAGTCTAACAGCCTAAACCCATGAAATGATCCGTCCATTTCATACGATGCATCAGGCAGTGAAGATTGACGCTGTTTACAACTGTTATATTTTAATCAGGAGTAATATGGTTCCTGTGTAATGAGAGGCCCTTAAATTCGATCGAAGCAAGAGAAAGAAGCCCGTTTCCTTGGATCCGGACTCACCATCCTCAGGCAAAATAATGCAACAAAATGACATCCACACTCTCAACTAAAAATACCAGCTTTCTTCTAAGTAGGATACACCAGTGAAGTTGTGAAGGTGATCAGAGGAGCCTCTCTCTACCTATCACATGGACAACAATAAGGGAGTGACCTATGTAACACTGTACATGAGGCAACCACGCAGGAAAACATTCTTATAAATCTTGCGCAAGATGCATCACACTTGCGTCGCAAATTTGAAGCCAATCCAATAAGGCTTTCTGGGGAAAATAAAGGGTTTTTTTTTTTCTCCAGTTATCTTTTCTTATATAAATTCAAATTTAAAAAGTTCTATAAAAAATCCTGTAAAAAAAAAAAAAAACAATTATTTAGTTTTTTAAAAAAAAACCCAAGTTTTTTTAAAAATTAGCAAAAATTAATAAGAAAATTGGGCATCCAAAAAAACCCAAAAACTTAATAAAATGTACTTCAAATTTAAAGGATACTCACCCGTGAACGTTTAAAACTTATCAGAAGAGGCATGTTTCAAAGTTATTGTCGTATTTAATTTATTTTAAAAACAGTAGTTTGAAATTAAAACCTATTAAAAAATAAATTTTAAAAAAAAGGAAGTAACAAAAGGAAAGGGAAAAATAAAAACACAATTAATGCGGGGATCCCTAGGGTTTATTGCGTTTCCCATGAATGAAAAAAAAACAACCCATGTTTACACACTGAAAAAAAAAATCGGGCAGAAAGGAAATGAAAATATTTTTCAAAAAGGGGGGATTTGGCAAAAAAAAATTTACATCAATGAACGGTTTTTATTGGATCCTTCAAGTAATAAAAACATTAAAAAAACTAAATTATTATTATAAAAACACGGGGACACCCCCAAAGGCCCAAATCCCACACAACACAAAAATAAAAAAATCCAGGGAAAAAAAATTATATAACCACGTACATTGTGCTGATTTTTTATGGGCCCTCTGGACCCCTTTTCCGGCACACAACAAAATCATAAATTTTTACTGAAAAACTAAAAGTGATGGGCAAAAATCCGCCCTTTTTATAGAAATTTTTTTTGTTTTTTTGTAGACCACAAATTTTGTGTATGTTGTGGGGGGAGAATTTTGCAGACTCACGTACTCACGCAGCGCACGGGACGCACGCAGCACCGCCAAAACACACCCCAAAAACACACACACTAAACACACACCCCAAAACACACACACACACACACACCCCACACTGGGGGGCCCATCAACCAAAATTTAAATGCTGCAGCATATGGGGGGTTGGGAAAAAAAAAGAATTTTCGTTTTATCATGTAAGTAAAAGGGGTCAGTCATGACAAATGACCCTCGTGTACGTCAGGCCCTTATTGGAGTAACAGCACCGTTTTGGGAAACCCCCACCTGGGCAAGCACGTAAAGGAAAATTTGAAAATGCAAAAGTTTTCAAAAATTATTTCAGAGTAAGGGGGATGTCCCCTGGGAGAGGGTTTAAAAAAAACCAAAACCCGATGACATGGAAAAACAGATTGTTTGATATGGGGGAAAAAGGGAAAAAAGGAGCACACGCTGGAAGTTGAGAATTTTAGATAAGTTTATCGGGTTTTTAGGAAAATATTTCTTAAGGGCCCTTTTAGTAGTCAGGAAGGGAACGGCCTCGAGAGTGAAGGGGGGTAGGAAAGGGAGGGAAACCATACACAGCTTTAAGAAAACGTATGTTTAGGCTCTAGAAGCCAGGGGAGTGAACCTAGTAGCGACCAGCAATTTGGTGGGGCAAACAGCTGAGACTCGACCCCCCACAACTACTATATGTGAGTTTCCCTGTAGCGAGTTTTCATTAACATCACTTTGTTTACCTGAAAAAATGAAAGATTTAAACCAAAAACAGTACCTCACCATCTAAACCTCGTGTGGTGGAGTCTGCCTACCTGCTTCCTCTTGTGTCACACAGCAGACCTGAAGTACATAAACCACCAGAGAACATATTAGCGGGCTGGAGACGTCAATAAACTTGCCAAGCTGTATTGTGGGGTAAGAGAAGTAATAATTTACAACTAGCTGAGGTCTTCCCCAAGAACAACTTCGCTGGTAAAGTAGGTTGGCGAGAATATGTCAGGTGAACACAGGTAAAAAAAAAAAAAAAGAGGAGGAACAAGGGAAAGGGTAAAAGATGGATGAGGAAAATATGACGTACGCCAGAGGGTATCGCCAAAATGAAAGGGACATAAATGCTGAGATGTGTGAAGATGAAAACTACTGAGCATATTAATTGAAAGTTTGGAATGTAAAATGCAGAAGGAAATGGAAGAAAAAAATAGAGGGAGGCTATTATAAATGAAGAGAGAGAAAGGACAGTGAATCATACAACAGAAAGTGAGTAAAACTAGGAGTAGAGAAAAGCTGGAAAGCTAAAGTGAGAGGAGAGGAAAGCACAAAGAGAAGCAATCACAGAAACAGGGGTGAAGGTGCAAGAACCAAGATACCCAGATAATCAACAACTACCAACCAGGTGTACAAACTGGCAACCTCCATCCTCTAACCTTTCTTATCTATACACCACTAACGATTCAGCTATCTCTCCCTGTTCCTTCACCTACTCCTACTCTCACTTACATTCCCTCCTTTTCTCCTCTCCCTCTTCATTACAACTCTACTGATAACGCTTCCTATCCTTGAAAGTACAGAATCAAGATGATGCGCCAGAGAAAAAGGAGGAATGAATATGCAACGATAAAAAGAGAAACCAAACATCAGTTCGAGAATGACAGCAGCGAAACCCAAATCGGAACCGAAACTACTGCAGTCACATAAGAAGGAAGATGACTGTAAAAGACCAAATAATAAGACTGACGAGGGAAGGAGGGAGAGAACTCACAAGAGGTAACAGAGAAGTTTGCGAGGAATAAAGCAAAAATTTTAAATAGGTAATTTCACTGAGGAAACTAGCAAAAGGGTTTAGAATCCCAAGGTTGAAAAGCAATACGGGTAAATTCATCCCTCAAGGGGGAAAATTAATAAATTTAACAAAAAGGGAGTTAGATGCATCAAAAGCCTTGGGTACTAAACGGATATCCCCGTGAATACAAAAAAGGGGTGGAAAGAACTGGCGAACCTCCCAGAAATTTGCCCTACCCCACATATCCCTAGGGACAGGAAATGCCAAAAAAGCTGGGAAACTGCAAATGTGACCCCAATATATAAGAAAGGGGGACAGAAAAGGGAGGAATAATTATGCCCAGTATCAGTGGCATTATAATGTTCAAGGTTTTGGGAAAAAAGTAATCGTAAAAAAAGGGGTTGAACATCTGGGGAAGAAAAATTTTCCCTCCTAAAACATCCCTCAAATTTTTACGACTAAAAAGGGAAAAATCAACCAAAAAAGAAAAAAAAGATTGATTTGCATTTTCCCTTGGCTTTTGGGAAAGAAAACTGACACTGAAACCCCATCAAAATTTTGGAATCACAAATTAAAGAGCACGAATGGAAAAAGGTAAAGTCCTATAGACCAACAAAAATAAGAAAAAAGGGGGGGTTTTTGGTAAAGTTGGGATGTTTCAGAAAGGGAAAAGTATAAAAAATGGGGGGGGTTTCCCTGAGGGTCAGTTTCGGGGCCCTTTTAATTATCTTGAATATACGTAAATGATCTACCAGAATAAACTGACCATACCCATTGTTTGTTGTTACGAAAAGACAAATAAAAAGGGGGTTACAAAACTGAAGAGGATAGAGACAAAATACAGGCAGACCTCACACTGCAAGAAGGGGTCAAAACAAAAGTTGTTGATTTTTAACACTAAAAAGTGAAAGGGGAGAAAGATTTTTGGAGCAAAATTTTAAAAACCCAACAAAACGTCAGAGGTGAATATAAATCAAAACACAAAAAGTACCCCCCCAAATTAGACGCAAAATTTCCCTTTATAAAACCTTTCAATAGGGTATTTTCAGGACTCTACAGGGTATTTTTTAAAAGCCTATCTTGAAGTATCCCAGCCCCCAACATTGAGCCCCACAAAAAATAAGTTCTATTCCAAAAAACTGGGGGTTTTTTCCCTGGAGTTTACCTGGAGAATTTTTGGGGGGTAAAAGGGCCCACCCCCGGCCCGGTCCCGTGCCCAGGATTGGAAATGAAAGAAGACAAAGGAGTGAAGCGGGAGGACTTTAGAAAAGAATTAGGGGAGAATGATTACGACATAAAAGATACCCCAGAGGTTTTTGGACAGAGCAAATGGGAGGGACTTTTTAAAATAAAACGCACAAAAAAACGAGGGAAAATAGAGGGAAAAAACCAAAAGGATATTAAATTTCCCCAGGGATGTAAAAAAATACTCTTTTACGTCCGGGGAAAAATAAGGGGAATGAGCCCATACGAGGAATTTGGTACAGCAAACTCGAGACACAGTTTCAGGGAAATTATGATGGGCCCCATGAGGTCAGGAATAAATTTAATCCCTTTTGTTTTTGGGTTTTAAAAGAGGCGGGGCCAGGAGCAAAAACGCCCCCTGAAAACCACAAAAAGGCGATTTACAAATAGGTGAGAAATTCACACACACCACACACACCCCACGCCAGGAACTGGGCCCGCCCCCTGCAACCTCAAATTGTTGAGTACACACACACACACGAAAACCACGGGCCCAAAGTAAAAGAGGCAGGGCCGGAGCTATGAATCGCCCCCCGCAACCAAAAATGGGTTGGGGTTTTCACACCACACACACCCACACCCAACACAAGTAGTCAAAAGGGGAATATTTTGGGAAGCGATGAAGTGGAGGCAGGATCCATACATAGCTTTAAGAAAAGAGGAACGAAAAAAGGTCAGGGTTTCGGGGAGAGGGGACCTAGAAAGGCCCATTGAAGAGGCGGGGGCCAGGAGTTGGACTCGCCCCCTGCAACCTCAACTAGGGGTACAATGGGTGGTACACACCCCACACAAATACGTGGGAACCATAAAGAGGCGGGGCCAGGAGTTTATAAATCGCCCCCCTGCAACCAAAATTTAAAAGGTAAAGCACAATAAAGGGTAGCCCAAAGTGTCTATCGACAAGTCCCTTTTAAACAACTATAACTACTACAAAAGGCGGGGTCAGGTGTGTGGCCCCCAAGCTGGGGGGGGGTGGCCAGTTTCCCGGACAGGAAAATTTTCTTTTTAACGATAATTTATGTTGCTGGTCGTGATATTAGAAACGGGTGCAGTGTATATAAAAAGGAAAAGTGTAGGGGTTTTAGTAGCGCGAGTATGGGCGGGTATGGAGGTAGGGGGATTCAGAGTTTAGTGTGGGTATGGGGGAAAGTGTGGGTGAAGAGGTAGTTTTTGGGGTGAGGGGGTTTAGTGTGGGAAGAGAAAAGTTTTTTTCCCCCATCAAAGGGGGCTAGTTTATTGAAAACCCAAACAGGGACCTCGTATGCACCCTTAAACCCCAGGCCTAAAAAGGGGGCAAAACAGAAGTAAATTAAATTTTTATCCTTAAAAAAAAAAATTTTTCTCCTGCAAGAAAAATTAGGATTTTTTGTTTAATATTTTCGGTATCTTATATTCATTAATAAATTTACTATCACATACAAAGATTTTTTTTACTGCTACCTCTAAACCCCCCAAAAAGGGTGGCCCAATTAAAATTAAGCACTTATGTCAAGCAAGTGACCCGGGTTTGCCCACTTTACTTTGCCTTTTTTTGAGAAATTGTAATAAAAGTAAATTTTTCGGGGAAATTTGAAAAATTTAAGTCAGTCGGCTAACATAAGAACAAAGAAAGAAGGAACCGATCGGGCCCAAAGGCCCAGGGCGGCCCATTTCCATGACTTTGCAAGTTGCTTCAAAACTGGGCTTCTAACGGGCTTTCCCCTTTGGATTTTAAATTTTTCCTTTTATTTGCTATGAGGATAGTATGGTGTGGGGAAATTGTGGATGTTAGCATTTTTAGATGGGGGAGCATGTGGAATGTGGGCAGTGTGGATGTGGACCCGTGGGTGGGGAAACCCATTTGTGGGGGGGGGGTTGTGGGGCAGTGTGGATGTGGACCGTGGGGATGTGGAGCGTGTGGATGTGGAGCAGTGGGGAAAGTGGAGCAGTGGGGGTTGTGGGGCATTTGTGGATGTGGGGCAGTGTGGATGTGGGCGGTGAATGGGAGCATTGGAGATGGAGGAGTGTGGAGGTGGACAGTGTGGAGGTGGAGCAGTGTGCAGGGGGGAGCAGCGGATTTGGGGAAAGTGGGAGTGGAGCAGTTTTGGAAATTTTGGAGCAGTGGGGATTTTGGAGCGGGTTGTGGTTTGTGGACAGTGTGGAGATGGGGGAAAGTTTGGAGGTGGAGCAGTGTGGATTTTGGAGCAGTGTGGAGGTGGAGCAGTGGGGATGTGGGGCTAGTGTGGATGTGGAGCAGGGTGGGGTGGAAGTGTGCGGGTTTGGAGCAGTGTGGATGGGGGCAGTGTGGTTTGGTAGCAGTTGGGGGGGAGCGGGATGGGGGATGTGGGGCTTTTTTGGTGGGGGGCAGGTGGATGGGGACGTTTTGGGGGGGCAGTGTGGATTTGGGGCATTTGTGGATTTTTGGGCGTGGGTTTTGTGGGCAGTGTGGATTGGAGAAAGTGTGGATGTGGGCAGTGTGGATTTGGGGGCAGTGTGGATGTGGGGCAGTGGGGATGTGGGCGGGTTTTTTGGATTTTGGGGCAGTGGGGATGTGGGTCAGCTGGATGTGGGGAAAGGTGGATGGGGGCAGTGTGGATGTGGACAGTGTGGATGTAGGGCAGTGGGATGTGGGGGCATTTTGGGGATGGGGAGCAGTGGGGATTTTGGAGAGTGGGGATGTGGACAGTGGGGAAAAGTGGAGCAGTGTGGTTTGGGAGCAGTTTTGGATGGAAGCAGTGGGGGATTTGGGGCAGGGTGGGAGGGGGAAACCCAGTGTTATGTGGAGCAGTGTGGATTGTGGAGCATTGTGGTTTTGGGGGGCGGGTGTGGATGTGGAGAAAAGTGGGATGGGGGGGGCATGTGGATGGGGAGCGTGTGGATGTGGAAGCATGTGGAGGGGGGGGCATTTGTGGATGTGGAGCAGGGGTGGAGGGGGGGGGCAGTGTGGTGGGGAAAGAAAGTAGGATGTGGAAGCATTGTGGATGTGGAGCAGTGTGGTGTGGGGCGTGGTGGTTTGGGGAGCAGTGTGGATTGGAGAAAGTGTGGATGTGGGCGGCAGGGGGGATGTGGGGGCAGTGGGGAAATGTGAACCCAGGGGGATGGGGGGCAGTGTGGATTGGGCATGTGGATGTGGAGCAGTATGGATGTGGAGCTGTAGGATGTGGAGCATTGTGGATGTTGGAGCAGTGTGGATTTGGGGCCCAGGGGGAAAGGGAAACGTGTGGATGGGGAAACAGTGGGGGATGGGGGCCATTAAAAAATTGGGGCATGAAAATTTGGGGAAAACATTGGGGTGGGCAGTGTAGTGGGGGGCCAGTGGTGGATGCGGAGCAGTGTAGATTTTGGACCGTTTTGGATTGGAGCAGTGGGGAATTTTGGGGAAAGTGTGGTGTGGACATTGTGGATGTGGGGCAGTGTGGATGGGACAGTGTGGAGGGTGGGACAGGGGGATGTGGAGCAGTGGGGGTTGGGGGGGAAGGGGGGGGGGGGCAGTGTGGATGGGGGGCAGTGGGGGAGGGTGGAGCAGTGTGTGGTTGGGGAGCAGTGTGGATGGGGGGGCAGTGTGGATGTGGGCAGTTTGGATGGGGGCGTTAAGTGGGAATGTGGAGGGGGGCAGTGTGGATGGGGCAGTGTGGATGTGGGGCCGTGTGTATGGGGGGCCCAATGTGGATGGGGAAAGCATGTGGATGGGAGCAGTGTGGATGGGGAGCGTTTTGGAAGTGGAGCATTGTGGTTGGGAGCAGTGTGGATGTGGGGCTGTGTGGATGTGGAGCATGGGGGAAAGTGGGAGCAGTTTTGGGATGTGGGGCGGTGTGGTTTTTGGGGCAGTGGGATGTGGAGCATTGTGGATGTGGAGAAATTGAAAAAGGTGGGGGCAGTTTGGATGTGGGGCATTTGTGGATGGGGATCAGTGGGGATTTTGGATCAGTGTGGTGTGGGGGCGGGTGGGATGGGCGTGGGGGAAAGTGGGGAAAGTTTTGGATGTGGGCAGGGGTGGATGGGGGGCATTGTGGATGTGGAGCAGTGTGGATGTGGACCCAGGGGTGGTTGTGGAGCATGTGGATGGGGAGCATTGTGGAGGGGGGGCAGTGGGGGATGTGGGCAGGGTGGATTTGGGCAGTGGGGAGGGGGGGAGCAGTGTGGATGGGGGGGCAGTGTGGATGGGGGGCCCGTGTGGAAATGGGGCATGGGGATGGGGGGCCCAGTGGGATGTGGGGCGGGGCGTGGTTGTGGGTTGGGTTTTGGAAATTGGGGCAGCGGGGATGGGGGGCCAGCGTGGATTTTGGGGCAGTGGGAAGTGGAGCAGTGGGGGATTTTGGGTTAGCGGGGGTTTTGGGTTAGCGTGGTTTGTGGGGAAAGCCGGGGATGGGGGGAAACCGGGGATTTGGGTTAGCGGGGAAAGTGGGGGGCAGCTTTTGGATGTGGGCAGTGTGGATGTGGACAGTGGGTGGATGTGGGGGGCAGTGTGGATTTTGCAGCGTGTGGATGTGGGGCAGTGTGGATGGGAGCAGTGTGGTTGGGGGGCAGTGTGGATGTGGAGCAGGGTAAATGGGGGGCAGTGTGGATGTGGGGAAAGTGGGGATGTGGCAGTGTAGATGGGGGGCAGTGGGGGGCCCAGTGGGATGGGGGGGCAGTGTGGATGGGGGGGCAGTGTGGATGTGGGGCAGTTTGGTTTGGGGGCATTGGGGAAAGGGGAGCATTTGTGGTTGTGGGCAGGGGTGGGGAAAGTGTGGGGGTGGCGTTATAAAAGGGAAATAAAAACCATTTTTGGGTCAAAAAACATTTGGGGAGAATTTCCATGAAATAACTATGATAAAATAAAGAGAAACTTGCTAAAAAAATGAGTATATAAAAAAATTTCATTTATTACAACAAACCCCGGGACACAAAGGGATGAAATTTTGATGAGAACCTGTGCCCTTTCCTCCCCCTTTAATTTAAAAGTCGTAATTTAATAATGGCCCCGGACCCACCCCAAATATCATATAACTAAAACAACAATTTGCTGTAAATTAAACATTTAAACCAACCCAATAAAACTACTAACAACAAACCCCTTTGTATTCAAACCAAAAAAATTTTCCCCGGACGGGCCATGTATTTTCCGTACACGAGAAAACTTGTAGAAAATAATTTTTTACTTTTTGGGTCACTGATTATAAACCCAAAAATCTGTCCAACTCCTCAGAGATGGGGTGCGTGCCCAAGATAAAAAACATGCATTTTAATTATAAATTTTAATCCCCGGGGGAAAGCGAAAAACCCCCGTTGGGGGCCCAAACGGGGTTGTAGTTAAAAAGACACGTTGACGGGGTTAAACTACACATGTGTATAAAAGACACGGTGTTTATTCATAAAACCCGGTTTGTTTATACATGACCCCGTTGGTTGTAAATTACATACATGCTGTGCTGGTTTTTGAATACACGATACACGGGTTGTGGTATACAAACATCCATGATACATATAAAAAGCTACTGGTTGTAAAAACCCCCAAAGCGCCCTGGCCCATGAAAAAGGGAAGGGAAAAAGAAAAAAGAAAAAAAAAAAAAAAGGAAGAAGAAGAAGAAAAGAAGAAAAGAAGAAGAAGAAGAAGAAAAAAGAAGAAGAAGAAGAAGAAAAAAAGAAAAGAAACTCCCAACGGGCCCCACGGGCCCCTTGGGCGAGGCGGGTTTCCAATTTCCCACCGGTTATCCCAAGGGTTTCCCCCCAGGGGTCAGGAGCACTGAAATCCGACCGGGTAGCACAAGTTTTTAAAAGGTCCAACCCCGAAACCCACCCAAACCCCCCAATAAATTAAAATTTTCCAACCCCCATTTTTTAAAACTAAAAAAACCTTAGCTTCAAAAGAGGGTACTCGGGATTTTGTTCCACCCACCCACAACTCTTATTACCAAAACCAGTGCTGTCTATTTTAAAGAAAATTTTTGACGCTTTTTAATCCCCTTTATTTTTTCCTGTTTTAATTTTAACATTTCGCATACCCCTTTTTCTAATTCTTTTCCCTTTTCGAGGGGGAGTGCAGTTTCAGGGCCCCCCCCCCGAAAATAAATTTTTGGGTTTATTTAAAGATAAATTGGTTGTTTTAGGGCAGCCCCCAATACTTGAAACTCGTTTTCTGAAAAAAAGCTTGGAGGGCGGGAAAAAACTCCCAAAAAAAGGGCAATGAGGATCATCCAAGATGCCCTCGTACGGGCCAAAATTTTAAAAATATGGGGAAAAAGAACTTTAATATTTAAAGGCATTAAAAAAAATCGTGTTATGAAAGAAATTATCCTTTTTGGGGGGTAAAATATGCTTAGGCTACCCCTTTAAAACCCCCGCACAGAAGCCCCCCAAATTTTCCCCTCAGCACTGGTAAACCCCATCCTTCCAAAAGGGAAATAAAAAAATGGAACCGACCTCCGCATAAAACCAGCTCATGACCCATATAAGGGGGCCCAACCGGGAGAATTTTCCCCTTGCTCCATGGGATTTCCCCCTTTCCAAACTACCTTTCCCTTTTTTTCCATTTCCCCCGAAAAATTCTTTTAAATCAAAACCCAAATGTTTTGTCTTGAAGCCAAACAAAATCCCTTAAATTTGTATTGAAAACTAAACACAGAAAAAATTTTTTCACAAATTATTTATTGGCAAAGGGTTTTCTTTTTCCCAGCCCAAACTGGTGCGGGCTGGAAGTGCTGCTGTTGTCCCCACAGATTAAAGGCTCTCATAAAAAAAATGGGCACGCATCAATAACGGGGCCTCTACCCTTCAAACAGAACTGTTTCCCATATCCTTGCACTCAAATGGGGTCCCATGTATCAAAGGGGTTGACACTAAATTGAAAATGATTCTCTGTCATCCATAAATGCCTCCAAATCTTTTAAGAATAAATTGGGGGCATGCTTTTCCCAAAAACCCAAACCCATAGATATGGAAAATTTTGGGTGGACAGTGGAGCCCGAGGGGCACGTTGGGGGAACCCCTCTCACATTGGTTTCAGTCATGATAAAAATGATAAAATTGGGTTTTAAGCGGGAGCTTTAAAAAGGGGGGGTAGTTTAAACAATTTTGGGGGTTTTTTTAATTTAAGCATTTGAAAAACAATAATACAAAAAGAATTTTAAAAGGAACTTTATTGATTTAAAGGGACTTAGGGAGATTGACCAATTCACCCTTTCTATCATCATTCCATCATGCGGGGAGGGCCACATGTCTTTTGGTGCACCCAAAACAAGATAAGAAAGACTCTTGGATGCCCAAACTGCCCGGCCCCGGGGGGTTTTACAAAAACTTTGGCGGGTTTAAAAATTCCCCCCACCGGGATGTAACCAAACGAAATAAAAACTTTGCCAGAGGGACTATTGTCACACTTTTTGGGGAATTTAATGTACGGGTGTGATAAAATTTAATGAATTTAGAAAAAACTACTCAGAAGTGTTCAAAAAAATGGCAAAGTATTTTATCCACGTGGAAAAAATTGCAGACCATTCTGGAAAAATTACCCTGTTTTTGTAGCTGAAAAAAAATAAAGCATTCCCAAACATGTGTGCATGTTTTGGTGTGGTGTGTGTGTTTGTGGTGTTGGTGTGTTTTTTGTGGGGGTGGGGGGTGGGGTTGGTTGGGGGTTGTTTTGGGTTTTGTGTGGTTGTGTGTGTTTTTGGGTGTGTTTTTTGGGGTGTGGGTGTTTGTGGGTTTTGTGTGGGGTGTGTTGGGGTGGTGTGGGGGTTGTGTTGTGGGTGTGTGTGGGGTTTTGGGGTGTGTGTGTGTGTGGTGGTGTGTGGTGTGATGTGGGGCTTGTGTGGGTTTGTGTGTGCTGTGTGGGGTGTGTTTTGTGGGGGTGTGTGGGTGGTGTGTTTTGGGTGTGGGGGTGGGGGAGGTGTGTGTGTGGGTGGGTGTGGGGGGGTTGTGTGTTTTGGGTTTGGGTGGTGTGGTGGGGGTTGTGTGTGTTTTTTTGGCGTCCTTGGGTGTAGGGCAAAATTTGAAAACCCGTGTGCACATTTTTCCGTGCGGGGGCCCTTTGTGGTGATGTGAAACGGGGCGCACTAGTGGGGTTGGTTAAATCCAAAAAAATTTTTTGTATTTATAACTAAATTACTTTTGTGCCGGGTGGGGACGAATCAGTGGGTTCATTACTTTGTAATTTGTTCATGACTTTAAACCCTGTATGGGGAGTGAAGCTATTCTTTCCTTTTGTAACTTCCCAAAGTTTTAATTAAACCGATCTACCTGGATTTTCATTCCCTTTGTAATAGTTTCAGCATCAAAAAATTTTGGGGTCCATTCACGGAAACCCATTATGTATTTTTGGGAAATCTTTTGACCCCGCCCACAGGGGGGTAGGGGTTTGCATAAAGATAAAAAACAAAAGTGTGTGGGGTGTGGTGTTGTGTGTGTTGTGTTTGTTTGTGTGTGTGTTGTGTGTGTGGGGACCCAACAAAAAGATTTTCCCCAAATAATCATACAGTTGGACCGGGGGGGATGGGTGAATTGTTTCTTTTACTCAAAAATTTTTTCATGATTGTACCCAAAGTAAAAACAAAAGAAACCCATTCAAGTTTTCATTACCTTTGTAACTTGTGAGCTCATTACCTCTGTCCCTAGTTCGGGTTTTCAAAATTTGGGGGGCCCCCAGCCCCCGGGAAAACCCATTACTACCTCTGTAATCTGTAAATCCCTTTTGAAAACCTTGTATAAATTGTCCCCCAGATTTTCCTGGAGTTCATTACCTTTGAAAATTTTGTGATTCTTTCCCCCTTTAAAAGTAAAATTTGGGGCATTACCTCTGAAAACTTGCCGCAATCAAAACTTTGGGTCCAGCCCCTGGCCCCAATTTATTTTAACCTCTGTAATTTTTTTACTACCGCCCCAAAAGGATGGGAAGGGGTGCATAATAAACGTATTAAACAAAACTCAGTCTAATCCTCATGGGGAATTATTAATTTTTAAATAAAAAAAGAAACGCTAACCCAACAAGGACTATACAGCGCTGCAGGGCGGGAAAGGGAAAGCGAGGGCACCCAGGTGGCAAAAGGGAAAAGGGGATGGGGAACAGGTTTCGGGATAACCGGGGGGGCAGTGGATGGTGAAAGGGGAAAAAGGGCAGCAAAAAGACTGAACCCGAAAAAGGGGTAATGGGGGGTGCGAAAAGCTCAAACAAGTTTGTGGAGTAAAACAGTCGGGTTTTCAAGAAGTTTAATGAGAAGTCAGGATTTTTAAAGGAGGGTCCCTCCGCAAGAAGGGAAAAGGTTTAAAAAGAGAGTAGTAGAACGAAGACGACGTTTGGGGGTAAATTCTGCCCTGTCGTTGATTGAGAGGGCGTCTAACAGAATGTGGCTAAACGATATTTGGGAAATTGGGCACTGTCACAAGAGGAAAAAGGGTGCCCTCCCTGAATACCCCCATGAAATAAGACGAGTGTGGCCAAAGCAAGGCCGGGAGAGAAGGTCTCCCAACTTCGGGCCGAAGAAAAAGGGAAAACGGCCAAAAACCCATGCTCGGTTTAATAGGGAAATTAAGGTTGTTAAACCCACAGAGTTGACCAACCGTTGTTGCCAACCCGGTTTGCGAATGGGTAGCTTTTGCCGCAAAAAAGTCCCAAAAAATGGAACACCTCGATGGAAAATTGGTAGGGCAAAATACTGTTTTACCCCGCAGCAGTGCTGCCTGTTCATTGCCCGAATTTCCGAAGACCAGGACCCAACAAAAAAAAATATCTTTTTTTTTGGTAGAGAAACGGCGTAGCCAAAATTGGGGTTTCGGAAACTAGGGGGTGGATGTTTTCAAATTTCGTATAGCCCGTAGAGCCCCTAAGGGAAAACTGAGCATACTAAAAAAATGAGCACCAGGGATAGATGCGATATGAAAAAATGCCCCGGGAAGAAAAACATACAAAAACGCAGTAAAAAAAACTAGCGAAGATAGAAAAGCCCTCCCTACGACGCGTCCGGGAAAACACTGCTTGCGAATCCCGAAAGCCGGGCTGAAGACTTAAGCCTTTTGTGTACCCCAAGGGGGTGGATGAAAAATGGGAGTGGAAGTGAACAAGGAAAAAAGGCGGGGAAACCCCCGTAGGCATTTTTTTAGCTTTCAAAAAAGGAAATGAGAAAAAAAAATAGACCCAAACCCGCTGGGAAATTCCCCGGGGGGTAGGGAAAAAAGGGGAAGCTACATGAACATAAAAGGTGGGAACTGAAAAGGGGAAAACAAGAGTGAATGTTTGGCCCCCAAGAGAAAAGGGGGGAGCAAACAGGGGCGGCGAACGAATAAAGAATGTCTACCCAATATCGGTGACCATTCTAAAATGGGGAAAGGGTTGTGTAGATCGTGAGGGGCGAAAATAGTAAAAGGCAATGGGCATCAAAGGCGACAGTAAGGATGGAACATTTGTTCTGTAAGAGGGTTTCAAAAAGGGGAAGAGCCCAAAAAGCACCAAGGGGACAAAGTAAACCTTTTGGGGATGGTAGATTAAGGGTAAGGAAAAGGAGCAGGGGGAGGCCCGGAAAAAAATTTTTTACCCCTTTAAAAAATTTCCCAAAAAAACGGGGTTAATGTGGCGAAAAACCCAAATTCGACCATCAGCTCCCCCGGAAAGGTGAGCAAGGGTTTTTAAAAAGGGTTTTTCCCGGGTGGGACCCAAATTTCCTTCAAGAGGTAATGTGAGGTTTTCCCGGTTAACCCCACGGTTTAAAAAGAAGGGCCCAGAAAAAACCCACTGTACACGTTCGGGGGTACGGGAGCCATTTTAAAAATACAAAGGATATCGGAGATAAACAGAGCGTCCCGTGGGAAAATAATTTTGGGGAGTTTTGGTACTTGAAAATTTAAACCCCTTGGGGGTGGCCCAAGTTTAAAAAAAAAGGTTTGACCGCCCCTGCCCGGAGAGAAACTGCAAAAAAGGTGAAGCGCGGGCCCGCACAAAAAATTCGAAGTCATCCCAAAATAGAGGGGAGACCAAATATTTGGGGGGAAGAAAAGAGGGCCCAAAAACATTTATAGCAGGAAAAAAGTTTGTGCTTAGAACACATCCCCGAGGGACACCTTTACTTTGGGCTAAATCCGGGGAAAGAACATTATTACTCGAACACGGAAAAAGTTTTGTCAGTTAAAAAGTTCTTTTGGAAGGAAGGTAGATTGCCTTTGGAGGCCCCAAGGAATGGGCCTGGGCCAAAAAATTATACCTCCAAGTTGGTCCCTATGCCTTCTCAAAGGGCAAAAAAAAAAGGCAATAACTGAGTGATTTTTCGCAAAGGCATTAAAGAACCCTACGAAACCAAACGTAGTAAGGGGGGTTTTTGGGGAAAACGGAAACCCCTTTCGAAAGCCATATTGACCCAGCGGGAGACTGTTGTGATCTCCCAAAACCCCATTAAACGTCGATTTTCGAGGCGTTCCATCACTTTGAAACGGGACTTGTAAGACGATGGGGGGATAGTGGGAGGCATTTATGTCCTTTTAAATAACCCCCGGTTTTTCGGGAAAGGGGGGAAAAAATGGCAGTTTTTAAAGCTGGGGGAAAAACTTTGTGCCCCAAAAAAGATTGAGGGTGTAAGAGGAAACCAAGGGGGACCGATGTAAATGTTGTAAAAAAACGAATATGAATGTCATCAGGGCCCCGTGGGGCCCAGATCGGCAAACTGAGAGGGGTTGCCTCCCGTTCTTTAAGTTGTAAAAGGGACATTATACCCGGGTTTTCTCCGAGAGAAGGGAAAAGTCCAAGGGGACCCAACCTCGGGAGGGTTTGAGGAAAGGAAAAGGGGGGGCATAGTGGAGCCCTCGGGAAAATACGGACCAGATGGGGGTGCCAAGTTCAATGGCAACGGGCGAGAGGGGTTTTCTATATTTAAAAACCCGTGACCCGAAGAACAGGGGGCCGGGTCCCGGTAGTTTTACCACCTTTAATTTCCCCCCTTTTTTCCAGACTTGGCCCCTCATAAAAAAAGCAGGGTGAAAGGGGGGGAAAACATAGTCTCGGGCCCAAAAAGTGGGGTTTAAAACCCCCCTTTTACGGAATACACGGCGATTCGGGTCGGGAAAGCTTTTGCTTTTAAAAACAACAAAAACCCATAGCGGTTCTATTGTACCCGGAACCCCGCCCCATGCAAACACGTTTCAAACGACTGCCAAAGAGACAACAGGAGACCCCAAGGCCCCGCACTTCTGAGAAAGCCCGTGAGGTTTTGGGGTTTTTAGAATGAGAAAGGGTTCGGAAAAAACTGAAAGTTTGAGAAGATGTGTAAAGGGGTCTTTTAATGGAGGAGAAGAAAGGAAAACCCCACTAAAAGCAGTGAGGTGGAGTAAAGATCCCAAATTTTTCCCCCATCAAAAAGCCCGCGGGGGGCTACGGAAAAAAGGTGGTGAATAGGAAGGAGAAGTAAAAAATCGGGAAAAAGAAAACGCGTCATGTAAAATCGGGGGGAAAAAAACCAGGGGGAAGTCTAGTGCAGTGGGGAAAAAGCAGGGCTGATAGATCGATGCCCCGAGAGGTAAAAGAGTACAGGATCAAAATGGGTGGAGTACCCGTATTTAAAACAAGGAGGGGGGGAGAGGGAAAAAAAGCCCCAATGAATGCCACGTGGGGGTAAAAATGAGACCCCCCCCCCAGAGGAAAATGGTGGGCATTTAAAAAAACACCAAGTAACAAAGTGGTGGGGGTGGAAAAGGAAAAACAAAAAAGGCAAAGTCCCGGGATAGAAAATGCTCGAGAAGGAGGAGTATAAAGAACATATTGTAAACCACTTTTTCAGTGGATACGGGGTGCCCGTTTTAAAGCAGCGGGTATGGACCTAGTTTTACAGTCGGGAAAAATCATTGAAAAGAAGGGCCCCTTTTTATTAAAGGTCCCATTGAGAAAGGATCCGAAAAGGAATACAATAAATTTTTAGCCTTTAGAAAAGGTTTGGGAAAAAAAGCCCCGGGGTGTTTAAATTTTTTGGGTTTTTGTTAAACAAGCACCAACAGGGGGGGAAAAACCCGGAAAAACAAAAATCTGAAGCTCCCCCCCCGATTAAACCCCCGAAGGGGCCCCCATTTCCACTGTAAAAAGGCCAAGATTGGCCCAAGAAAGAAAATTTCGGGAAAAAGTAGGTAAAGGCCCCCTAAAGGACTAGAGGGGTTTGAAAAGTCAAAGTTTTGGTTTTTTTGGAAGATGTTTAAGTAAAGGGAAAGGAACGGGCGTTGCGAAGAAAATGGGGTTGTGAAAATGGAGGAGAGGGAAAAAGAAGGAACAGGAAAAAGGAAACAGGTCCATTGGGAAAGGGTTTTGTCTCTGGCCCAAAATATTCTGAAATGGCTTCTGGGGTTTCGAAATTTTAAAAAAAATGTAAGGGAAAACCATATTGGAGATAGGGAGGAGGAGGGGTAGTAAAGAAAGGGGCAGTAATGGGGCTGTACCAAAGTAGAGGGGGAGGGAAAAGTGTAAGGGAATGGAGATGAAGGTGGGGGGGGACCGAAGAGGGAGAAACCTGGGAAAAGGGGACAGAAAAAGGGAGAAACTTGGGAGGGGGGCGGGGGGGGAAAAACATAGAAGAGGAGGGGGAGGGGAAACTCCACACTTTTAATAGGGGCCAGAGGGGGGGGAAGAAAATAGGGACAGAGACTTTAAAGGTAAAGTGTGGAGCGGAAGAAAGGGAAAAGGGAAAAGGGGGAAAGAAGATTTGAAACATGTTTGGGTTTTTTGGGCTTTTGATAAAGGGGGGGGGATTGGTTTTTAGGGGGTCGTACGAGGTCTTGTCGATACTGGGGCTTGTGAGGGGAAAGGGCGCGAAAAATGGAGAACAAAAAGAAATTGTAGTCGGGGCGTCAAGCCAAGGACAGCAAAAAGGAATTTAGAAAGCCCCTAAATGGCTATGGGGGGGGTAAACAAAAGAGGAGGGTCAGAAGGTTTGGGCCCCAGAAATGGGGGGGGCGTTTTTGGGAAAAAAGAGAATAAGAAACACGGGGTAGTCCCCCCTTTTGGGGGCGGAGGAGGTAAATTTTCCCTAGCATAAGGGAGACCTTCTGCCTCTTTGAGGCAAAAAGGATTTCACGTTCATTTAAGTAAACCCCCCCAATGGGGGGAGTCGAAGGGTGAGCTTTATTACAAAAAAAATTTTTTTTAAAATTAACCCCCCAATTTTTTTTTTTTTAAAAAACCCCCAAAAAAAAGGCGGGTAGGTCCCCTTTCGAAATTTTAAGAAAGCCTCGGGAAACGGGCTGGGTTTTTGGGCAAAAAAAGAACCCTTTCAATAATTTCCCCGGGGCCCCCCAAAATCCCTAATTTTTTACTTTGGGTTTGGGGTGGGGGAAAAAAAAATTTTATCCCTTGTAAACCGAGCCCGGACCCAAAAAATACCAAAGGGGCGGGAAAATTTTTTGGCCTTGGTTCAAAAAGTTTTAAACAAAAATTGAAGGGTTTTTTCTGGGGGCGGAAGGGAAAAAAAAAGGTTTTACTTTGGAGGATTGGGAATCCTGGGTTCCGTTTCAAAAAAATTCTTGGGCCAAAAGGATGGAACCCTTTTTGGCAATTTCTATGGGGGGGAAAGGACAGAATAAAAATTGGAAAGAAGAAAGATTTTTTTTCAAAAAAGGGGAAGGGGCAGGGGGTTTCCCCATAAACGGGGGGTAAGAGGAAAAATCATGGGGTTGGTTGGCTTTTGGAAGTGGGGCCGGGGTTGGGTCCCCTTTGGGGGTGGGAAAAAGAAAAAATTCCTGCCAATTAGAAGCCGGAAGGGTTTTTCCCAAATAAGGGGGCCCCGAAAATAAAGGAGAAGAAGCCCGGGGCCCAAAAGGGGGAAAAAAAAAGCCCCGGGGAAAAAGAGGGGAAGGGTGAGAGGAGTGGGTCGTTTCCGAGGGGAGAATGGGGGGTTTAAGAAGGGGGGCCCGGGGGAAATTTGGGTTTTGGATAGGGGGGGATTTGGGGGAATAAATTGGGGGGGGGTTTTGGAAAAAGGGGTTAAAATTTTAAAAAAAAAAGAAAAAAAAAAGGGGGGGCGGGGGGGAAAATTCCCCGGAAAATGAAAGGGGGGTTCCCCCCTCCCCGGGCCCCGGGACTGAAGGGGGAGGAACGCAACCCGCAAGGAAGGTAACCCCCCTTTAGGGAAATAAAAAGAAAGGATGGCAAACACAAGGCCCGGGGGAAATGGGGACAAAAGAAAGGGGCCCCGGGGGGTATTGGCCCCAAAAGGGGTGCCTTTAGGGACCCCCCGGAAAAGAAAAAGGGAAAAAAAAAAAGTAAAAAACCCCCCCCTCCATAAAAAAAGGGGGGCGGGGCCCAAAGGAAAAGTTCCCGGGAAATAAGGGGCCAATTTCCCCCCGGCCCCAAAAAACCCCAACCCCAATTGGGATGCCCCTGGAAAAACCTTTCCCTACCCAACCCCTTAAAAAGACCAGGTAAAAAGGGAAGGGGAAAAATTGAAAGTTGGGGGAAAAAAAGGGGAAAGGGGGGGGGGGAAAAAGGGAAAAGGGGGTTTTCCTTCAGGGAAAACCCCCGGAAAATTTTTCCGAAAGGTCTTCCAAAATAACCCCCCAAAAGCCCAAAATTTTCTTCCGGGAACAAAAAGGGATTCCGGGGAATTTTCCCTTTTAAAATCCGAATTACGGCAAAAACTTCGCCAAACCAAAGAAACCTCCCAAGGGAAAAAAGGGAAGGAAAAACCCGGGACCCTTTTTTAACCTTTTTCCCCAGGGAACCAAAACGGCCTTTTGGGAAAAAATCACGAAGGTTTAAAAGAAAGGAACCCCAAAACCCCCAATAGGAAAAAGGAAACAAAAAAGGGGAGGATGGGGAGGATGGATAGGGGAGGGGAGAATGGGGGGTAATTAGGTTCGGTCTGAGGAAGAAGACCGACAGGGCTAATTCCTCAGACCAAGAGCCTCTTCACCACGCCAAGGAGCCCCCCTTGAAGAGGTCCTCATAGGGAAGATTTCTGATACATGGGATCAAATTTGTCATCCTCCTTTGTACGTTTTCCAGTGCATTTATATTCATTCTGTAATACGATGACCAAAACTGTGCAGCATAATCTAAATGAGGCCTAACCAAAGATATATAGAGTTGAAGAACAACCTGAGGACTTCTATTATTTATACTTCTTGCTATGAAGCCAAGGATTCTGTTAGCTTTATTGCGAACACTAATGCACTGTTGTCTTGGTTTTAGATTACTGCTAACCAGAACTCCTAAATCCTTTCCGCAATACGTAATATTAAGATCTACAATATTTAGTTTATATGTGGCATGGTTATTTTCCTGTCCAACATTTAGAACTTTGCATTTGTCTATATTGAATTGCATCTGCCACTTCTCTGACCATTGCATTAATCTATTCAAATCAGTCTGGAGTGCTTAAATGTCCTCATTAGAATGAATTGGATGGTAGCTTATTATATTTACTTAGGTCTGATCCAAAGAAAAACGTGAATTCCTTGCACCAAAAGTTCTTCATGGGCATCAATGTACCCCCTACACCCATGAGGGAGACTGCAGTAACCTGACCGTGTGAGTGTGTGGCACTCACACTGCTGCCACTGAAGGAGAAGTGAAGAGTAGCGCGGGGTGTCCACCAGGTACAACCAGCTGGGTGTGTCCAGTACGTGGACACACCCTGTGACCCTAGCAGCATCCACAAGACGCTCTTCACCGTGATCCCAGGGACAAACGTCGATAGAATCAAGTTGGAATACTACAGGTAGAGTCGTGTTTTGAATAGTTCCAAGACGGTTTAGAATGAAGGACAACGTAACCCACACTACCATATTTAAGTTTGCTTGTCTTCAGGGTTTTATAAAGAGTGAGAAGCGAGGGATCTGCACCTCACACAAGACTTTCCAGTAGTTAATATGTTTAACCCACGTCAAATTAGGATAACTCGTGACTTAGTGTTCGGCTCACAGCCGACAGGATCCAGGTTGAATTCCCAAGCGAAGCGATAATTAAATGCAAATTTCCTCACACCTGCCATCTCTGTTACCTAGTAATAAATAAGCACCTAAGTGTTAATTACCTTCTGTGGGCTACATCCTGGGAAAGAACCATAAGGAATTCAACAAAAAATTAGCCCCCGGGCTATCCCTAGGTTAATATCTCTCCGGAGATGACAGTAAGAACGTTTTATAATGTTTTTCTGATGACCCAGACGGTGAAAAATCTTAAGCAGATAAAAACCTTATTCATCCAGTTAGAATCTAAGACATTTGTGAGAGGATACCTACTGGTAAAAAGCAGAATAACAGTTAACTGTTAGGCACTATCCTCATACATGTGGGTGACCTACACTGCCTGGAGTAACTGATATTTACTGCTGGACACTGTATACATAACTCCTCACTTTACTGCCTTAGAGACCAAAACTACATTAAACTAGTTGACACTAACATGATCCACGGCACAGTCTCAAGTCCATCTTAACGTTATTACTCTTATTATCATGTTGTATTTCTCTCATAATAATAATAATAATAATAATAATAATAATAATAATAATAATAAAAATAATAAAATATTATTATTATTATTAAGATTGTTATTATTTGTAGTAGTAGTAGCACTGGTATTATTATTGTTGTTGTTATTATTAACATTAATAGGATGGAGATAACACAGCACACTAACCACGTATCCCACCATCCATTATCATAAAACGGAGTTAAAGCCTTGACGGGAAACATATGTAGGTGTTGGTCCCACTTAGCAATTGCTTACTGGGAACTGGCTGTGGCAGCAGGCTTACTGGCAGCTGGCTGAGCAGAAGCTGGCTTACTGGCAGCTTGCTGAGTGGCAGCTGGCTAAGTGGAAGCTTGCTGAACGGCACTGCTATACAATGATACTCTCCAAGTTAATTATGTTTAGTGTGGGAGGGGTAACACTGATTATAATTTAGTTAGGTTGAAAGCCTGTCGACCGTTTTTAATTCTTACTGTTGAGTAAAATAAGCTTTCAATGTATACCTGTATATCTAGAGACACTCTTTTCTAACACACACACACACACACAACACCACACACACACACACACACACACACACACACACTCAAACTAGGGAATCGTCGGCAATTAGGTTTGATCAGAGAATGGGAAGAGTAGCTCTAATTCTTCAGATCAAGACCCCTTCATCAGCATCATAACACCCTCTCTTCCCTTGAGAGGAATTTAATATAGTAAGTGTTGGTGATCTGCTCAGATATCAGCACTGAACTATCCTGTTCAAGACATCTCCACCACCTGATGGACAGTAAACATACTAACAAAATGATGTACCAATATTCTATGCTTGCTCTCTCTCTCTCTCTCTCTCTCTCTCTCTCTCTCTCTCTCTCTCTCTCTCTCTCTCTCTCTCCTCTTCTTCTTCTTCTAAGGTAAACAATAGGTAAACAGCAGCCAAGAAAGTATTTTCGCTCGAATGCACGAGGAGAATGCAACAGCAGCGAGACTCCTCCTTCTACCGTCCTACCATCAAAGGCTCCTTGTGAGGGCCGGTTTTCATGTTCTTTCCACGTTCTTCAAATATTCCTTGGCGTAGAATGACAACTCGGGGAGAGGGAAGAGGTGGGAGGGAAGAGAAGGTCGTGAGATAGTAAAGAAAGGGAGGGAAAGGGAGGGAAAGAGAGAGAGAGAGAGAGAGAGAGAGAGAGAGAGAGAGAGAGAGAGAGAGAGAGAGAGAGAGAGAGAGAGAGAGAGAGAGAGAGAGAGAGAGAGAGAGAGAGAGAGAGAGAGAGAATGATGGTCTCTAGGCACCATGATGGTAATGCTGGTGCAGTAGTAAGGATGAATGGGAGGGTGTTGGCACCCGGAGAAGAAGTTATCCTTGGGGTGAAATTTGACTCCAAACTAACCATGAAGAACCATGTCGTAAATCTTGCAAACAAGGCACCCAGGAAGCTTACAGCACTTCGCCGTATCTCACATCTGCTTGACAGTAGGGGTTGCAAGATTCTGTACGAGGCAGAAGTACGCTCACACCTTGAGTATGCTCCACTTTCTTGGTTTGCCTGCCCCCCCTCTCATCTGCGACTGCTCATCTCTCGCCTGGACCCATCCTGGATAGATCTGTCATTTCAGCAGAGCCTTCAACACAGGAGGGATGTGGGTGGCCTTACTGCTATGTACAAGGCCAATATTGTTAAAGTACCACACTTGGATTCACTTCGAGGACAGCGTGAAACAAGCTTTTATGCTACAAGACGGGCAGAAAGCAGCAACTTCACTCTGGCTGTACCCTTCTCCAGAACATCACTCCATCTGAGATCATACATACCCAGGATGACTCGAGTATGGAACACATTCGTACAGCATAATGATGTCAACGAGATAAAGTCAGTTGATCAAATGAAAATGCTGGCCCACAGATGGCTCCAACTTCATCCTGTTCCCTACTTTTATGTCTCATAACAATAAAAATGCTTTCAAATGAGCTGATGTAGGTAACATCTCTTAGCTTGCCAATAAAGTTAGGAATCCTTAACCTGTAAATAGCTTGTCAATAAAGCTAGGGATCCTTAACCTAACCTTGTCAAACCCTGTGTAAATAAAAAAGAGAGAGAGAGAGATTATGCTGCATCTGAAACCGAGTTGCATGGGAGGAAAAGTCATTTTGATATTTTTATCATGCACCTCATACCCGTGCTGTGGTCGGTATTCCAAATATCAGAGGCACACACTGGGTCCAGGGACTAAGCGAGTTAGTGGTAATGAACTATTTGTAAATTTACAAACCGTTTACAATAGTAGTGAGCTGTTTACAAGTCATGAATTCATTCACAAAAACATTGCAATAAGAGCTAATCTGAAGTTATGAGTTATGTACATTATTCAGTATGTAGCAAGATACGGTTTTATTTGGACAATTCACGGTGGCTTTTATTTATTTACAATAAACAAAGTCAAGGCATTTTTTCCAGAATTTCTGGTAATATGCCGTAAAGTATAAAATTCTTTGACTTATTTGAACATCTGAGTTGCCTCTGAATTCCTTATTTTTTTTTTTAATTCATTCACACAATGGACAACAGTTTCCCTGATAAAGTTCACCATTGGTTATAAGTCTACATCAGCTGCTGGTGCAGCAGTAGCAATAGTTTCCTTATTTCGTGAGATACGCCATAGATGTGTGGCTCTTCAACACGACAGAATGACAGATGAAGTAACTAGTGTCAGTCTCCCTCTTTCCCAAGTTAACAAAATTCAGTTGAAGTTCTTTACGCATTATTGTCCTCAAACTACTAACAGCCCAGATTATTATTATAATCAAAAAGAAGCGCTAAGCCACAAGGGCTATACAGCACTGCTAACAGCCCAGAGTTGTAATCTACTCCGTCCTTTCCAGTTTATTAGGCCTATAATGGAATTAAAGATCAATGTGAAGAGGAATCCACACAAGGAAGAAGAGTGAGGAGAGTTGGAGGGAAAAGAGGCAAGAAGCATGGATGGAGAGAGAGAGAGGAAGGGTTAGAGGAAAGAGGGTTGGAAGAAGAAAGGAAGGAAGTTGATACTGAGGAAAAGGACATAGCAGAAGACCGCATGGCAGTGCAGAAGCAAGGGTCGCATTTGTCAGTTTTAATAATTTTCCTGTTTTGTCTTTGTATATGTAGGCAGCACGGTATTCATTTTTGTTTCTGATTGTTTTGAATTTGCAGGCTATAATATGAATAAACTGTTGGATTAGCTAAGGTGGTTTACCTCCGAAAGATAGAAATTTACGTTAGAAATCGTTCCACATTTTTTCCTACAGTATTCCTAACAATTCAGTTCGGTTAACATTGCTAATACATGTAATTAAAATAATTACAGTCAGCTGCTCAGTGGTTAGTAACTGTCAATATGTTTATCTGAATATCAAGTTTGATGTTCACTTTGAACTGTATAATATTGTGATCACTTCAGCAAATGATCGCCAACTTCTCTTTAATTAATAACACTCCGTACTGAGGACAAGATCATGTTATGTCAACATGTTATGTCTGATATAATCTGGATTAAGATGTCTTCCATCATGTTAATTAGTCGATATGCTTCTTGATCTCCAGTTATGTTGTTCCAGCTGGTATTAGAATTAATAAGTCTCAAACAATAGATACATCGTTATTATTAATTTTGGTATTAATTATGGTTGAAGAGATGGAGAGAAGGGTTACAGGGAAAAAGGAAAGAGGGAGGGAGAGAGGGAAGAGTAAGGATGTAGGAGAGGAAGTGTTTAGGAAGGAGTGTTATTCTTTAAAATGCTTTAAAAATGAAGTTCTGTGAGCATACAGATGAGCAGTACATCTGGCTTCAAAAACACGAGGTATATATTAGTCACGTCATTCACCTTCCCTCCCGAAGTGTGGAACACCTACATGGATTTGTGTTTCATCTTCTGGTCCTGGTGACTATGTTAGAACTTAAAGAGATGTATTCTAGAACAAAATAGGATATGCTAGTTAAAAACCGAGTACCCTCTATCAAGATTGTGATTCAGGTTGTGTCCAACGTCTCTTTCTTCTCCCATCTCTTCAACTTCTTCAACTCTGTTGTGTAGAGCTGCACCACCCATATGGCTTCAGTTTTCAGTGAATATAAACACGAACACACACGCACACACACACGGCTGAAGGCATCATCAACGTACAAGAGTGTGTTCCTAAATAATGACAGAACAAGAAAAGAATGACAGCAGCTGAGAAGACACAGAAACGACAGCGGCTAGGACGAGAGACAAGGACAGAGTCAGCAGAGGACAACCACAGAAGGGCAGAGCAACAAGTGCAAGAACGCACACAACCACCTCCAGAACCCCACAACGAAACAAGCAACCCCAACACAACCCACGATCCACATTTACAGACCCCACCCCACACTACCCTGTAGAATCCCAAAGTACACTGCCAGATCCTCACCCCCACAAGCCCCCCAGAACAGTGTTGGAGAGGAAACTGAAGGTACGGTGCACCAACACGGAAGGAATAACGAATAACTGGGAGGAATGGCACAAAAGAGTCAAAGAGGCATCACCAGACATCAGAGCTCTCACAGAAACCAAGCTCATGGGAATGATAACAGATGTCATCTTTCCAACGCGATATCAGATCCTGAGGAAAGACAGAGGGAACAGAGGGGAAGGAGGAGGGGCACTGCTCATCAAAAACCAATGGGTTTTTGATGAGCTGGAGAGAGGAGACAGAAGCAAGAGACTACATAATAGGAGCACCTCAGTCTGGAGGTCCCAAGGTGGTAATTGTAGTTATGCACAACCCACCACAGAACAGCAGGAGGCCAGGCAGGAGTATGATGAGAGTAATAGAGTGATGGTAGACACACTGGCTGAAGTGGTCAGAAGGGCTCATGCATGCAGAGCAAAGCTGCTGATTGTGGGTGACTTCAATCACAATGAAACTGACTGGCAGAACCTGGAGCTACATGGAGGCCCAGAAACGTGGAGGGCTGAGATGATGGAGGTGGTACTGGAAAACCTCATGTATCAACATGTAAGGGACACTACCAGAGGGACGAGAGGATGAATCAGCAAGACTGGACCTAGTATTCACCTTGAGTAGTGCAGACATTGAGGACATCACATATGAAAGACCCCTCGGGGCCAGTGACCGCGTGGTTCTGAGCTTCAAATACATAGTAGAGTTACAAGTGGAGAGGGAAGCAGGAAGGGTAGGACGAATGAAGCCAAACTACAAGAGAGGGGACTACACAGACATGAAGAATTTCCTGCATGGGGTTCAGTGGGATAGAGAACTGGCAGCGAAGTTAGTAAATGAAATATGTGACAACAATATGCGAAGAAGCAGAGGAGAGGTTTGTACCCAAGGGTAACAGAAACAACGAGAAAGCCAGGATGAGCCCTTAGTTCATCCAAAGGTGTAGAGAGGCAAAAACCAAATGTGCTAGAGAATGGAAGAAGTATAAAAGGCAAAGGTTCCAGGAGAACAAGGAGAGCAGTCACAGAGGCAGAAATGAATATGCACAGGTAAGAAGGGAGGCCCAACGACAACACAAAAACGACATAGAAGCGAAAGCCAAATCTGATTCGAAGCTATTGTACAGCCACATCAGGAGGAAAACAAGTCAAGGACTAGGTGATAAAGCTGAGGAAGGAAGGAGGGGAGTTCACACGAAACGACCGCAAAGTATGTGAGAAGGGCCCAACGACAATACGAAAACGACATAGAAGTGAAAGCCAAATCTGACCCGAAGCTATTGTACAGCCACATCAGAAGGAAAACAAGTCAAGGACCAAGTGATAAAGCTGAGGAAGGAAGGAGGGGAGTTCACATGAAACGACCGCAAAGTATGTGAGGAGCTCAACATGAGGTTCAAAAAAGTGTTCACAGAGACAGAAGGGACTCCAGAAAAACAGAGAGGTGGGGTACACCAAGTGTTGGACACAATACACACAACCGAGGAAGAAGTGAAGAGGCTACTAAGCGAGCTAGATACCTCAAAGGTGATGGAGCCGGATAACATCTCTCCATGGGTACTGAGAGAGGGAGCAGAGGTGCTATGTGTACCACTAACAACAATCTTCAACACATCTATCGAAACAGGACGATTGCCTGAGGTATGGAAGACAGCAGATGCAGTCCCAATTTTTAAAAAAGGAGACAGTCACGAAGTATTAAACTACAGACTAGTGTCACTGACATGTTTAGTATGTAAAGTCATGGAGAAGATTATCAGAAGAGTGGCGGAACACCTAGAAAGGAATGAGCTTATTAATGACAGCAAGCACTGTTTCAGGGATGGGAAATCCTGTGTCACAAACCTATTGGAATTTTATGACATGGTAACAGCAGTAAGACAAGAGAAAGGGGTGGGTAGATTGCATTTTCTTGGATTGTAGGGAGGCGTTTGACAGTTCCACACAGGAGGTTAGTGCAAAACCTGGAAGACCAGGCAGGGATAACAGGGAAGGCACTGCAATGGATCAGGGAATACCTGTCAGGAAAACAACAGCGAGTCATGGTACGTGACGACGTGTCAGAGTGAGCGCCTGTGACGAGCGGAGTTCCACAGGGGTCAGTCCTAGGACCGGTGCTGTTTCTGGTATTTGTGAACATGACGGAAGGAATAGACTCAGAAGTGTCCCTGTTTGCAGATGACGTGAAGCTGATGAGAAGAATTCAATCGAATGAAGACCAGGCAGAACTACAAAGGGATCTGGACAGGCTGTAGGCCTGGTCAAGCAACTGGCTCCTAGAGTTCAATCCCACCAAGTGCAAAGTCACGAAGACTGGGAAAGGGCAAAGAAGACCGTGGAAGGAGTATAGTCTAGGGAGCCATAGACTACAAACCTTACTCAAGGAAGAGGATCTTGGGCTGAGTATAACACCGGGCACATCTGAAGCGCACATCAACCAAATAACTGCTGTGGCATACGGGTGCTTATCAAACCTAAGAACAGCATTCCGACATCTCAATAAGGAATCATTCAGGACCCTGTATACCGTGTACGTTAGGCCTATATTGGAGTATGCAGCACCAGTTTGGAACCCGCACCTAGCCGAGCACATAAACTAGAGAAAGTGCAAAGGTTTGCAACAAGACTAGTCCCGGAGCTAAGGGGCATGCCCTATGTGAAGGACAGGAGAGATAGGGGAGGATATGATAACGACATATAAATTACCGAGAGGAATTGACAAGGTAGACAGAGACAGGATGTTCCAGAGATAGGACACAGCAACAAGGGGTCACAGTTGAAAGCTGAAGACTCAGATGAATCACAGGGACGTTAGGAAGTATTTCTTAGTCACAGAGTTGTCAGGAAGTGGAATAGTCTGGGAAGTGATGTAGTGGAGGCAGGATCCATACATAGCTTTAAGAAGAGGTATGATGAGGCTCATGGAGCAGGAAGTGTGACCCAGTAGCGACCAGTGAAGAGGCCGGGCCAGAAGCAATGAATCGACCCCTGTGTGTGTGTACACACACACACCCACAAGTGGTGGAACACTTGTGATTCTCTCTACTCCCTACTTTCATATATCCTTTACTCTGCCTACCTTACTACGTGTGGACACACCCACCACCATTAACCCCCCCTCCCCTCAAGCCTCATCTCCAACACCTGCTTCTACACCTACACTTTCACCTGCTCTCATATCTGCACTTCCACCTGCATTTATTCGCACACTTGCACCATTTTTCACACCTGCCCCCCACACCGACACCCGCACCTGATCCCACACCTACACCCCACCTAATTCCACACCTACACCCCCCACATGATCCCACACCTACATCCCTCCTCCCCCCGGCCTAATCCCATACATATCTACAAACCCACCTGATCCCACCCCTACACTTCCACCTGATCCCAAAACCTACACCCCACCTGATCCCACACCTACACCCTCACCTGATCCCACACCTACACCCCACCTGATCTCACACCTACAACACCTGATACCACACCTACGCCTGCTCCTACACCTACACCTTCACCTGCTCCCACACCTACACCTCCACCTGCTCCCACACCTACGCAAGCTCCCACATATACACAGTCTCTATAACTCAGCAGTAACATAGAACCATTGAGTGTTAGTACAGATCCTATAACAGTGCTAGCCTATAACAGTAAGCTAGTTATCATAAGAATTCAATTTCAATATTGAATGCAAATTTACCGGGCGAAGGAGAGTCGTTTCTGGAAAACTTAGGATTCTTATATATTACATTGGGTCAGTCCCCGGGCAGTTAAGAGGTGGTTAAAAGCCTTGGATCCAAATTGGTAAGCAATCATTCCCAACATTTACTAGAAGTGTTATGCTTACTTATTAGACACTAATGGCTAATACTGTGAAACAACAACAAACGCAACTATAATTTTCCACGCTTCAACTATATGTTTTTCAGTGGCTGCGCGACCCGGAAGTATTATTCCCTGCATCTTATAACCCAGCTTTTTCTAGCTCACCGCTCACACCAGACAGCAGTTGCATTTTAAAACTCTGAAGAGGTATATAAGAGCTGTCGTTCGACTCCCTCAAGAGACCTGGGAGCTATATTTTTATTATTTCATCCATGACAGGAGGGGACAGGGAGCGCTAAACCGGTAGGGGTCACACGGTTTCTGAATTGTCTGATGTATGCAACTTCAACATGTGCCCCTCCAGTGGCCTGTAACATCATCGATACTCCAGTGAATTTCACGTATTTGCGAACATAGTCGGTGTGCCTTATCCGATGCCATCATTTATTGTAGGTGTGCGTGTTACCATTTTGTCCTAGGCACATGTTGATTAGACACTAGGCTTGTTGTGTGTGTGTACTCACCTAATTGTGGTTGCAGGGGTCGAGACTCAGCTCCTGGCCCTGGTGTGTGTGTGTGTGTGTGTGTGTGTGTGTGTGTGTGTGTGTGTTGTGTGTGTGTGTGTGTGTGTGTCTGTGTGGTGTGTGTGTGTGTGTCTGTGTGTGTGTGTGTGTGTGTGTGTGTGTGTGTGTGTGTGTGTGTGTGTGTGGTGTGTGGGGTGTGGGGTCTGTGTGTAGTGTGTGTGTGTGTGTGTGTTTGTGTGTGTGTGTTTGTGTGTGTGTTTGTGTGTGTGTTGTGTGTGTGGTGTCTGTGTGTGTGTGTCTCTGTGTGTGTGTGTGTGTGTGTGTGTGTTGTGTGTGTGTGTTGGGTGTGTGTGTGTGTGTGTGTGTGTGGAGGTGTGTGTGTTGTGATGTGTGTGTGATATGTGTGTGTGTGTGTGTGTGTGTGGTGTGTGTGTGTGTGTGTGTGTGTGTGTGTGTGTGTGTGTGTGTGTGTGTGTGTGTGTGTACTCACCTAGTTGTACTCACCTAGTTGAGGTTGCAGGGGTCGAGTCCAAGCTCCGGGCCCCCCGCCTCTTCACTGGTCTCTACTAGGTCACTCTCCCTGAACCATGAGCTTTATCGTACCTCTGCTTAAAGCTATGTATGGACTGGTGCTGCATACTCCAGTATGGGCCTAACATACACAGTGTACAGTGTCTTGAACGATTCCTTATTAAGGTATCGGAACGCTATTCTCAGGTTTGCCAGGCGCCCGTATGCTGCAGCGGTTATTTGGTTGATGTGTGCCTCCGGTGATGTGCTCGGTGTTATGGTCACCCCAAGGTCTTTCTCCCTGAGTGAGGTCTGTAGTCTTTGTCCACCTAGCCTATACTCTGTCTGCGGTCTTCTCTGCCCCTCCCCAATCTTCATGACTTTGCATTTGGCTGGATTGAATTCGAGAAGCCAGTTACTGGACCACATGTCCAGCCTGTCCAGGTCTCTTTGCAGTCCTGCCTCATCCTCGTCCGATTTCATTCTTTTCATCGACTTCACGTCATCTGCGAACAGGGACACTTCAGAGTCTATTCCTTCCATCATGTCGCTCACATATATCAAAAATAGCATTGGGGCCTAGAACTGACCCCTGTGGGACCCCGCTCGTAACAGGCGCCCACTGTGATACCTCTTCACGTACCATGACTCGTTGCTTCCTCCCTGTCAGGTACTCCCTTATCCATTGCAGTGCCCTCCCTTTTACATGTGCCTGATCCTCCAGCTTCTGCACTAATCTCTTGTGGGGAACTGTGTCAAAGGCCTTCCTGCAGTCTAGGAAAACGCAATCTACCCACCCCTCTCTCTCGTGTCTTACTTCTGTTACCTTGTCATAAAACTCCAGGAGGTTTGTGATACAAGATTTGCCTTCCATGAACCCATGCTGGTTTTCATTTATAATCTTGTTCCTTTCCAGGTGTTCGACCACTCTCCTCCTGATAATCTTCTCCATGACTTTGCATACAATACATGTCAGAGAGACAGGTCTGTAGTTTAGTGCCTCGTTTCTGTTTCCTTTCTTAAACATGGGGACTACATTAACTGTCTTCCATTTCTCAGGTAGTTGCCCAGTTTCAAGGGATGTGTTGAAGATTGTGGTTAGAGGCACACACAGCATCTCTGTCCTTCTCTAAGGACCCGGGAATTTTTCCGGCCCCTCCCCTTTTGAGGCCCAAAGGTCACTTAAGAGCTTTTTCACCCCCTCCTCAGTTTTCTAGCACCAACACTTGTTGGAAATTTTCCCCCTTTTGATGTTCCCTTCTTGCTGTTTTCCCACAGCCCTTCCTTCTCACTGTAAAAACTTCCTTAAATCTCCTTTCACCTCACATACCCCCTGATCTTTTTCTTGGGAGTTCTCCCCCTTTCTGTCCTTAATTGACACCGGGTTTTTTGACTTTTTCCCCTTCCTCCTGTTTGGGGCTATAAAAACATTTGGGGTCAGTCTTTTTCTCATGTATGTCTTTTTCATACTGTTGCGGGGGCCCTCCCTCCTTACCTTGCATACTCATTCCGGGCTCTGCGATGACTCCCTTTTTTCCCCGTGTGTTCTCTGCCTTCTGTACTTTTCCTTCTCTATTGCACTTTGTTTTTTGCCTCCTTACACCGGGGTAAACCAGGGGCCGTTTGGCTTCCCGTTGTACTGTTGCCCTTGGGCATAAACCCTTTCCCCTGCCCCCCTTGCATTTGTTTTTACATATTCCCCCAATTTCATTTACTGGCTTTCCTCCAGTTCTCGTCCCCCTGGACCTCTCGCAGGAAGTTCTTTAACCCTATTAGTCCCCTCTTTTATAGTCAGGCTTTTTTTCCCTTCAAATCCGTTATTCTTTTCCCCTTGCGCCTAAATGTATTCAAAGCACAGAACCACGTGGTCGCTAGTCCTAGGGGGCCCCAATTGTGTCCTCAATGTTGAGCTGCCCAGGGTAAAACAAGGTCCAATCTTGCTGGTTCACCTCCCCTCTACTCTGGTATGTCCTTAAAAAGTTGGTGCATGAGGTTTTCCGACCACGTCCAACTCCTGGCTCTCCCCTTTTTGGACCCCCAGGGCTAGGTTTTCCCCGTCAATCCCCCGTGGTTGAAAACCCCCTTACCACAACTTTGCTCGCTGGGGGTGAGCTTTCTTGCCACCTCAGCAAGTGTTCCACCATTTCTCTTTTGCTCTCTTCATATTCCTCTCTTGGCCCCCTGGTTTTGTGGTGGATTATACATCATGCAATGACCCCTTTGTTTTCCCCCAGACGAAGTGTACCTGCTATGTTCTCTCTCCCGTCTCATCTTTCCTTCCCTTTTCTGAATTTCCCTCTGTTTTTTACGAGCAAGCAACCCCCACCCCCCCCCCCTGCCCCCCTATCTTTTCCTCTGATCGGTATCCTGGTGGGAAGATTGCATCTGTTATTGTCTCCGTGATTTTTTTTCTGTAACTGCTATGATGTTGGGGACTTCTCATTGATTTTTTCTTGCCATTCCTCATGTTTATTGTTAATCCATCGCATTTGTTACCAAACCTTCAACTTCTGTTCTAATACTGTAACTGGGTGCAGGGGTGGAAACAGGGGGGATTGGGTGTTGAGGGTTTTTGGATTGTTCATTTTCCCTTTGGGGGGGGCGGGAGCCCTTTTGCGGGGTTTTTTTGGGGGGTGCGTTTGTCCTTCCTTTTGACCCTGGGTTATTCGCTCCCCTTTTTTCTTTTCCTCCCATTTCCCTTTCTTTTTTTAAACTCTCTTTCATTGTCCCCCTTTCGTCCTGTGTTCTGTCCGATCGGGGTACACACTCCGGAATTTCCTGCTTCCCTCTCA
>NC_069428.1:23219348-23291848 GCF_026875155.1 Cherax quadricarinatus | reverse complement strand
TCAGATCACTTTCTAGTTGTAGCTACACTGAGAGTAAAAGGCAGATGGGATACAAGGAGAATAGAAGCATCAGGGAAGAGAGAGAGGTGAAGGTTTATAAACTAAAAGAGGAGGCAGTTAGGGTAAGATATAAACAGCTATTGGAGGATAGATGGGCTAATGAGAGCATAGGTAATGGGGTCGAAGAGGTATGGTGTAGGTTTAAAAATGTAGTGTTGGAGTGTTCACCAGAAGTTTGTGGTTACAGGAAGGTGGGTGCGGGAGGGATGAGGAGCGATTGGTGGAATGATGATGTAAAGAGAGTAGTAAGGGAGAAAAAGTTAGCATATGAGAAGTTTTTACAAAGTAGAAGTGATGCAAGGAGGGAAGAGTATATGGAGAAAAAGAGAGAAGTTAAGAGAGTGGTGAAGCAATGTAAAAAGAGAGCAAATGAGAGAGAGTGGGTGAGATGTTATCAACAAATTTTGTTGAAAATAAGAAAAAGGTTTGGAGTGAGATTAACAAGTTAAGGAAGCCTAGAGAACAAATGGATTTGTCAGTTAAAAATAGGAGAGAAGAGTTATTAAATGGAGAGTTAGAGGTATTGGGAAGATGGAGGGAATATTTCGAGGAATTGTTAAATGTTGATGAAGATAGGGAAGCTGTGATTTCGTGTATAGGGCAAGAAGGAATAACATCTTGTAGGAGTGAGGAAGAGCCAGTTGTGAGTGTGGGGGAAGTTCGTGAGGCAGTAGGTAAAATGAAAGGGGGTAAGGCAGCCAGGATTGATGGGATAAAGATAGAAATGTTAAAAGCAGGTGGGGATATAGTTTTGGAGTGGTTGGTGCAATTATTTAATAAATGTATGGAAGAAGGTAAGGTACCTAGGGATTGGCAGAGAGTATGCATAGTTCCTTTGTATAAAGGCAAAGGGTACAAAAGAGAGTGCAAAAATTATAGGGGGATAAGTTTGTTGAGTATACCTGGTAAAGTGTATGGTAGAGTTATTATTGAAAGAATTAAGAGTAAGACGGAGAATAGGATAGCAGATGAACAAGGAGGCTTTAGGAAAGGTAGGGGGTGTGTGGACCAGGTGTTTACAGTGAAACACATAAGTGAACAGTATTTAGATAAGGCTAAAGAGGTCTTTGTGGCATTTATGGATTTGGAAAAGGCGTATGACAGGGTGGATAGGGGGACAATGTGGCAGATGTTGCAGGTGTATGGTGTAGGAGGCAGGTTACTGAAAGCAGTGAAGAGTTTTTACGAGGATAGTGAAGCTCAAGTTAGAGTATGTAGGAAAGAGGGAAATTATTTCCCAGTAAAAGTAGGCCTTAGACAAGGATGTGTGATGTCACAGTGGTTGTTTAATATATTTATAGATGGGGTTGTAAGAGAAGTAAATGCGAGGGTCTTGACAAGAGGCGTGGAGTTAAAAGATAAAGAATCACACATAAAGTGGGAGTTGTCACAGTTGCTCTTTGCTGATGACACTGTGCTCTTGGGAGATTCTGAAGAGAAGTTGCAGAGATTGGTGGATGAATTTGGTAGGGTATGCAAAAGAAGAAAATTAAAAGTGAATACAGGAAAGAGTAAGGTTATGAGGATAAAAAGATTAGGTGATGAAAGATTGGATATCAGATTGGAGGGAGAGAGTATGGAGGAGGTGAACGTATTCATATATTTGGGAGTGGACATGTCAGTGGATGGGTCTCTGAAAGATGAGGTGAATCATAGAATTGATGAGGGGAAAAGGGTGAGCGGTGCACTTAGGAGTCTGTGGAGACAAAGAACTTTGTCCTTGGAGACAAAGAGGGGAATGTATGAGAGTATAGTTTTACCAACGCTCTTATATGGGTGTGAAGCATGGGTGATGAATGTTGCAGCGAGGAGAAGGCTGGAGGCAGTGGAGATGTCATGTCTGAGGGCAATGTGTGGTGTGAATATAATGCAGAGAATTCGTAGTTTGGAAGTTAGGAGGAGGTGCGGGATTACCAAAACTTTGTCCAGAGGGCTGAGGAAGGGTTGTTGAGGTGGTTCGGACATGTAGAGAGAATGGAGCGAAACAGAATGACTTCAAGAGTGTATCAGTCTGTAATGGAAGGAAGGCGGGGTAGGGGTCGGCCTAGGAAAGGTTGGAGGGAGGGGGTAAAGGAGGTTTTGTGTGCGAGGGGCTTGGACTTCCAGCAGACATGCGTGAGCGTGTTTGATAAGAGTGATGGAGACAAATGGTTTTTAATACTTGACGTGCTGTTGGAGTGCGAGCAAAGTAACATTTATGAAGGGGTTCAGGGAAACCGGCAGGCCGGTCTTGAGTCCTGGAGATGGGAAGTACAGTGCCTGCACTCTGAAGGAAGGGTGTTAATGTTGTAGTTTAAAAACTGTAGTGTAAAGCATCCGTCTGGCAAGACAGTGATGGAGTGAATGATGGTGAAAGTTTTTCTTTTTCGGGCCACCCTGCCCTGGTGGGAATCGGCCAGTGTGATAATAAATAAATAAATAATATATATATATATATATATATATATATATATATATATATATATATATATATATATTATATATATCTTCTTCTTTCAACGTACCAGCCGTATCCCACTGAGGTGGGGTGGCCCAAAAGAAAAAACTGAAGTTTCTCCTTTTAAATTTAGTAATATATACAGGAGAAGGGGTTACTAGCCCCTTGCTCCCGGCATTTTAGTCGCCTCTTACGACACGCATGGCTTACAGAGCAATTTATTTTAGCCTAACCCAACTAAATATATTTTAAATACGTTTACAATAATTTAGTACTAAACAAACACAATCAAATATATTTTTTTCGTTAGGTTCAGAATAATTTTGGCGAAATTATTGCATAAACAAATTTTCACTTGTCCTATATGGCAAGATGAGCGTTGCTATTTAAGCCAAGATCGCAAGTTCTGCCTATTCGGCACACACACACACACACACACACACACACACACACACACACACACACACACACACAACACACACACACACACACAACTATATATATATATATATATATATATATTATATATATATATATATATATATATATATATATATATTATATATATACATATAAACATAAACCCGTTAGTATCATATTCCAACTGTTTTAAAATAGAATCCTTTCTAAAACATTCTAGTTTCCTTAAGCTTGACTCCTTACAAACTCTGTACCATGGAATCTTGGTACAGATATCTACAACTCCGTTTCTAACATGTTTCACTTTATTCGCATGACCTACTTCTACATGTGTGTTCCGCCCATCTGTGACGATGTCTTCAACTGCTGCACCTCACCATTCTTCCAGTGGCTGGAGTATAAACGTTTCGTCCTCAAGTCTCTGTATTAGATTCATCAAGGCTCTGACATTGAACAACTTACAACGAAAGTTAATCAAGTCTAAGTGATGGAACACCCTTTAATCAGGCTGAGACCGAATACCTTTTAATTAAGGCTAATGGAGTGAAGACATTTTAATCAAGACTAAGGTACTGAATGCCTTTTAATCAAGGCTAAGAGATCGAATACCTTTTAATTAAGGCTAAAAGAGTGAACATCATAAAATTACATCTTCCTTAGCTAAGGAAGCCCCATCCATGCTGAGGTGACCTCTACCAATGCTTCATCACTACACTTCTTTCACCTCGTGCGTCTGTATGAGACTGATAAAGCCTGCTGTGCAAGAGAAACGTATCTCTAATAAAGATACCCAGGTGTTGCACACATGCCTCAGTCATCATAAAACGATGTTAATCCTGTTTTTTACCCCGGCCATTGGGAATTCGGTCCAAGAAGGCAATCAATGCAGATTATCTCCATTTGGGTGCTTGTTCATATTTTATGGTGAAATTTTCTCAAACCCCCCGGGGAGCATCGACCATCTCAAGGGGCGGCGATCCCTCTTGAGGGAGCTAAGACCCCTCTCTCCACTTTCCCACAGTGAAGAGCAGTTTGCTCTCTACTGTGAACATGAGCGGGGTCATGCCCTATTCTTTTTGCACTAGCAGAGATGAAGTAAGCTCACATGTCTTACAACCAAGCATCCTGCACTCAACAGTTTTAAACTGTGACATTCTAGAAATGTCCATTTATTTTAACACATGCCTCTGACTAAGCAGAATTTAATGAGTTTGCAGATCTTGAGCAGATAAGATTGATACCTGATATCCACACGTCTTCAGCAGAATTATACACTCTTACGAGAGTCTCTGCAAGATGTTAAACACTTGTTTGTCTGAGGCCTCTTAAACCTCGTGTCAGTAGATAACCATCCATAAAAGGAGGGCGGAGGTTGCAATAGATGGATTGCAGTTTGATTCGACCGTGAACATACATGTGACGAAGTAACCGGGGTGCTACCCGTCCAGGCCACAATGCGTTGAACACAAACATTTGTTGCCATATTCGTGTGAATACAAATCCCGAATCATGCACTGACAAACTCCAGGAAAGACTGTGGCGCACGAACGCCAGAAATTCTTCCTCCCGTAAATAATTACGGACTATTAGCGAGTGATAGTCATCAGGCGACGTATACCAAGAAGACATATTATCTTTATTCCTACATGTACAAGGTATACAGGCCTAGCTGACATTAATGACATACTACTATATAGAAAGCAGCTTATTATGCTGAGCATTTCGAGCAAATTAGGTCAGTTTTGTCCCAGGATGCGACCCACACCAGTCGACTAACATCCAGGTACCCATTTTATACTGATGGGTGAACAGGGACAGCCGTACCGGAGATTCGATCTCCGGACCTCAGTGTGTGAGCTGAGTGCGCTAGCGATCGAGGTACAGGACGACAGAAGTGAAGGCTTCACAATATCACTACGCATCTTAAGCCATCGATAGCGGTCTCTTTGACATTGTAACATCACCGGCTCCCGTTACAATGAGCCAAGAAAGTCTCAGTTTTGCTGGACATCCTCCTAATTCCACTGCAGTGCCTAGGGTCGCTGTTAGGACTAACTGAAACCGTGATGGATGGGTCAAGCCCAAAACACAGGGAAGGTTCGCCCACGATTTCCAGATGATATACATGACATATTGATAATATAAGTCAGCAGGTCTTGCATTAACCCTAGTTACAATCACCCTCCTCACAGCCATAGTGGGTATACAGACAGCAAACGTCGAAAGAAAGCCCTGGAAGAGGCTGCAGGTGTTTTGAGCTGTCATTAAGATGAGTACTAATCCACATAGTGGTCTTTTTGTCTATAATTAATAAATATATTCACTCACACAAAATCCCACACATCTTTTCATGATGCGATACACGTGTCTACTAATACCCAAGAAACAATTTACTTCTAGGTGAACTGGAGCAGCAGGTGTTAGGAAACTTACCTATAAATCTTGGCTCTGAGATTGATCCTGGGCACGTGACTTTTCCACACAAGTCTCCAAGCCTGTTTATGCATTTTCCCACCATAATAGCAAAGCTTCGACCCAGGTGAAGTATAAATTCGTGTTAAGCCGCTGTGCAGCCAAGATGTAACGGCCAGGTGCACTTCCCCGCCCCAAGAAAATTGCTTTTGGGCTAGGTAGTGGTGGTGGTATTTTGGAGGTCAGGGAAAATGTTTCCTGGTGAGGATGTTACTCACATGATGACCCACTGGTCAGTGTGACCATGTTACTCACATAACCCACTGGTCAGTGTGACCGTGTTACTCACATGACCCACTGGTCAGTGTGACCGTGTTACTCACATAACCCACTGGTCAGTGTGACCGTGTTACTCACATGACCCACTGGTTAGTGTGACCGTGTTACTCACATGACCCACTGGTCAGTGTGACCGTGTTACTCACATGACCCACTGGTTAGTGTGACCGTGTTACTCACAAGACCCACTGGTCAGTGTGACCGTGTTACATGACCCACTGGTCAGTGTGACCATGTTACTCACATGGCCCACTGGTTAGTGTGCCCATTAATAACCGTTAGTGTACCAGTGCTAGTTGATGACTCAGTGACAGTAACCACTAGACAACCCCTGCTAGTCCAATCCACTTAAAAATCAAGGGATCCCAATATGTCCTCATAAACAACTCTGAGTAGTAAGACGAGACACTTTGCAGTTAAACTTTTATTACGTTTCGTCCAGGACTGGACTTTATCGTCCACACATTTCATATTTCATCAGGTGTTTCAAAAGCCTAAAGATGGAAGTTACCATGAACAAGGTGAATCTTGCTGGCAGTTAGTTACTTTACAGTCTATCCACTTCACTTGAATCATTAACACTGCGTTTCACCTGAACAATATCATCAAAAATACATTAATCCCTAACACTAGAATTAACGTAAACTATCAGTGTATATACGCTGTGAGTGGCAGGTAGGCTGCATTTACTTAATTACCTGGAGTGTATTAAAGGAAGACCAACGGAACAGCAATCCAATTCCCATGATCTTTCTCTTCACGTGCGGAAAGTAGCTAGAGTAAAAATTATAATGGTGGGTAAGTTTGTTTAATGTGCTTGACAGGCCAGACAGAGGTGGATGCTCAACAACAGGGTGTGTAGCTATCTGTATAACGGGAAAGACGACAAGAGTTTTCCAGTGATAGAGGAATGAGGTTGTTGAGTGCTGTGTATATCAGAACTGTAATTGACAAGAATAATTAAGAGAGACTGGTATATATAGCTCTCCGCTCTCATAACTAAGACACATGTTATATTTGATCAAGACCTTGAAAGTGGAGAACTTTACCAACCTTTTAAAAGTGTTTTTTCATAATATACAAGTGGCCGCTTACTGTTGTTAATCTACAGTGTTGACTGTTGTTAGTATGTTGTTGACTAGAGGTCGAATATTGTTAGTATGGTGTTAAGTATAAGTCAAGTGTTGTTAGTATGGTGTTAACTAGGTCAATTGTTGTTTGTATGGTTTTATGCAGAGGTCAATTGTTGTTAGTACGGTTTTATGCAGAGGTCAATTGTTGTTAGTACGGTTTTATGCAGAGGCCAATTGTTGTTAGTATGGTTTTATGCAGAGGTCAATTGTTGTTAGTATAGTATTAACTAGAGGTCAGGTGTTGGCTGTGTTGCTTCAGAGGTAATTACAAGTGCAGGGCGTCTCATGCCAGCAATAGAGGGGTCATTAAGGAACAGTAATTAGAGTCCTCTCAGGACACACGCCAGCAGCACACACAATTAATTACACACTCAACCTTTCTTCTTCGACATGAAGGGGAAAATGCAGGACTCTCGAGATGTGTGTTAACTTCTCATGTTATAGATCCCTGTTTGTAAGTGGCAGCTATTCAGTTTACTGCCGAAGCAGCTAGTTTATCGTGCACATATCCATCCTGTGGACGGTAGTGCATGAGAAAAAAATGCCAAGTAACTAGGCCCTTAAAAAATAAATACTTAAGAGTACACTTGGAGTTATTTTGTTTTACTTATCTCTCTACTTCTTCCTTTCTTCCCTCCTTATCCTGCTCCAGTATAGTTAAGAGATATTTACCCCGATATTCTTTGATAATACTTATGCAAATGATACCATACCGTACAAGTATTTACACAGTACTATGTGTGCATTATTTTTATGCATATGTATATGCGCATTATACATATTTGTGTGATCATCTAATTACGTGTGCGTTTATATGAATGTATGTGCGTGTGTGATAAATAATGATTAGTAATGCAACTGAGACCTGCCGAGCTTATCTTGGTTCAGTCTACATTTAGTAGGTGTTAGTACAAGAGAAGTAGTGTTTGTGATGTTCAGGCTGGTTGTCGGTGGCTAGTGCAACTTTGTATTCTTAACACATATAATGCACTTTAAAAATGTCGAAAGGCTATTGAATCACTGTTCCCGTATTTATAGTATGTGTTCTTAAATATAATATGCAATCTATTTTTTCCATCCTCTCCCTTTTTCTCTTCTCTTCTACACATAACTTTTATTGCCCTTGTGATGGTGGAAATAGTTTCATAAAAATTCCATTTCTCTTGCGTATGGGATAGACCATCTTGAGAGTTGGTAATTACCAAGTAATAGTAGTTAAAGCTCTGCTGGAGCAAAACCTTTAAGCTGCTAAACCTTTAACGGAACACCTGACAATATCCTCATTGCCCTACCCAAGTCTGCCAACTCAGACTGACACACTATGTGACCCATCCTGTGACGGAATATGACAGAGAAACATAGCTAGCTTTTATTCCTACGGTTTAAACCCTCATATAAAATAGGGTAACAGCGTACTGCTGATGCATCCAATTTTGCTAAATAAAAATAATCCTTCCTCGAAAATGGCAAATATAATTAGATTTTCTTCCCCTATGTAACAATAACTGGCTGATTTTATTATTCTATTCTAAGTTATACGGACATAAAATCTATGTATACTAGCCTGTAACATCTGTGAGCTCTTAAGACAATTGTAAAATTTTAAATTTGTTTTGGAAATCAATATGAAAAGTTACTTATAGAATAGGGTAATAGTACACTGTTGATGAACCCAATTTTGTTTCAAAAAAAGTCACTTTACTCTGATGGCTGAGTTTCAGCAACTAAAGTGCCTTACTATGAGCCCGGCAGCCCACCTTTAGGCCTAAATAGCGCGGGAAATTCCCATTTCGTCAAACAATTTGCAACTTATGGCTTATGTCTTGGAACAAATTGTGGATATAGTTTGGACCGCCAGTAATGGGGTTGGAATTATTTTAACCATACTGTGATCTTGATATCTGCATTACTCTCTTTTTGTTTACACAAGGATTTTTACAAGGTTAAGTTAAGAGTTTCTAGCTTTATTTACAAGCTAAGAGCTGTTACCTACCTCAGCTCATTTGAAAACCATTTTATTGTTATGAACATACAAACTGTGAACAGAATGAAGCTGGAGTCAGCTGTGGGCCAATAATTTCATTTGGTTAACTGACTATCTCATTGATATTATGCTGTATGAATATGTTCCACATGCTAGGAATAAATGATCTCAAATGAAGTGATTTTCTTGAGAAGGATACAACCAGAGTTTAGTTGCTGTTTGCTAACCGTCTTGTGGTACAGAAGTTATCTTCTCACTATCTGCGAAGTGAAGCAAAGCGTGGTGCCTTGACGATATCTGCCTTGTACAAAACGTTAAGGAGACCCTCACCTCTCCGACGTTGAAGGCTATGCTGAAATGATAGACATATTCAGGCCGATCCAGACGAGAGAGAAGTAGACTTGCTCGCTTTTTTATTCTGTCCGGAAGTCTTTGATGAGACGAGGGGCAAGCAATCCAGGAAAGTGGACCATACTCAAGGTGTATGCACACTTGTACTTCGTAGTTTTACAGCCTCTACTGCTTGAACAGGTACAAGATACGCCTTAGTGCTGTTGGCTTCTTGGCTGTCTTTCTTGCAAGATTTACCACGTGATTTTTTGGAATCAATTTTCGTCCCTAGAATATCCACCTCATCTTCTGGTTCTAACACTCTTCCATTCATTCTTACCAATGCTCCGGCATTAACATCATACTGCTCAGATTTAGATTAGACTAGATTTTGCCACTGAAGCGGTTAGTTTACTGTGCACCTCATATCCATCCTATGGATGGTAGCGAAAGAGCATACGGTTATACACAAGGCCTAGGAACTAGCCCCCCTAACCCCCTCAAAAAAAGGGTTAACAGGAGTCCACCTGGGTTTATATCTACAAATGACTTAACTGTTGCAAGCAAATTTAGGATATTTGCTCTGGTAGCTTATTTTCATTAATAAGATACCTTCACCTATCACAGAAGTTGTTTTACTGTCTCTATATTCTTCGATAAGTGGACAATTAAGCACAGTGTTCAAGAAAGTGACTATATGGCTGACCATCATTTGTGGGGTTTTTTTCCGTAAGCAAATTTAACCTGCTGTCGTTTTCCCCAGGCTGAAATAGCTGTAAGCTGATTAATGTGCCTGAGAGCAGCTGGTATTTCCTCTCGTGGATAAGTAAATGCCAGAGTACAGTCATCTACAAAGTCATGGGAGTTTGGGATGAGGTGAAGGTTACTAACGTAGATATTCCATAACGATGGACCAAACATGCTTGCCTGTGGAACAATGACACATTGTCTTTTTGACTTTGAGGGTAATCACTTAGAAGGTGTAGTGTAGAGTCAGCGACTTTAAAGTGCTAGCAGTTTTGCCAAGTCTCTGGTGCTAATATCTGTCGAAAGCACCAGCAGTGCCCAGTGCTACTACACAACAGATCTGGGATTTATCCAAGTGTCACACAGTGGAAAAGTTCAACGGAACAATAACTTTTTCTGAAGTCATACTGACGGTCACAAAGAAGCGAGTAGTAGTAAAAAAGTTCTATCATTTGCCGTGAGAATAGTGTCTCGACAGTCTTGCCAGTGACTGACAGGTGTGACTATGGTCTGTAGTTGTTAATTTCTGCTTTGCTTTGCTTTTTTTTGTGTGTGAACAGGTTATCCTAGGTTATCTACACATATGCTGCTACGTATGATAATCTATGTAACTGTATTTGTGTATACCTGAATAAACTAACTTACTAGCTTTTTCTTGACTGCTAGTAGAGACGGTCCTATCCGGTCGATCTAGAGATGGACAAATTTCATTTGGTGAACATCCTTGTCAGTTCTTGACAAAGGACCACAAAGCTTTGTAGCACACGCTTCCTGATGACAGTTTTAATTTTTCGTGGCAGCCTCCCATACAGAGATGGTCCAGTTTTCTATTTCCACAATTTGCCGATGGGTTGGCCTGTCATCCACCCCCCCCCCCCTCCCTCTCTCTCTCTCTCTCGCTCTCTCTCTCTCTCTCATCCTGCCTACCACTCAGCTGACTGACATACAGCACTGCCTGACTGATAGTCGGGCCATAAATCACAACCTTCCTCGCCCACACACACAATCTTCCATCGACCTTTTCACCCTGTCGGGTGCGTGACACTGCCCTCCCTCTTCCCCCCTCTCTTGCCAGCCGCCTCTCTCTCTCTCTCTCCCTCTCTTTTGCCACCACCCATGCGACCATGGGGTATCTGCTCATCTTTCCAGCTGGGCAGATGGAATTTTAACTTCCACACCTCACAAATAATGCCCAAAGAGTAACAGCAAAATGAGTGAAATCAGGGGCTGCTACACTGAAAAGCTCTGTCCTCCTACTCACCCCACTTCTCTTCCTCATTCTTATTTATGACACAGAAAAAGACATCAACCATAGCACTGTATCCTCCTTTGCAGACGATACCATAATCTGCATGAAAAGTGGCATCCACAAAAGGCAGAGCGATCCTCAAAGTCTTCCAGTAGGCCACTGACCACAATATGATGTTCAATGAGGATAAATTTCAGTTATTGCGACATTGAAGAATGGAGGAAATAAAAACAATATCAGAATACAAAAACAAACTCAAACCCAGTTAACAGAACGCAAGTCAAATGTGAGAGACCTAGGAGTGATGTCAGAAAATATCACGTTCAAGGAGCACAACAACGTTATTATCGCAACTGCACGAAACAAGAAATGCCAAGCCAATGATGGCACTCGTCAGGTCACTGGTTCTCTCTAGGCTGGAGTATTGAGTACTAGCGGCCGGCCCCTTCAAGGCAAGCGAAACTTCTGAGCTGGAAATTGTACAGGGAACCTTCACATCTCGTATAACCTCAGTCAAGCACCTAGGTTTCTGGGAACGCCTAAAGTCCTTAGAACTATACTCCTTAAAAGCGGGCGAGAAAGATACATTATAATCTACACCTGGAAGATACTGGAGGGATTGTTCCAAAACCTGCATGGCAGACGGTGCAGTACAGCTCCAGTGAAAAACAGGAGAGCGAAGAGTACACTGAAAAAACTCAATAAGTGTCAAGAGACCACGACTCTTCAACGCCCTCCCTTCATGCATGAGAGGGTATATCATCAGACCACTAGATGTCTTCAAGAGGGAACTTGACAAATTCCTCAAAACAGTTCCTGATCAACCGGGTTGTGATGCCTACATTGGCGGGTATTAACAGCTTAATCGGTCAGGCCCGCAACCAGGAGATCTGGTCTGGGACTAGCTCTCGGGGATAGTGACCTCCGGAAGCCGCAACCCCTTTTTCTCCTTATATCACCCTCTTCCTCTTACCATCACCCTCTTCTTCTTACCATCACCCCTCTTCCTGTTGCCATCACCACTCTTCCTGTTGCCATCACCACTCTTCCTCTTACCATCACCCCTCTTCCTGTTGCCATCACCACTCTTCCTGTTGCCATCACCACTCTTCCTCTTACCATCACCCCTCTTCCTGTTGCCATCACCACTCTTCCTCTTACCATCACCACTCTTCCTCTTGCCATCACCACTCTTTCTCTTACCATCACCCCTCTTCCTGTTGCCATCACCACTCTTCCTCTTACCATCACCACTCTTCCTCTTGCCATCACCACTCTTTCTCTTACCATCACCCCTCTTCCTGTTGCCATCACCACTCTTCCTCTTACCATCACCACTCTTCCTCTTGCCATCACCACTCTTTCTCTTACCATCACCCCTCTTCCTGTTGCCATCACCACTCTTCCTGTTGCCATCACCACTCTTCCTCTTGCCATCACCACTCTTATTCTCTTTGCTCCCACCCATTTTTTTTATTTCATAGGGTCTCTCTCTGCTTTTCTATCTTTGTACGAACTTTCTTTATAATCTACGAAAGACTTTAATTAATGGATGGTACTTGTTAAAAAATCACAAAACTTAGTACTAATGTAACAACTGGTGTTGTGATGGGACCTGAACCTAGGATCTGGAGGTCTTAAGATTGCACTGTGTTCACGGTGAAAACAGATAATTCAGTTTCTACTGGCAGGAAGAGCAAAGGTTCAGGCAGATATTTGAAGGACACCATTGACCCGTCGTGCTCTCTCCCCACACCTCCATTCTTACCATCTACCCTCTCTATCTACTGCAGTAATTTATTTGCTACTTCCGCCTGCTCGTTCAGTGTTAGCAATCTAAGTGGTAGTGTGTAAAATGCTTTCTTACAACAGAGGAATTATTATAATAATCAAATAAAGCGCTAAACCGACAAGGGTCATGCAGCGCTGTACAGCTGACGAAGTTATATTCTACCCAGCCTTAGTTTAGTCATGTGTTTCGGTGTATATGGTTGGGCTCCAGATCCTGGGCTCGTCTTTTAACGTTCAAGTGCCTAGTGCAGCAGTTACTTTTATTACAGTTACACTTACTTGGTCCTTCACCTTGCTTGTGTTCCCTCCAGCTGATCCTTATTTTTTTCAAACAGTGTATCTTTGTCTACCGTTAGTATCCTGTACGTCGTGATCAGGTCTCTTCTGCATCTTCGCTGTCCCAAGATTATAAAGTTTATTTTCCAGGGAAGTGTTCATTTCTTTCTTCGTCCTTCACTCTAGATTATTAGTCTTATTTACCTATCATCTACCACTTCCCACCCCACCACTTTCCTCCATCCATCTCTTTCTTCCCCTCTCTCTATGTCTCATTCTATGCCCCACAACATACCTACCTTCCTTACAATTTACCCTCACACCATGTAATTATTTCTCCCTCACTCTTTCATTATCTCCCCCTCTGACTTTTTACTTCTCCATCCTTTTAACTGCCCTCTCACAACACCTCCCCTACCCTTCACCCCTCCTCTTACCACTTTTCATCAATCCCTCCATCCTTCACCCCTTCCCTCCCCCTAATTGACTTCACGACTCAGTAACCTCTTGTGTGTCATCATCCTCACTAATTACACATTTTGGGCCTCTCTGCGCATCATCACATTTTTCCACTACTAGAATTTTTTTTTTCAGAAAAATTTAACGTATCAGTAGTGTGTTGCTTATTCTTAATATATATAATAATTACATAGTGAGAACAATATAGTGTGTGTTTCCCCTGTTATATTCCATGATGCGGGGTGGGTTGTGTACATGGTGTTGTAATGTGTCAACCTGAGATGAGAGGCTTCAGTAGAGCCATGAGAATATCAACAAGTATTCTATTAAACGCTCAGCAGTTACTGCAGCTTCAAAGGTTTCCTTCCAGCACAGCTGTGGCTATTATCTGGGAATTACCTTCTCTCAGGATTTTTTTATCCCATGCACAAGATAAATGTAATTTTTATGGATATATCTCCATCCTGAAGTGGGGGCAACACAAATTATATATGTAAGAAATAGAGGAAAAATAAGGTAAATAAATTTAATGACATATATCTGTTATATACACACGTATGTAATTAATGTAGAGCTATCATATACCCAAGTGCGTGTAATACACTAGTCTTCGATGACTAGCCTGAACATCTCTCCTTATACCAAACACATACTAATGTAAATGTAGGCTGACGCAAGATAAGTTGGGCAGCGACGTTACTGAACAGTATTTTGTTAGGGACCAAACATGCACCCGAATATACACATAATGCACACCCTCACACACACACACACACACACAAAAAAAAAAAAAAAAAAAAAAACATACATCCATATGCAATTAATGTGCATATTAATTCGGACAGTTATGAAACAAGACATTTGGAAAATTAATCTTTATTTAAAAATATAAAATATGACAGATAATTGACTACCCTTTGCTTTTATAAGCACTGCTACACGCTTTGGCACAGAATCGACCAATGCTGAACACATTTTGGCAAGCTCTTCGTTGTAGTACCAGGTCCTAATAACAGTTACAATTAGCTTCTCCACAGTTGAACAGTTCTGTTTCGCGATCCTGCGTTTGGTTATTGTCCATAGATTCTCAATCGAGTTGAGGTCAGTAGAGTTTTCAGGCTAATTTAGAACGCTTAGCCCACTCTCTTCGAAGAATGTCAGCATTTTTCTGGAAGTGTGGCATGGAGCAAGATAAAACTGGATAAATGCCTTCTCCATCATGAAAGTCTCTATCCACACTGGGAAGCAAATGAGTTGCCAGGATTGCCTTATATTAGCCATTGTTCATCATTCCCCCAACAATAACAAGCCGTCTAAGGCCTTTAGCAGTAAAACTACCCTAAAACATCTTAGTTGGATGTTTTGGCGCTTGTTGAATGTGTCAATTCCGAAGAGGTTCGCCTTTGCTCCGTCTCACTACCACTGATCTATACCCATGTATTTCAAAATGCGCCACAACTGAAAATATAACTTTTCACCATTCATCTGTCGTCCATCCCTTATGATCGAGTGGCTACCGCAGCCGTTTTTTTCTTTATAGCAGCAGTCAATAACTGTTTATGGGCTTTCTGGCAGTTCTGCCAACTTCAAGGAGTCTTCATCAAACAGTTGAAGAATCAACAGTTACGCCAGCTGAGACCAAATCTCTCTGGAGACCTTTGCTGGTTTTCGTGGGATCCTTAACACTATTTTTATAATAACTTGGTCATCATGAGGTGTTGTCTTACGTTTTCTTCCACATCTTCCTCGACGCAGAACTCCACATCACCAATGTCGTCAGCTCTCTTCAGAATCCGACCAACAGTTGACTTTGCTAGGCTCAAATTTTCAGCAATCTGATACTCAAATCAACATGTTTTCTAAGAGAAGAATTTGGTGAAACGACATTCACTCGTGGAGCATGCTTGCAGGAATAGCCTTACAGAACAACAGCTGCTGTAGCACTCACGAGAGTCGCAGGGAAACACCACAGCTGGATGGTTGCCAGAAGTTGGTAGCAAACTCTTCCGAAAGCACCCAAACTACATTAAGCCGAAGACTAAGACATATGAGCTAAATTTACTCCTGTCCCAATTAATCTGCATATTATATACATGAGCGAGAGAGGGGAAGAGAGGTAGGGTGAGTGAAAAAGGGAGAACATACATGCATATAAATATTCAATACAAATTCCCCACATTTTAAAGAAAGTTAATATTCCCGTGTGTGCCTTCACCAGAGGCTGATATTCTTCAGTCCCTCCTTCCTCAGTAAAACATGACATTCACATGGAAAAATCGCTCAGGGAGCAGAGCGTTGCTTTCCGCACGTTCTCTCGATCTCATGACATCGCAAGCTCGAAGAATGTCAACAGGTGGTGGAGCTTCACACGAGGGATAGCAGCAGGTGGTGACACCTCACACGAAGGATAGCAGCAGGTGGTGACACCTCACACGAGGGATAGAAGCAGGCGGTGACGCTTCACACGAGGGATAGAAGCAGGCGGTGACGCTTCACACGAGGGATAGAAGCAGGTGGTGATGCTTCACACGAGGGACAGGGCAGGCGGTGACACCTCACACGAGGGATAGAAGCAGGCGGTGACGCTTCACACGAGGGTTAGAAGCAGGTGGTGATGCTTCACACGAGGGACAGGGCAGGCGGTGACACCTCACACGAGGGATAGAAGCAGGTGATACTTCATAAGAGGGATAGAAGCAGGTGGTGATGCTTCACACGAGGGACAGGGCAGGCGGTGACACCTCACACGAGGGATAGAAGCAGGTGATACTTCATAAGGGGATTGGCAGCAGGTGTGAGCTTCATACGGGGATAGCAGCAGATGAAGCTTCATAAGGGGGTTGGCAGCAGGTGAAGCTTCACACGGGGATGGCAGCAGGTGATGCTTCACACGGAGGGAGGCAACAGGTGATGCTTCACACGGAGGGAGGCAACAGGTGATGCTTCACACGGATGGAGGCAACAGATGATGCTTCACACGGAGGGAGGCAACAGGTGATGCTTCACACGGAGGGAGCAACAGGTAATGCTTCACACGGAGGGAGGCAACAGGTGATGATTCACACGGAGGGAGGCAACAGGTAATGCTTCACACGGAGGGAGGCAACAGGTAATGCTTCACACGGAGGGAGGCAACAGGTGATGATTCACACGGAGGGTGGCAACAGGTAATGCTTCACACGGAGGGTGGCAACAGGTAATGCTTCACACGGAGGGAGGCAACAGGTGATGTTCACACGGAGGGTGGCAACAGTGAATGCTTCACACGGAGGGTGGCAACAGGTGATGCTTCACACGGAGGGAGGCAACAGGTGATGCTTCACACGGAGGGAGGCAACAGATGATGCTTCACACGGAGGGAGGCAACAGGTGATGCTTCACACGGAGGGAGGCAACAGGTAATGCTTCACACGGAGGGAGGCAACAGATGATGCTTCACACGGAGGGAGGCAACAGGTAATGCTTCACACGGAGGGAGGCAACAGGTGATGCTTCACACGGAGGGAGGCAACAGGTAATGCTTCACACGGAGGGAGGCAACAGGTAATGCTTCACACGGAGGGAGGCAACAGATGATGCTTCACACGGAGGGAGGCAACAGGTAATGCTTCACACGGAGGGAGGCAACAGGTGATGCTTCACACGGAGGGAGGCAACAGGTAATGCTTCACACGGAGGGAGGCAACAGGTAATGCTTCACACGGAGGGTGGCAACAGGTATGCTTCACACGGAGGGAGGCAACAGTGATGCTTCACACGGAGGGAGGCAACAGGTGATGCTTCACACGGAGGGAGGCAACAGGTAATGCTTCACACGGAGGGAGGCAACAGATGATGCTTCACACGGAGGGAGGCAACAGATGATGCTTCACACGGAGGGAGGCAACAGGTGATGCTTCACACGGAGGGAGGCAACAGGTAATGCTTCACACGGAGGGAGGCAACAGGTGATGCTTCACACGGAGGGAGGCAACAGGTAATGCTTCACACGGAGGGAGGCAACAGGTAATGCTTCACACGGAGGGAGGCAACAGGTGATGCTTCACACGGAGGGAGGCAACAGGTAATGCTTCACACGGAGGGAGGCAACAGGTAATGCTTCACACGGAGGGAGGCAACAGGTATGCTTCACACGGAGGGAGGCAACAGGTATGCTTCACACGGAGGGAGGCAACAGATAATGATTCACACGGAGGGAGGCAACAGGTGATGCTTCACACGGAGGGAGGCAACAGATAATGTTTCACACGGAGGGAGGCAACAGGTGATGCTTCACACGGAGGGAGGCAACAGGTAATGCTTTCACACGGAGGGAGGCAACAGGTGTTTCACACGGAGGGAGGCAACAGGTAATGCTTCACACGGAGGGAGGCAACAGGTAATGCTTCACACGGAGGGAGGCAACAGGTAATGCTTCACACGGAGGGAGGCAACAGGTAATGCTTCACACGGAGGGAGGCAACAGATGATGCTTCACACGGAGGGAGGCAACAGATAATGATTCACACGGAGGGAGGCAACAGGTGATGCTTCACACGGAGGGAGGCAACAGATGATGCTTCACACGGAGGGTGGCAACAGGTGATGCTTCACACGGAGGGAGGCAACAGGTGATGCTTCACACGGAGGGAGGCAACAGATAATGTTTCACACGGAGGGAGGCAACAGTGATGCTTCACACGGAGGGAGGCAACAGGTAATGCTTCACACGGAGGGAGGCAACAGGTAATGTTCACACGGAGGGAGGCAACAGGTAATGCATTCACACGGAGGGAGGCAACAGTGAATGCTTCACACGGAGGGAGGCAACAGATAATGATTCACACGGAGGGAGGCAACAGGTGATGCTTCACACGGAGGGAGGCAACAGGTAATGCTTCACACGGAGGGAGGCAACAGGTAATGCTTCACACGGAGGGAGGCAACAGGTAATGCTTCACACGGAGGGAGGCAACAGGTAATGCTTCACACGGAGGGAGGCAACAGGTGATGCTTCACACGGAGGGTGGCACCAAATGATGCTTCGCACAGGGGATGGCAGTAGGTGAAGCTTCACACAGGGGGTGGGGGCTTCACACAGGGGATGGCAGTAGGTGAAGCTTCACACAGGGGGTGGGGTTTCACACGGAGGGGGGTAGCAGCGGATGGTGGGGCTTCACACGTGGGGGTGGCAGCAGGTGGTGGGACTTCACACAGGGGATGGCAGCGGGTGGTGGAGCTTCACACAGGGGATGGCAGCGGGTGGTGGAGCTTCACACACGGGGTGGCAGAGGGTGAAATTTCACATAATGGGTGGCAACGGGTGAAGCTTCACAAAAAAGATGGCAGCAGGTAGAGCTTCACACGGGCAGGGTGGCAGCGGATGGTGGGGGTTCACATAGGGGGATGGCAGCAGGTGAGGCTTCACACAGGGAGTTGCAGCAGGTGAGGCTTCACACAGGGTGGCAGGTGAAGCTTCACATGGGGGGTGGCATCAGGTGAAGCTTCACATGGGGGGTGGCATCAGGTGAAGTTTCACACGGCTGAGTCTTGGCTTCTCCGGAATGTAGGGAATTTTCAATGAATATTTTTATGCATTTGACAGTTCCCTCCTTATTCCTTCCCTCTCTCACACTATCACTTCTCACCCCTTATACCTTTATACCTCTCCCTAAGCTGCTCGATTCAAAAGAAAAAGAACCCGGGGTTGAATCCTGTTACCCAGCAGTAAACAGACACCACTGTAACAACACTTGTCAACTTGTCAGTGAGAATATATCAGAGTAAACAATTGCTAGGTACATACTGGATCCAGTATTATTAACTTTATAATAATAAAATTAATAATAATAATTTTATTATTATTATTATTGTTGCTGGTGTTATTTCATATATTATGTGTGTGTGTGTGTGTGTGTGTGTGTGTGTGTGTGTATACACACCTATTTGTACTCGCCTATTTGTGGTTGCAGGGGTCGATTCACAGCTCCTGGTCCCGTTTCTTCGCTGGTCGCTACTAGTAGGTCCACTCTCTCCCTGTTCCATGAGCTTTAACATACCTCTTCTTAAAGCTATGTATGGATCCTGCCTTCACTACATCACTCTCCAGATTGTTCCACTTCCTGACAACTTTTTGGCTGAAGAAATACTTCCTAACATCCCTGTGAGTTATCTAACTTCCCAATTTCCAGTTGTGACCCCTTGTTGCTGTGTCACATCTCTGAAATACTTTGTCCCTATCCACCCTGTCAATTCCTCTCAATATTTTACATGTTGTTAACATGTCCTCCCTGTCCCTCCTGTCTCCCACTGTTGTCAGGTGAAGTTACCTTAACCTCTCCTCGTAGGACAAACCCCTCAGTTCCGGAACTAGTCTTGCTACAAACCTTTCTATAATATCTTGACGGGTTTGACCAGGTGTGGGTTCCATACTTGTGCTGCATATGCCAATATGGGCCTGACGTACAACGTGTAAAGTGTTGTAAATGACTCCTTACATAGATGTCGAAACTCTATTTTTAGGTTTGACAGACCCCTGTATGCTGCAGTAGTTATCTGGTTAATGTGCGCTTCAGATGTGCTCGGTATGATGCTTACCCCAAGATCCTTTTCCTTGAGCTGGTCCAGTGGCTAACGCGACGGTCTAGAGTTTTGAGACTCTGATCGCGGGTTCTATCCCCGCCCGTGGTATGGCTTGAATGAGGTTTTGCACATTCTTTGACCTCTTAGGCAGTATGTGTGTGTGTGTGTGTGTGTGTGTGTGTGTGTGTGTGTGTGTGTGTGTGTGTGTGTGTGTGTGTGTGTGTGTGTGTGTGCGCGCGTGTGTGTGTGTGTGCGCGTGTGTGCGTGTGTGTACTCACCTAGTTGTACTCACCTAGTTGAGGTTGCGGGGGTCGAGTCCGAGCTCCTGGCCCCGCCTCTTCACTGATCGCTACTAGGTCACTCTCCCTGAGCCGTGAGCTTTATCATACCTCTGCTTAAAGCTATGTATGGATCCTTCCTCCACTACATCGCTTCCCAAACTATTCCACTTACTGACTACTCTGTGGCTGAAGAAATACTTCCTAACATCCCTGTGATTCATCTGTGTGTGTGTGTGTGTGTCTGTGTGTGTGTGTGTCTGTGTCTGTGTGTGTGTCTGTGTGTGTACTCACCTATTTGTGGTTGCAGGGGTCGAGTCATAGCTCCTGGCCCCGCCTCTTCACTGATTGCTACTAGGTCCTCTCTCTCCCTGCTCCATGAGCTTTATCATACCTCACCTTAAAACTATGTATGGTTCCCGCCTCCACTACTTCACTTTCTAGGCTATTCCACGGCTTGACTACTCTATGACTGAAGAAATACTTCCTAACATCCCTTTGATTCATCTGAGTCTTCAACTTCCAATTGTGACCTCTTGTGTCTGTGTCCCATCTCTGGAACATCCCGTCTTTGTCCACCTCGTCTATTCCGCGCAGTATTTTATATGTCGTTATCATGTCTCCCCTGACCCTCCTGTCCTCCAGTGTCATCAGGCCGATTTCCCTCAACCTTTCTTCGTAGGACAATCCCCGTAGCTCTGGGACTAGTCTTGTTGCAAACCTTTGCACTTTCTCTAATTTCTTGACGTGCTTGACTAGGTGTGGATTCCAAACTGGTGCTGCATACTCCAGTATGGGCCTGACGTAAATGGTATACAGTGTGTGTGTGTGTGTGTGTGTGTGTGTGTGTGTGTGTGTGTGTGTGTGTGTGTGTGTGTGTGTGTGTGTGTGTGTGTGTGTGTGTGTGTGCGCAAACCTATCTTAATACCCTTATTTCAAAGACCACAACATTGTATCAATATCATCTGCTAGAAAAATGACAGTATGGATAATGAGAACCTTCAAAACTAGTGATGCCAAGCCCATGATGACACTCTTCAGGTCGCTTGTTCTATCTAGGCTGGAATACTGCTGCACACTAATAACACATTTCAAGGTAGGTGAAATTGCTGACCTAGAAAGTGTACAGAGAACCTTCACGGCACACATAACTGCGATAAAACACCTCAATTACTGGGAATGCTTGAAGTTCCTCAACCTGTACTCTCTAGAATGCAGGCGGGAGAGATACACGATTTTATACACTTGGAAAATCCTAGAGGGATTAGTACCAAATTTGCACACAACAATCACTCCCTGTGAAAGCAAAAGATTCAGCAGACGATGCAACATCTCCCCAATGAAAAGCAGGGGCGCCACTAGCACGATAAGAGACAACACAATCAGTGCCAGGGGACCAAGACTGTTCAACTGCCTCCCAGCATTCTTAAGGGGGGATTACCAACAGACCCCTGGCTGTCTTCAAGAAAGCGCTGGATAAGCATCTAGTCAGTACCTGACCAGCCGAGCTGTGGTTCGTTAGTTTACGTTCGGCCAATAGTAACAGCCTGGTTGATCAGGCCCTGATCCACCATGAGGCCTGGTCAGAGACCGGGCCGCGGGGGCGTTGACCCCCGAAACCCTCTCCAGATATACTCCAGATATAATAGGTTAGTCTTGGTTGTTTAGCATAGTACAGTTGATTTTTGCGTGAAAATGCAAGTATCTGTGGCGGTCCTGTGAGCCGAAGTAGCCAATTTTCATAACATCTGTCAAAACTTTAAAACGATTATGAGTGAAGGATTTACAACAGTACATAAAATGATGACAAAGCAAAGGAAACAGACGATAACTGTTATTATTATTATTATTATTATTATTATTATTATTATTATTATAACAATATAGAATTAATAAAATATACACAAATCTTTGATAAGCTTTTAAATTTAATGAATGTGTCAGTTTTGACTGACGCTGGTGCTGTATGTTATCAGTGTATGTAATTTTTCTAGGTATATACGCAGCGAGAGCAGCAGAGAATACACCCAGGGATTTGTATCTCAGTATTTATACACTGGGAGCTTATTTTTCTCTTATTTTAACGGGTTATAACATTTTGGATAGGTGGTGTACAGATAAATTTATTCATTTATTCATGAAAATGCGCTAAACCCGGTAAAACAAACAAAAGCAATCATCAGAGCAAACACAATGTATTACAAAAAGTAATTACGAAATTTATTACAAAAAAAATCAAGTTGCTATAAAGGAAGTCAATTTATTACAATAAATTATAAAAAAGTATCGACAATACAAAAAATGTCCATCAGAAAAATTATCCCTCGTTCAAAAAGTATTTCATGCAAAACGTATCCCCCATACAAAAGAATCTCTTAAAAAGTATCCCTCATACTAAAGTATCCCTCATTGAAAAATGTATCCCTCATACAAAAATCTCATAAAAAAAGTATCCTTCACACAATAAAATCTCTTAAAAAAATATCCCTCATACAAATGGTATTATATAAAAAGTATCCCTCATACAATAGTATCCCTCACAAAAGTATCCCTCACACAAAAGACCCCTTCATGAAGTGGAACCTGCCCTATCAATGATTACATTCTTACTTCTAGTGGGTTCCGTCTGTCAGCATAGCTGCTGATCCCCTGTATATGTTATCTGAGTATCAAAGTACCATCCATATATTTTACATAGTTGACCCCTTCGCTAGACTTAGCAGCTAGCATGTGTAACGTCACGTGATGCCGCATGTGAGCGTGATGCCGCATGTGAGCGTGAGACGAGACGCGCTGTCCCTTCCTCAGTTCACTCATAGACTCTCACACTCTCCTAATACCAGTGTTGCCACCCAACAAGCGTGTTTAACTCCAACCATCATATCTCCACGAACCCTCTCAACACGTCTGTTCTGTCGTCAATATTACCTACACCTGACCACTGACAGTATACAAGTCTCCATACTTCACATTATTCCAAACTAAGGAGCAAAACTCTTCTCCAGACTGAGGGACTGACCACCTCATAACTACGTCTTCGAGTGTGATGGAGTGATTGCATCATCTTTACATCTTCACTGCTTCTGCTGCCTCCTCTGTACTCGACTGAAGAAGCCTACTATGTAGGCGAAACGTTTCGGAATAGATTTAGATTTTGCCACCGAAGTGGCTAGTTTAGTGTGCACCCCACATCCATCCTGTGGACGGTAGCGCAAGAGCATATGGATACACAAAAGGCCTAGGAACTAGGCCCCAAAGGGTTAACAGGAATACATATGGATTTATATCTACATATCTATAGTTCACTTATCTGTTACAAGCAAATTTAGGAAATTTGCTTAGTATATCCAGTATCTTATTTTCATTAATAAGATATCTTGACATGTCACATAGGTTATTATACTGTCTGTCTCTGTATTCCTCAATAAGTGGACAATTAAGCACATAGTGTTCAAGAGAGTGACCATATGCCTGATCACATAATTTACGTTTAGTTTGATCATCATCTGTGTGTCTCCCAAACTGCCAGAAGTACTTGTAACCAAGCCTAAGCCTGGCCACTACAACATCAGTCAGTCTGTTCACATTGCACGTTGCTCCATAAACATACTTATCTACGTTCATGTTATCATAGTGGGTTATAGATCTACTCAGGCTTCTAACTGCATTCCTATAACAATCTTTTTCATTATTTACTTCTCTCCTAATATTATTCCTAATGCTAGACACAGTTATACCAAAGTTATACTCTACATTCTCCTTCTGGGTACTCTTCTTGGCTAACATATCAACTTTATCATGAAGGAGTAATCCAATGTGTGATGGGATCCATATTATTATTATTATAATCAAGGGGGAAGCGCTAAACCCGGAGGATTATACAGCGCCTGGGGGGGATGTGGAAGGCATTCAGACTTAATTCGGGGAACTGGAGCACAGATCCAATTCCCTAAATCAAGAGCCCCTCACCAACATCAAGGAACCTTCCTTGAGGAGATGGGATCCATAGCAATTGTACATTAATTCCTTTGTCCCTAATTTTTGAGTATCTATACCTGGCTTCTCCAATGAGCATGTTGTTGGAGTCATTATATGAGTCAAAAGCCTTCAATGATGACATAGAATCAGTAATGATGACAGAGTCAAGCTCAGTGTCATAGGTTAGCTTTAGCGCCATTAGGATTGCAAACAATTCAGTTTGCAGTGTAGACGCCCAGTTGTTAATTCTTATATCCTAACTCAACAAATTTATTATCATTCTTAACTAGGGAGGTGGCAACAAGAGCAGATGCAGCCCTGCCAGAAGACTCCTGTTTAGATCCATCAGTGTATATAACTTGTGATAACTTATTACTACCAGCTAGGTGAGAAATGTCTTCTTGAGCAGTTGCTCTAACAAGTGATTTAAGGAAGGGATTACTAGCAATGAGCTTCTTGGGAGGGACTTGCAGGTATGTGATATTAAATGAACACATCTTCCATGGAGGGGTGTAACGCTCTTATTGCCTACAGTGATACAGTTCATGCAGGTTATAAAACTTAATGCAATTGCACATTTTCACAATCCATTTAGATGTGTGTATTTACCTCTAGACACTTGGTAAGATTCATTGTGACAGTGTCTGGTTCGTTTCTCAATATTCTAATACCGAGTACAGTGTTACAGTGTCTGGTTCGTTTCTCAACATTCTAATACCGAGTACAGTGTTAATCTCAACAATCCTATCAATGATACTAGAAATACCAAGCTCCTTCCTCATATTAAGAACTTTTGTAGATCTGAGACAGCCAAGAATAATTCTGAGAGCTTCATTTTGCATTAACTCCAAGGGTCAGAGAGAACTTTCTCTAGCTAATATCAACATGGGAGCAGCATAATCAATTAAGGACCTAACATAGGCTATGCACATCATTCTCACGATTCTCACATTAGCACCATAGTTGGGGTTGTAGCCAGCAACAGCTTTGAGAGCATTTAGCCTATCCTTGCATTTCTTATTTAGTTGTGGTATAGTGGATTTGTTAAAGGGTACATCTACACCAAGATATCTGTAAGTTTTCACGTAGCTAATGATTTCACCCTGCAAATAGATGGGTGGGGGATGTCGTTTGCTTGTTAATATCTGTTTTAGAGGAAGATATTATGAGGCCTAGTCGATTACAAATTGCTTGAACTTCATTAAGAATGGTACTCATCTTATGCCCTGTTGTACGGATCATGATATCAGCATAGCTTATAGGTGAGGCAGGTAGAGCATTTAGGAGAGCATTAATCAGAATATTAAATAGCATGGGACTAAGAACTCCTCCCTGCGGTGTACCTAAAGACATTTTTTTAGACTCACTTCTAAAGCCTTGGTCAAGGACAGAGGATACTCTATTTGACAGGTATCCTATTATCCAGCAGAGTAAGCTACCACCAATATTCATTTTGGCTAGTTCATGTAGTATAACGGTTCTGTTCGCAATATCAAATGCATATTTTAGAGCAAGAAAAGTGGTAAAACTAGTAGAGGTGTGTGCAGTGAGAAAGGTGGAAATACAGTTCTGCACACTTTTACCTTTCATGAACCCATAGAGGTAGGGGGAAAGTTGATGTCTGATTCTGTAGTACAGTCTGTTAAGTATCATTCTTTCAAAAGTTTTACAAAGACAACTAGTTAAGGAGATCGGCCTAAATGTATCAGGCTGTTGAGGCTTAGGGATAGGCATAATGAGACTATTGGTCCAGGAAGTAGGAAGAACGCCCTCAATGTAACAGATTATACAGTGCCAACAAAGGGTTATCAGGCACGTGCCTTAGAGTTCTGAGAATATCATAGGTTATACCATCCTCTCCAGGAGCAGTTGATCGACCTATAGTTAATGCATTATCTAATTCATACTCGGTAAAGAGGCAATCACTCTCATCAATATTTTGGCTCATAAAATTAATCAGTTTCAACATTTCTTCAGAAGTACTCTCTAATTTTTTTCTAATATGAGATGGAAGGTTTTCATGCCTGGATGTTTTGGACCAGTCATTTATGAGGTCATTTGCTTTTCAAGAGGAAAGGGATGAGCAACATTGCCAGTCTTTTTCCTGGTTATTTTATTTATACCTTTCCAAGCCAAACTTAAAGGGGTGAACCTATTTAATCCACTAACAAACTGCTCCCATTCCTGTTGCCTAAGTTCTTGCTCTCTATTCCTTGCATTTGTTAGTGCAGCTTGGAACGTTCTGAGCAGGTCTGGGGTTCTACATTCACGGTATGCTTTACCAATCCTCCTAGCTGCATGTGTTAGATTGCGTATCTGTGGATCATTATAGTATTTACATTGGTTTTTACTGTTATTTATAGTGGAGGGTCTATGTTTCCTATTCCTGCCCACTTGATCTGTGAGGACACTCAATAGTGGTAACTAAATCATCATTAAATTTTTGTGTGCCAATGGGCTCGTAATTCTTATACCATTGATCCAAGTGGTTAATAAAGTTGTCTCTGTGTTCTGGTTTGAGAATAAGTTTCCTCCTTCTGTATTTAGCTCCTTGATTGCTGGAGATGTGATCAAGATTGACAGTTGTTAGTCTTGGGAAGTGATCAGATAGATCATCAACTATGACAGAGTCATGCATCGTATATGATGTATTAAATCCAAGGCACAGATCTAGTATGCCACCATATATGTGAGTAGGCTCAGTAGTGCCCACAATTCGAACATTATCATGCTCATTTAGCAATTTCACTATTTTAGTTCCATTGGTGTTTGTTATAGACCCACCAATATTCTTATGTCTGGCATTAAAATCTCCAAGAATGAGGGTAGGTTCACTATTGATGCGATCTGGTAAAGCATCAGGTCGAAGCTGGTTCGCTGGGGCATAGAGATTAAAAATGTTTATGGAAAAATCGCCTACATATACTTTGACACCATGATACTGCATGTTAACTCGACTCTGCAAGGAAAGGAGTGAATGTGGCAAGTTCTTTCTAACATACATCACACAACAGTTGGTTGACCTTAGGTTATAAGCTGTATATCCAGGCAAGTTTGGTGGAGGTGCTCCATCTTTCAATCTACATTCCTGCAAACAGATGACATCAATATTCTTGGTTGCACTAATATGATGCAAGTCAGGCAACCGCTTCCTGATGGAAGCAATGTTCCATAAAAAGATTTGTAATGTATCCATTATAGTGAGTTATTACAATCTCTTGCTCATAAGATGGTAAAACTATTATGCTTTGACTACAGTGTGCAGGCACTTAAGAGCAAATAGCATAGTTTTTTCGTCTTTATCTTCAGGACCTTTATTTTTAAGCATTTTTCGGCATCTTGGCAGCCAGTTAAAAGGCAAGTCTTGAAGCCAAGAGTCATGGGTTTCTTTCTTACAAATTGCTGGAAGCTGAACGGAGATTGCTGCACTTTTGACATCACCATGCTCAAGAGCATCATCCTGATTACATATATTTATTAAACTTGTCAGGATCTGTTCAAGATGCTCAATTTTTTTTCTGGAAATTTGTTATAATATGAGGAAGGTCAGGCGAATCCAATGCCTCTACGGAGGATGGCACTTCTGAGTTAGTGCTTTCTTTAACACCTATCACCTTAACAGGTACCATGGTTACATTAGTGTTCTCTGATGGTGCCTGTGGCAAGTCTGTTTCATCATTCATTGCAGGTAGGTCCTGTGCATCTGACTCGTCTCCAGTTTCCAGGGAGGTTACCTGTGTGGTGTCCGTCTGACTGTTGTAGTTGTGTGTATTGGGAAAAATGACAAGCTCATCCCCATATTCAGGTGTAGCCGTAGGTATCAGTAGTGGAAGATCAGTAGTTCCACATGTGCTAGCAGGGATGGCTAGCTCCTCCACAGCTGGTGTGTGTGATGGCATTCTGGTATCACCAGAATCCTTTGCAGTGAGGTGGGGTTCTTGCACACTTTGCAGAGGTTCAGTCTCAGATCTGGCTGTGGTAGACTGGATGGCCTCATCCTCAGTTACCATTAAAGGACTGTTATCAGGTTTACATCGAAGGTTGCTTGGGTTCTGACTGCAGTCCTTGTGGGAAACTGTAACCCCAACTTCTTTACAGTTAATACACTTAAATTTTTGGCTGTCAAGGCCTACTGTGCATTCTCTAGTGGAATGTTTCCCAGCACACTTACCACACCAAGAATGTAGTATTCCACAGTCTACTGCAACATGGCCATAGTGCTGGCATTTGTAACACCTACGTTTAGGGGGTTGGTACACTTCGATGTTTAGGAAACGTAAACCATGCACCCAGATATTTCAGGGGAGGGGCACAGGACCCACCCAACTGGCAATAATTTGGGATTTTCCTTTAAGTCTTTTAGGCTTGATGATATGCTCACTTAGAGTCAGATGGGATGGGTCCATGCAGAGAGGGTATCCAAAGATTATGATACTGACCCATTTTTTAAAGTGGTGAGTGTCTGATGGAGGTCGGAGCAGCTTAATACCCCCATAAGGTGTACTAAGTAGATCATTGATCAGTTCTTCATTCTGTTCCACAAACACAAAGTGGTGTGTGTTTTTCCTAAATTGGATCCTTGACTTAGGATGTTTCCTTACTGCTTCCACTAGCCATGCACACTTAGCAGGCATCAGGGTGTTGTCATGCACACTTAGCAGGCATCAGGGTGTTGTCATGCACACTTAGCAGGCATCAGGGTGTTGTCATGCACACGTAGCAGGCATCAGGGTGTTGTCATGCACACTTAGCAGGCATCAGGGTGTTGTCATGCACACTTAGCAGGCATCAGGGTGTTGTCATGCACACTTAGCAGGCATCAGGGTGTTGTCATGCACACTTAGCAGGCATCAGGGTGTTGTCAGGGAAGTTCAGCTTAACACATTCTACCTTTGAAGAAACACTTCTTGCAGCCTCTGTGCAACAAGGACGTTTAGTTTCACATTGTCTACGAGTCAAGTGAGTCTGACTACTTTTTCTCCTTTGTTTACTTTTAAAGGTCTGGAAGCTATCATCATTTCCATCACCTGCTGAAATAGGTTCCTCTATGACAGTTGCCATGTTTGCCAGTGATGATATCTCGTGTAAGACTCACAACACAAGAATTCCTTGCTTACCTTCCCCTTATAGCTTATGCAAGAGTAAATATTTACTATAAAGTCAGAAGTCTAAAATAGATCATATGACACAAGTGTTCAAGTTCAGTGAACACTTCCAATTATACTTAACTCAGGTTACTAATTAATATGATACAAACCTTACTAAAAATACATTGAGACTTCTTGTATGTGTGTTAATAATATGGTACATATAATGGGTGGTACAGGCGAGGTCTTACACCTTATTACAAATTACAAAGATGAAGAGAGAGAGAGAGAGAGAGAGAGAGAGAGAGAGAGAGAGAGAGAGAGAGAGAGAGAGAGAGAGAGAGAGAGAGAGAGAGAGAGAGAGAGAGAGTAGGTAATATTGAGCATAAAATTAGAATTCTGACATATATCACATTAAACAAGAGGTTCAAATTCAATGATAACTTCCACTTGAGTCAGTTCAGGCTACTGCCACCTAATGTACCTCACTGAAATAATATAGCGGACATCACAATGAATGCTGAGGACAACCTCTTACCCCAACCATACATTGTAAACAGTATTACTTAAAAAAAAAAAACACGGTAACTAGGTAATGTTCCAGTGACAATGAGATAAATCACTCTGGTCGACTTCCTTGGTCCATCCTGGGTAACTCACACGTTACTATGTTACATATGTATGCAAGCGTAAGTGTGCAGCTGTAGATAGATGAACCAGTACCTAAACAATCTCACTTACACACGCGTTACTATGTATGACAAGTGTTACCAAGTACACACTTTATCACTTAGAATAAATACACTTGTGTTGATGTAAATATGGGTGAGAGTGGTACACTGCTGGCCGTGATAAACACACTCTCAACTTCTCAAGGTCACACACTAGGCCCAGCTTCTGGAGAGTTACCAGTGTTTTAGTTTAATATGTTTATTATGTGTCAGTGTGAGTCTGCAGTCATTAACTTGGTGTGTCAGAAGTTGAACACTACAATCCAGTTGATCAAATAGTCTAAAACAATTTACACAATGTATAACTAGAAATATAATGATTGCAAATTGTTACTATTACAATTTTAACTAGGCGCTAAACCCACTAGATGAGATGGCAAGGAACATAGATGTTAACAGGCTGACTCTTGCTTAACACAGTTTCAAGGTAACTGAATTACTCAAGAGAGAAAGTATTCATGAAACTGAACATTATGCAGGAGTAAGCTTGTTCACAGTAGAAATGCAAAGCATAAGTTACACACTCACACCACAGATGAACAGTGCAATTTGAAACAGTACTGGGAATTTAGCAGTAAAGTTTCAGTCTGAACGAGAAAATGTATTAGAAAACACAGCAATGACACTAGGACAAGCAACTTAATTATGTAACCGTATTTAATAGTTCAGTTACACTGAGCAGAGCATGTATTACAATGATTTATCAAATGTAAGGAGTCACTACACTGAAGTACACTCTGAGCCTTTTAAAGTCTTAATACAGGCTTACAAATGACAATTAACTGTCTATAAAGTGGCACACTGTTGGGGAAAGTCAGAAATAATCCTACTGTAGCGGTGAAAGAAAGTTGACGCTGTTACACAGCATCTTGACAGTCAACTTCTGAGGGATGAATGTGCGCTCTCCGACGGCTCACAGAGCCTGCGGCTTTGTCGTAAGCGCTCAGAATATCTTCTTTCTTCATCTGGTGTGTGAGCGGTGGTTTACAATGTACAAGCATGGAGAGATATGTGGGTGATGATGGTAGAGACCAAACACTACTCCACTCTGCCTGACATTACTCACTTTTTAAACCATCTGGCTTATCAATCCACACTTTCTCAATGCAGGAAAAACAATGGTACGGCCAGAACACTGTAGAACGTTCACAAAGGCATGCTGGGATTCAGAACAGATGTAACTGCAGTGTAACTTGGCCTTCACTGGCTGGCTTGGAGTGCTGTTTAGCCTGGATCAGCTAAACTCGCCCTTATCCCATATGTAGATAATGGCGACGAGTTAAGGGATACCGGTGAATAGGAAAGTCGAGGGACATTCACCTCACTAGACACACGCAGTATGGGTGTAAGTGGCATGCGGGTCTTATAGTACCATTTTCAAGGTCACCCAGCAGGCCAGACATTCCTCACTCATTTTAAGCCTACGTAGGTACTGATGGTTGCACAGTGTCCTAAGTCAGTGAAATCCACTCGTGCAAATAGTTACAACGAACCTGCAGCACTTAACACTTGTAGCACACGTATGACAGACGAATGTTCACTCTGTGCACAAGCAAATCAGCACAAACTTACTATGTTTATAGGTGAACCTCTGGCATGTCCCACTTAAAAAGTCAGTACTGCAATGCTCGTTAAAGTGTTCTTAACTAAGCCACTACAGGAAACACTGGTATGCCAGCAGCACTGTAGAACGTATACGTAGACATGCTGGGGGTCAGGACAGCTGTAACTGCAGGCTACCTTAGCTTGTTCTGGCTAGCTTGGAATGCTGCTTTCAAGCCTGCTTGAATTTGCTTGCTAAGCCCGTGTCAACCACTTGGATATTTGCTTGTAGCAGGCAGGTAGGCACACAGGGGACATATTCGTAAGATGAGTGAAGTGCGGCACAGAGGACTGACACGGGCACTCAAGCATTTATGTGGTCTGGCAAAAACTGCCTCTAGACCATAAGTAAATAGAGGCGAATGGCTGAGTTCCAAATCGAGGAAGGAGGGGAGGCAGGCGAGGTGGAGTGAAGGTAGGCCTCCTACAGCCACTTCAAATCAACAAGTTTGTTTCACTAGGTATATCGCTAGTCACAGTTCACACATAAGAGTTCCAGCAGCAATTCAGCTGTGCTCCAACGATATTTGTTGCATGATGAGTTATCAGTCAAGTGAGATAAGCAGTTCTGATGTAGAAGGCGTAGGACCTCACTCAACACACACGTCCTCTCCACTCAGGCCTTACTGTTTCGGAATAAAGTTACCTAACTGTTGCATATCTGTCTTACTCATCAAGAACCCTTCTTACAAAAAAAAATATCCCTATAACAAAAGTATTCCTCAAAAAAAGTATTCCTTATTCAAAGAGGATCGATCATAAAAAAAACTCTTCATACAAAAAAAAATATCCCTCTTACAAAAATATCCCTCATACAAAAAAGTATCCCTCATACAAAAATTATCCCTCACACAAAAGTATTCTTCGTACAAAAGGTATACCTTATGTAAAAAGTATCCCTTATACAAAACGTATCTACCTACCTCGGGGACAAAGAAAATGCTGATGTAGTATACACAGACTTTGCGAAAGCCTTCGACAAGTGCGAATATTGTGTAATAGCGCGCAAAATGCATAAAAAAATAACAGGAAAAGTGGGTAAACGGATCTATAACTTACACAGAATACACAGAGTAATAGTAAACAAAGTCAGAGACAGCTACATTGAAAAACTCTGCTCCACGAAGTACAATACTCGCTCCCATCCTTTTCCTCATACTCGTATTTGACATAGAAAGAGATGTAAGCCACAGCACCGTGTCCCCCTTTGCTGATGATACCCGAATCTGCATGACAGCGTCATCCATGGAACACATTGTAAATCTCCAAACGAATATCAACCGAATCTTTAAATGAGCCGCAGAAAACAATATGAAGTTCAATGAAGACAAATTTCAATTACTCCGCTATGAAAAACTCGAGGAAATAAAAACGCTATCGGAGTATAAAACAAATTCCAACCACATAAAAGAGCGAAAAACTGATGTGAAGGACCTGGAAGTGATAATGTCAGGGGACCTCATTTTCAAAGATTACAACAATGTATCTACCACATTTGCTAGGAAAATGAAAGGATGAATAATGAGAACCTTCAAAACTAGAGATGCCAAGCCCATGATTATTCTCTTCAAATTGCTTTTCTCTAGGTTGGAATATTACTTTATACTAACGGCCCCTTTCAAGGCAGGCGAAATTGCAAACCTTGAGAATACACAGAGAACTTTCACTGCACACGTAAGTATGATAAAGCACCTAAATTACTGGGAACAATTGAAATCCCTTGATTTGTACTCCCTGGAACGCAGACCAAAAAGATACATGAAAATATACACTGGGAAAATCCTAGAGGAACTAGTTTCAAATCTGCACACGGAAATCACTCCTTACGAAAGTTAAAGACTCAGCAGGCGCTGCAATACAACCCCAGTGAAAAGCAGGGGCGCCACGAGTACGCTAAGAGAACACAATAGGTGTCATAGGCCCAAGACTGTTCAACTGCCTCCCAGCATACATATGGAGGATTACCAATAGACCCCTGGTTATCTTGAAGAGGGAGCTGAACAGGTACCTAAAGTCAGTACCTGACCAACCGGGCTGTGGTTCGTACGTGCGGCCAGCAGTAACAGCCTGGCTGATCAGGCCCTGATCCACCGCGAGGCCTGGTCACAGACCGGGCCGCGGAGGCGTTGACTCCGAAAGCCCCCTCCAGGCATACCTGGAATCTACCTGAAGGTTGTTCTGAGGGTAACGCTTCCGCGGGACCGGTCCATAACCACAGTTCACTGACAAGTTAAGATCTGTTATCTTACCATAGCTCATTAGCAGGCTAAGACCTGTTATCCTACCACAGCTCGCTGACAGGCTAAGACCTGTTATCTTACCACAGCTCACTGACAGGCTACGAACTGTAATCCTAACCACAGCTCATGAACAGGCTGTGAACTGGTAATCCTACCACAAGCTCATGACAGGCTACGAAATGTAATTCTACCAAGCTCAATGACAGGCTACCGAACTGTAATCCTACCACAGCTCACTGACAGGCTACGAACTGTAATCCTACCACAGCTCACTGACAGGCTATGAACTGTAATCCTACCACAGCTCACTGACAGGCTATGAACTGTTTATCCTACAACAGGAACTGACAGGCTATGATCGTTAATCCTACCACAGCGCACTGACAGGCTATGAACTGTAATCCTACCACAGTCTCACGGACAGGCTATGAGCTGTATCCTACCACAGCTCACTGGACAGGCTATGAACTGTTAATCTACCACAGCTCACTGGACAGGCTACGAACTGTTAATCCTACCACAGCTCACTGACAGGTATGAACGTATAATCCTACCACAGCTACTGACAGGCTACGAACTGTAATCCTACCCAGCTCACTGACGGCTACGAACTGTAATCCTACCACAGCCTCTCTGACGGCTATGATGAACTGTAATTCCTACCACAGCTACTGACAGGCTATGAACTGTAATCCTACCACAGCATGCATGACAGGCTATGAACTGTAATCTACCACAGCTCACTGACAGGCTACCCGAACTGTAATCCTACCAAAGCTCATGACAGGATATGAACTGTAATCCTTCCACAGCTGTCACTGACAAGGCTACGAACTGTTATCCTACACAGCTCACTGACAGCTATGGAACTGTAATCCAACCACAGCTCATGGACAGGTACGAAATGTAATCCTACCACAGCTCACTGGACAGGCTATATGAACTGTAATCTACCACAGCTCTCTGACAGGCTAGGAACTGTAAATCCTACACAGCTCAACTGACAGGCTAACGGAACTGTATAATCCTCCACAGCTCACTGACTGGCTATGAACTGTTAATCATACCACAGCCTCACTGACAGGCTACGAACTTGTAACCTACCACGGTCACTGACAGGCTACGACTGTAATCCTACACAGCTCACTGTCCAGGCTATGAACTGTTAATCCTACCACGCGAACTGACAGCTATTGACTGTAATCCCTACCACAGGCTCACTGACAAGCTATGAAAACTGTAATCCTACCACAGCTCACTGACAGGCTACGAACTGTTAAATCCTACACATGCTCACTGACAGGCTATGAACTGTAATCCTACCCACAGCTCAATGGGACAGGCTACGACTGTAATCCTACCACAGCTCATGACAGGCTATGTATGTTAATCCTACCACAGCTCACTGACAGGCTACGATACTGTAATCATACCACACTCACTGGACTGGCTACGAACTGAAAGACGACTCAGCTCACTGACAGGTACGACTGTAATCCCTACCACAGCTCAATGACAGGCTTATGAACTGTAATCCTACCACCAGCTCACTGAAGGCTATGAACTGTAATCCTACCACAGCTCACTGACTGGTGATGAACTGTAATCCTACCACAGCCTCACTGCAGGCTTATGAAATGTAATACTACACAGCTCACTGACAGTGCTATGAACTGGTATCCTACCACCAGCTCACTGACAGGCTATGAACGGTAATCCTACCACAGCTCACTGACAGGCTACGAAAACTGTAATCCTACCACAGCTCACTGACAGGACTATGAAACGGTAATCCTTCCACAGCTCACTGACAGGCTACGAACTGTATCCTACCACAGCTCACTGAAGGGTACGACTGTAATCCTTACCACAGCAACTGACAGGCTATGTACTGTTAATCCTACCACAGCTTCACTGACTGGCTGATGAACTGTATCCTACCACAGCTACTGACAGCTATGAACTGTAATCCTACCACAGTCACTGACAGGTCGATACTGTAATCCTTACCAAGCTCACTGACAGGCTATGGGAACTGTAATCCTACCCAAGCTCACTGACAGGCTACGAATGTAATCCTACCAAGCCTCACTGACAGGGCTACGAACTGTAATCCTACCACAGCTCACTGACAGGCTATGAACTGTAATCCTACCACAGCTCACTGACAGGCTATGAACTGTAATCCTACCACAGCTCACTGACAGGCTATGAACTGTAATCCTACCACAGCTCACTGACAGGCTACGAACTGTAATCCTACCACAGCTCACTGACAGGCTACGAACTGTAATCCTACCACAGCTCACTGACAGGCTATGAACTGTAATCCTACCACAGCTCACTGACAGGCTATGAACTGTAATCCTACCACAGCTCACTGACAGGCTATGAACTGTAACTAAACCACAGCTCACTGGACAGGCTTACGAACTGTAATCTAACCACAAGTCACTGGAGGCTATGAACTGTAAACCTCCACAGCTCACTGACAGGCTATGAATGTAATCATACAACAGCTCATGACAGGCTATGAACTGTAATCCTACACTGCTCACCTGACTGGCTATGAACTGTATCCTACCACAGCTCACTGACAGGCTACGAACTGTAATCCTACCACAGCTCACTGACAGGCTACGAACTGTAATCCTACCACAGCTCACTGACAGGCTATGAACTGTAATCCTACCACAGCTCACTGACAGGCTATGAACTGTAATCCTACCACAGCTCACTGACAGGCTATGAACTGTAATCCTACCACAGCTCACTGACAGGCTTAATGAACTGTAATCCTACACAGCTCACTGACAGGGCTATGAATGTAATCTACCACAGCTCACTGACAGGCTAATGAACTGTAATCCTACCACGTCACTTGACAGGCTTTGACACTGTAATATACACAGCTCACTGACAGGCTACGAACTGTAATCCTACCACAGCTCACTGACAGGCTATGAACTGTAATCCTACCACAGCTCACTGACAGGCTACGAACTGTAATCCTAACACGTCACTGAACAGGCTACGAACTGAATCTACCACAGTCTCCACTGACAGGCTACGAAAACTGTAAATTCCTACCACAGCTATTGACAGGCTATGAAACTGTAATCCTACCACAGTCATTGACAGGTTGAACTGTATCCTACCACAGCTCATGACAGGCTATGAACTGTATTCCAACCACTGATCACTGTCGGCTATGAACTGTAATCCTACACGCTCACTGACAGGCTATGAACTGTAATCCTACACAGTCAAAGACAGGCTATGAATTACTGTATCCTACCACAGCTCACTGCGACAGGCTACGAACTGTAATCCTACACAGGTCACTGACATGCTATGAACTGTAATCCTACACTGCTCACTGACAGCTATGACTGTAATCCACCACAGCTCAACTGAAGGTATGAACTGTAATCCTACACCAGCTCACTGACAGGCTTGGAACTGTAATCCTACCACAGCTCACTGACAGGCTATGAACTGTAATCCTACCACAGCTCACTGACAGGCTATGAACTGTAATCCTACCACAGCTCACTGACAGGCTACGAACTGTAATCCTACCACAGCTCACTGACAGGCTATGAACTGTAATCCTACCACAGCTCACTGACAGGCTATGAACTGTAATCCTACCACAGCTCACTGACAGGCTACGAACTGTAATCCTACCACAGCTCACTGACAGGCTATGAACTGTAATCCTACCACAGCTCACTGACAGGCTATGAACTGTAATCCTACCACAGCTCACTGACAGGCTTCGAACGTAATCCTATCACAGCTCACTGAACAGGCTATGACTGTAATCTACCACAGCTCATGGGAACAGGCTACGAACTGTATCCTACCACAGCTCAGTGACCGGGCTACGAACTGAATCCTACCACAGCTCACTGACAGGCTACGAACTGTAATCCTACCACAGCTCACTGACAGGCTACGAACTGTAATCCTACCACAGCTCACTGACAGGCTATGAACTGTAATCCTACCACAGCTCACTGACAGGCTACGAACTGTAATCCTACCACAGCTCACTGACAGGTTCGCTATAAAGACATTACCACTTTAGTTTATATACACTGAGATGCACAACTGTAGCTGTAAATTACATTATAATATACCTGTAATTGTAAAAATAATTTGCTAATTTATACAGCTGTCCTTGAAGCCCCCATAACCACTATTATTGCATTCATGGGGAACAACAAACCCGTAGGGGTCCTACAACAAAAGGAGAAGATCAGGCATTCAGGTTCGATCCAAGAAAGGGGAATGCAGGCCCAGTTCACTGAAGCAGGAGCCTCTGGGGTCAAGGAACCACTCTTGAAGGACACAAAAAAAATTGCATTAGATTTCCAGTGAATTAGGCTACGAGGGTGTTTACCCCGATACACTGCAAGGTTTGGTTATGGACCAGGGCCGCGGGGGCATTGACCCCCGCAATACCCTCCAGGTAGACCCTGTCGCAGGTAGCCACTTTCTTTTGTAATGTTGTTTGGCGGTTAAGCGTTTATTTATTGAGGTTAATCAACAGTAATCTAACCTAAAATTATATGGGCAGTTTAGCGTTATTTCTTGCAGAGTAGATCGTTCAGATATTCAAATTCAAATTCAAAGTTTATTCTCTATAAGGATTACAATGCTGAGTTTACAGAATTTGGTTATTGTGTGGTTTACATGTAATAAAATAATAATTACAGAGTGTACCACTAGAACACCTAGCATGGCTAGGCATTTCGGGCAGACTTAAATTAAATCTTAAGTTTAAAATATTACAAAATTAGGAGGTAAGTTGGTATTATGGCTAAGTGACTAAATACTAGTTTGTGAGTTTAGCAATGTGAATGCTTTTGTTTTGGCACTATACATAGTTTCAGTATTGGAGTATCACAGGCCAACTTATGACTAGTTAAGATTCATTATTTTGAGATTGAGATTGACATTTCTGTTTATGGTCAAATGGGTGAGTGAGTGTAAGTGTTAACCACCAGGTGGTATTCGTGTAATTAGTTGACAGGGTGTATCAGGGAGATAAGATGTTTTCTGATGGTAGTTTTGAAGGTAATGAATGTGTCTGCAGTTTTAGAATTTTCAGGTAGGGTGTTCCAGATTTTAGGGCCTTTGACATACATTGATTTTTTTTAATTTTTGTAAAGGTTTAGTACGTAATTGGAAAACGAGCCATAACGAAGACGAGTTGCAGTATACCCGTGTAGGTTGTTTGTTGTTTAATGTTCGCCAGTACACGGCCTGGCATGGGTCTTAATTATAAGATGACCAGTCAGTGGTGCAGCTAACGTGTAAGCCGCAGGCATGGTTATAGCAAGGGTCAGCGGTCGCAGCTGCACTGACGTGCCCACTTTAACTCAACTTGCCCTCGCTCTACAGAGTAACTCTGTGGACTCTGGTGCTCGTGTAGGTAGGAGTGGGTCACGTAGTAGCCTTGACTATTCCTGCGGTGATCATTCATGGCTGCCTCCGCCATAGGGCTGCCCGAAATGCCTAGGTATGCCAGAGGCCTTCCTTGAAATTAATATTTTATATGTAAACCATACATTGTAAGCTTTGCAAGGAAACATTTATTATTATTTATTATTATGGCAAGGGCGCGGTGAACAGTCTTTGTGTCAAGTGGAGTACCGTTTACAGACCTATGCTGGGGGCAGCCCTATGACAAGGGCAGGAAAAAAACCCACTTGTTCTGCCACTCAGGGAAACATCACCTGTCGTTCTGCCGCTCAGGGAAAACCCTCATTTGTCGTCCTGGTTCTCAGGGAAAAACCTCACTTGTTGTCCTCGCGCTCAGGGGAAAAAAACATCACCTTGTCGTCCTGGCGCTCAGGGAAAAAAAAACTCACTTGTCCGGCTGACGCTCGCTATTACTCTACGTAAACACGACCTCCAAATTTTTTATCATTCGTGTGACACTGCATGATGAAAGTTTGGAATATACGTATGCACAGTGCTGCCAGACGTAAGCCACCCACACTACTTTTCATTTCGGTATTCTAGGGTAAAAATTAACTGAAATACAAAGGGTAAAAAATAATTAATTGAAATATATATATATATATATATATATATATATATATATATATATATATATATATATATATATATATATATATATATATATTATATATATATATGTCGTGCCGAATAGGCAGAACTTGCTATTTTGGCTTAAATAGCAATACTCATCTTGCCAAATAGGACAAGTGAAAATTTGTGTATGCAATAATTTCGCCAAAATCATTCTGAACCTAACAAAAAAAATATATTTCACTGTGTTTGTTTAGTATTATATTATTGTAAACAAATCTAAAATATATACAGTTGGGTTAGGCTAAAATAAATTGTTCTTGTTATAATAAGGTTAGGTAAGTTTTCTAAGATTCTTTTGGAGCAAAATTAAATTTTTTTACATTAACATTAATGAAAAAAATATATCTTTAACCGTATAAGAGAAAATTTTAGAAAGGACTTAATTTTAAATGAGTTCTTGCTAACTGACCAGTTTTACATATTCGGCACGACATTTATATATATTATATATATATATATATATATATATATATATATATATATATATATATATATATATATATATATATATATAATATATATATATATAAAACTGTTTTGACAGAAATCCACGTAAGAGTCAGAAATCCGGAATAAAGATTCTGTATATGACTGAATAAACCCGCAGGAGACAAACAATAATGTGTTTATATTTCGATGTGAATCTGAGGTTGTCTTCAGCATACGAGGACCTTGGTTGGAAGCAGAAATATACTAACTTTTATTGTTTGTCTCATATAGGCTCGTGCCTCTCAGTGACAAATGTTCATTGCACCTTTTTGTTAATCAACCAGCGCTTAGTAGTATTATTATCACCACTGGTCTCAGACCGGGCCGCGGGGGCGTTGACCCCCGAAACCCTCTCCAGGTAAACTACTACTACTGCTTTCATTTTATTTACCGTAAATACAAGCCTTACCTCTTCATAAAAGTTAGTATAAAAAAGTGTTTTGCTACACATTAACTTCTAGCGCATCATCCTGATATATAGCCCAAACGTTTCTTTCCTTAATGCTCGAAAAATTTCACAGCTTCCCAGCTACCAACATAGCGTTAAGCCTGTACGGCTCTTACAGCTTCTATGTAACTGGAGGTAATAAGGTGTGATCCGAGTAAAGGAAAAGTAGTGCCAGTTCCTCGAATCAAGACACCTTCACTGGCGTCAAAGCACGTCCCTAGTAGCATGTACACTTGTTAACAGTACCAGTAGTACTCCACTGAATATAAATCATATTAGATGACATTACTTGGTTATCCTAGTATAAGCAATACACAATGTGCAATGTAGGTGTTCCCATAACTCAAGACGATTGTAAAAAAAATAAACTTGAGCACACAAAATCGTAAAAATACTTAATTAGGTCAGAAAAAGTGACTTATTTCCATTGGGGTCCTTTTACCTTATTATAAAATAAAGGTGATAATATCTTATTATTATTCTATAATGGAGATAACATATTATCATACTATTAAGACTATCTACTACACGAGGGTCATTAAGACTATCTACAATACTGACTGCGGGTACTACAAAGTTGTGCTCTCTCCCCCTAGTACTATGATTGCTTTTGTCAAGGCTGGGAACCAAAGCAATCATAGTACTAGGGGGAGAGAACACAACTTTGTAGTAGCCACAGTCATTGGCCAGGCTTCAAACACCTTTTATTGTACAGCAATAAAGGAATGGAACAGACTGCCCGCACATGTCAAAGCCCGTCATAGCATGAACCAGTTCAAGAAGAGTGCCAAAAGGTGTCTGATGAATGTAGCTACAGAAAGGGAGGGGAATGATTTATTTTTTTTAGCTAACACACGTGTAATTTTACCTTATTCCTAGTAATGACTCTCGTATTGTAGATAATCTTAATGACCCTCGTGTAATAGTCTTAATAGTATGATAATAAGATGTTATCTCCATTATCGAATAATAAGATATTACCACCTTTATTTTATAATAAGGTAAAAGGACCCCAATGGAAATAAGTCACTGTCTGACTTTTTTGGTTATCCCAGGTACTTTACACATATGCTGTTGTGTATGATAATCTATGTAACTGTGTTTTTGTTATTATTATTATTATTATTATCACACTGGCCGATTCCCACCAAGGCAGGGTGGCCCGAAAAAAGAAAAACTTTCACCATCATTCACTCCATCACTGTCTTGCCAGAAGGGTGCTTTACACTACAGTTTTTAAACTGCAACATTAACACCCCTCCTTCAGAGTGCAGGCACTGTACTTCCCATCTCCAGGACTCAAGTCCGGCCTGCCGGTTTCCCTGAACCCCTTCATAAATGTTACTTTGCTCACACTCCAACAGCACGTCATGTATTAAAAACCATTTGTCTCCATTCACTCCTATCAAAACACGCTCACGCATGCCTGCGGGAAAAGTCCAGCCCTCGCACACAAAACCACCTGTACCCCCCCCTCCAACCTTTCCTAGGCGACCCCTACCCCGCCTTCTTCCACTACAGACTGATACATTTTGAAGTTATTGTTTCGCCCTTTCTCTCCACATGTCCGAACCACCTCAACAACCTCCTCAGCCTCTGGAAAACATTTTTGGTAATCCCGCACCTCCTCTAACTTCCAAACTACGAATTCTCTGCATTATATTTCACACCACACATTGCCCTCGGGACATGACATCTCCACTGCCTCCAGCCTTCTCCTCGCTGCAACATTCATCACCATGCTTCACACCATATAGAGCGTTGGTAAAACTATACTCTCATACATTCCCCTCTTTGCCCCCAAGGACAAAGTTTTTTTGTCTCCACAGACTCCTAAGTGACCACTCACTCTTTTTCCCTCATCAATTCTATGATTCACCTCATCTTTCACAGACCACCCGCTGCACGCCCCACCCCCAAATATCTGATACATTCACCTCCCCCATACTCTCTCCTTTCCCAATCTGATATTCAATCTTTCATCACCTAATCTTTTGTTATCCTCATAACCTTACTCTTTCCTGTATTCACCTTTAATTTTCTTCTTTTGCACACCCTACCAAATTCATCCACCAATCTCTGCAACTTTCCTTCAAAATTTCCCCCAAGAGCACAGTGTCATCAGCAAAGAGCAGCTGTGACAACTCCCTTTTTGGGTGTGTGATTCTTATCTTTTAACTCCACGCCTCTTGTCAAGCCCTCGCATTTACTTCTCTTACAACCCCATCTATAAATATATTAAACAACCACGGTGACATCACACATCCTTGTCTAAGGCCTACTTTTACTGGGAAATAATTTCCCTCTTTCCTACATACTCTAACTTGAGCCTCACTATCCTCGTAAAAACTCTTCACTGCTTTCAGTAACCTACCTCCTACACCATACACTTGCAACATCTGCCACATTGCCCCCCTATCCACCCTGTCATACGCCTTTTCCAAATCCATAAATGCCATGTGTTTTTGTATACCTGAATAAACTTACTTAGGTAGGTTGAGTGGAGCTAGACACGGTGGTTTGCCACATGCTACATAAACGTCACTAATTCAGGATAACCACAGCGCCCTACTTTGTGGTCGCCACTCACATTAAACAGATTAAGATATTAAACCCTTCCAAAATGGGCGGCCCCTGATGTCGAGAAGGGTTTTAAAATAAAAAAAAAATGAAACTTCCTTCCTCTTCCTCGGAAAAACCCCTGATTACTTCCTAATTTCCGGTCCTATATGCCCCCCAAAAATTAGCTCATTCTCATGATTATAATATATAATACAGAGAGATAAGAGAATTATTTTTTTTAAATTTGAAGCGATAAATACATCAATCCCCCAAAGGAGAGGGGGGAGGGTTGATTTTTCGTTTGCAAATTATGAGGGACAGTTACTCTGCAGTCAGCTGGGAAGAATCTTAGGGGAGGAGGGAGAAAACGGGCAGAAAAAAAGTTTTTTTTTCTGGTAGAGATCCTCTTGCTCACACTGCCGTATTGTAGCTCGTAAAACCACGCAGCAGTTTTTCAGATTTTAAACCCCCAAAAATGACAACTGCCAAAAGGTAAAAAAAAGCGATCCAAACTTTTGGTGTTTTCACCTACGCTGGAATTTGGCAGGGGGAAAAAATCAAAAACGTTGTGGGGTTCCACGAAGTACAAATTGGGGCATGTGTAGCAGCAAGGATTAGCAAACCAAAAAAAACCTTTATAAAACACACTCAACCAGGCCTTGTTTGATGCTAGTGTTATATTCCAAGAATCACTGAAGCTAGAAAGTAATTTAAAAGAACACAAGACAAAATACAAACGTTTTTTTAACAAAATTTTTCTAAATTTTAAAATTTTCTCCTTCATAGAAATTCAAAAAAAAAAAAATCACAGAAAAATTAACTAAAATACTCAAATTAAATATTTCCCTACTAAACGACAATATTCGGGGATTAAGTATGGTATGGGGGGTGGGTAATGTGTGTGATGTGAGCGTGTTAATGTGTGGTAGTGTGGATTTTGGGGGGGGGGAAGAAAGGTTTGGAGTTGAAGCTGGGGGGTCCACTAGCTGGGGTTGGTAACGCAAACTCTCCCCACTGGGTCAGGGGGTTCGATCCCGGAAGGGTAAAATTTGGGGAATTTTTCCTTAAGCACTACGTCCCTGTTCACCTCGCAGTTAGCTGTACCGGGGGTGTTGTCGACGGGGTAGGGGGCGCATCCGGGGGCAAAATTAACCAAAATTTCCCCAAAATGCTTGATAAAAAAGGGGCTTTCTATATAGTAGTAAATGATGCCAGCCGGGGTTACCGGAGCTACCTGGAGGCATTCCGGAGATCAACTCCCGCGGCCCGGCCACGACCGGGCCCCCCCTGTGGATCCACGAGGCTGTTACTGCGGGCCCCCAGGAAGGTTCCCCTTGGTTGGTGAGGGGTCTTGATTTAGGAATTGATCTGTGCCCCAGCCCCGAATTAAGCAAAATGCCTTCCACATCCCTCCCCAGGCGCTGTATAATCCTCCGGGTTTTGCGCTTTCCCCTTGATTATAATAAAATGTTACTGCGGGCCGCACGTAACCAACGTACAAAACAACACCCCGGCTGATCCGGCACCGCTTTAAGGTATCTGTCCAGCCCCCCTCTTGAAAAAAACCAGGGTTTTCCCCGTAAGCCCCTTATTGCTGGTGGGAGGCTGTTAACAGTCGGGGGCCCCGGACATTATTGTGTTTTCTCTTATGTCCATATGCCCTTATTTTACTGGGGTATTTGCATCGCCTCCCAAAGTTTTTTGCTTTCGTAGGAGTGAGGGTTGTGTGCATATTAGGGCCATCCCCCCAAATCTTCCAGGTAGATTACGATATATCTCTCCCTGCGCTTAGGAGACAATCAAGTGTTTCCCAGCGCCCAGTATTTAAGGTGTTTGATCTGTATACTTTTTTTTTTACTTGAGAAATAAAGTTCATAAAGGTTAAAACCCTTTTAAAGAGAAACCTTATAAATGTTTTTTATAGCTTTACCTAATAAAAAATCCATTCTTTAAATGCACTAAAACTCATCTAATGACCATATGAACTTTTTGCACTACAGATCATTGATGTGAAGATTGATTAAAATTGTACAAATAATACAGTAAATTGTCATTTGTTATATTATTCACTGTAAAGTTACAAAATTGTAAAAATATAATACTTCAAAATTAAAAAAGTTAAATTTCCATTTTTTAAAAACCAATTACTTAAAATTTGTAAACTGCAAATGTAACTGTGCCTTTAAATCTATTATAGCATTTAAATCTTAATTTTTTTCAAGCCTGCCCATAACCTCTGCATCAAGGGTTTTTTTGACGTAAAACCCAACTACATAATACCTTTTACAACATGAAAATTTTCCTAATGAACTTTTATTTTATTAAAGATAATTATTAAATATGGGTGATGTGTGGTGGTGTGGTGAAGTAGGTGTAATGTGGCGGGTGGCGTGAAGTATGGTGTGATTGTGGTGGTGTGATCTGTGGTGGGTGTGGCGTGAAGTAGGTGTTGTGTGGGGTGGTGTGATCTGTGGTGGGGGGGCTGAAGTATGGTGAAAAGTGGGGCGGTGTGATCTGTGGGGTGCGGGGTTTAAGGTGTGTGTGATGTTAAGTGGGTGTACTCCCCCAAATTGGGGTTGCGGTGTCGATTCATAGCTCCTGTTCCGCTTTTCACTGTCGCTACGGTCACTCTCCCCTGCTCCATGGCTTTTCATCCTCTTTTTAAACGCTATGTGGAAGGTATCCCGGGAGTAACCGGGGGGATTTGGGAGATCAACGCCCCCGGGGCCCCGGGGTCTGGACCAACCTTGCGGGGATCGGGGTCTGATCAACCGGGCTTTGTGCTGACCACACTAAAGGAGTAGAGTCACACCCTGGCGGGTCAGGAACTGATTTAGGGTGCCTGTCCCGCCTTCTAAAAGACACCCAGAGTCTATTGAAATCCCCTTTATGATGCTGGGAAGATTTTGAACCCATCTTGGGCCCCCCTGACATTTACGTGTTGTCCCTAAGCGCTCATAGCCCCTCTTTTCACGGGGGGATGTTGCATCCCCGCCAAGTTTTTTTCCTTTCGTAGGGAGTGATTTTCGGTAAGATATGGATACCCTCTATGATCTCCGGGTGTATTTGTCATGTTTTCCCCTGCGTTCCGGGAGTACAAACCCCTTTTGGTTTGGGTTTTTTTAGGGAAGGTTTGTGAGGTGCAGCTATGTAGTGGGTTGGGGTGGGGTGTGGGGAGTGGTAGTTTTGCGGGTGTGAAGTTTGGTAATGGGTTCTAGAGTTTTGTGGGGGAAAGAGTGTCGGGGTGTGTATGGTACGTTGGGTTGGGGAAAGTGTAGTGGCATTGTTGGGTTTTCGGGAAGTTAGGGGCATTGTTTGGGTTCCGGAAGTTGTGGTATTGTTGGTTTGGGGAAGTATATGGTATTTGTTAGGTTTGGGGCAAGTAAGTGGCATTGTTGGGTTTTTCGGAAGTTGTGGCATTTTTGGTTTTTCGGGAAGTTGGGGTATTGTTGGGTTTTGGGGAGATAGTGGTTTTGTTGGTTTCGGGAAGTATGGGTTGTTGGGTTTTGGGGGAAGTAAAGTGGAATGTTAGGTGGGGAATATAGTGGTATTATAGGTTTCGGGGAAATATGGTATTGTTAGGTTTGGGGAAAGTATAGTGGTATGTTGGGTTTGGGGAAGTTTTGTGGTATTGTTAGGTGGGGGAAGTATAGTGGTATTTTTAGGTGCCCGGGGTAGGGTTGGTAGTTTAAAGGGGGGATGGGGGATGGAGGGGTGGTGTGAGGTATGGGATTGTAGTGATAAAGGTAGGGTAATACGAGACTGAAAAAAAAAAGAAAATATTAAACAAAAATTAAAAATTTCCCAAGGACAAGTCAAGGGCGTGTTAACAGCACTTTCTTTGTAGAGCATCTGGCCACCAAGCAACCACAACGTTTTTGAAAACCTTTGCCCTTTCCAAAAAAAAACAAACTTATTAGCTTTTACCATGTATTTTACCCAAAATTCTTACTCTTCCCCCCCATTACCAATGTTTTTTATAAACACTCCCTAAATTTTCTTTAAAAAAATTTAAAACAATGAACTAGCCGTTTCCCGCGTCAAACAAAATATAAAAATAATTTTGGAAGGTAAAGATTCTCTTCTAACCGCCCTTAAAAAGCCTCACCTACAAAAAGGGATTACTGAGGTAACGTAGTATTTTTTTAATCATAAGTGAAAAAGGAAGAAATGAAACTTACCTTTTTTGTCAATGTATGTTTTCATGGGGCGGCTAAACCCTTTAAAGGGTCATGGGCGTTTTGGGGAGGGAATAAGTTTGCCCAGACTGGGAAAGGGCAGTTCCCTTTCTTCACCCTCTAAAGTCTTATGCTTCGGACCTTTTTTTTAAAGGCCAATGCCTTATCACTGAGATACTGGGCATGTGGATTTATTATTCTAAAGCGGGAAAAATACACACCATTCTGAGAAAATTTTTTTCACATAGTTTACCTGGGTTTACCTGGGGAAGTTCAGGGGGGGGGCAACGCCCCCGCCCCCGGGCTGTGACCAGGCCCCTGGGGATCAAGCCTGTAACCAGGGTTTTTGGGCTGCACGCAAAACCAACTACGGGGCCACACCCGGCTGATCAGGAACTGACTTTAGGGGCTTGTCCCTGCCAGCTTGAAGACTCCAGGGTCTTTGGGAATCCCCCTTATGGGCTGGGAGGGATTGAACAGCCCCGGGGCCCCTGACACTTATTGATGGCTCTTAAGGCTAGGACACCCCTGCTTTTAAAAGGGGGGATGGTGCATCGTCTGCCCAATCTTTTGCTTTCGAGTGGTGATTTTCGTTTTTGTTACCATAGTTGGGGGACCATAATTTTTTAGTTCTTTTCCTTTTTGCTTCCCCCCAAAAAAACTCTTCCTCAATAACTTTTTTCATATAAAATATGTAAATTTTTTACAACACACATGTACACTCAACAGCTTTTAAAAATTTAAACAAAAAACATATATATATATATATATATATATATTTAAAATATATATATATATATATTATAAAATATTAAATAATTTTTTTTTGTCGTGCCGAATAGGAAAACTGGCCATTTTCAAGAACTCTTTTAAAATTGAGTCCTTCTAAAATTTTCCTTATACTTTAACATTTTTTTTATTTTTGTTTTAAAATAAAAATTAATAATTTACCAAAAGAACCCTTGAAAAGTTCCCAACCTTTTTATAAACAAGAGCAATTTAATTTGGCCTAATTCAACAAAAAATATTTTACGTAAGTTTACAATAAATTTAATAAAAAACAAAAACAAGAAAAATTTTTTTTTGTTAGGGTTTTAGAAGGTTCTGGAAAATTTTGCATACACAAATTTTCGCTTGCCTTTTCGCAAGAAGAGCGTTGCTATTTAAGCTAAAAACGCAAGTTTTTTCTTTCGGCACAATTATATAATCAAAACTTATAAACAGGATTAGGGGGAATCATGGGGAGTGCTAAACCCCCAGGATTTAGAGCTTGGGGGGGGGGGGGAAGGTATTTAGGCCAATTTAGGGAAATGGGGCACAGATCCAATTCCCCAATCAAAGTCCTCACCCCGCGTCAAAGGGAACCCTTTTGGGATGGATTCAGGAAATACGCTAAACCCGTAAGTCTTACAGCTTTGGGGGGCATGAATCAGGTTTGATCCAACGGAAGAGCAGCTCTAATTCCAAGGACAAAAGCCCCTTTTCCAGCATCAAGGCCCCCCTCAACCCCCTTGAAGGGTTAAAAATGTTAAACAATTGTACTTATTGAAGGTGTGACCCGTGTATAAAGCACTAAAAGTGTGACCAGTGATACAAGCACTCACAAGGTGTGCCCAGTTTAAAAAGCACTCCAAAGTGGCCTGTGTAATCAAGCATCACAAGGTGGGCCTAGTGTATATCAACACCACAAATGTGACCCAGTGTAATCAAGCACTCACAAAGGGGTGCCTAGTTAATCAAGCACTCACAAGATTGGGCCAGTGATTTCAAGCACTCACAAAGGGTGGGCCCAGTGTATATCAAACCTCACAAAATGTGACCTAGTGTTATCAAGCACTCACAAGGTGTGGGCCCAGGTAATCACACTCACAAGATGTGGGCCCAGTGTATATCAACCTCACAAGGTGGCCGTGTATAAACAAAACACTCCAAGGGGTGGCCTGTGATACAAACCCCCCACAAGATGTGCCCATGTATATCAAGCCTCACAAGGTTGGCCTATGATATCAACACTCCAAGATGTGGCCAGGTATACAAGCACTCACAAGGGGTGACCTAGTGTATATCAAACCTCACAAGGGTGCCTAGTGTATATCAAGCATCACAAGGTTGCCTAGTGTTACAAGCACTCCAAGAGTGGCCTAGAGTATAACAAGCCTCACAAGGGGTTTCCTAGGTATATCAAGCACATGGTGTGACCAATGCATCACTCAAGGTGTGACCTAGGAAATCAAGCACCCAAAGTTTGACCTGTTTGCAAGCACTCACAAGTGTTTACCCAGGGGCAGGCAAGGTGTGACAGTGTATATCAAGCACCACAAGGTGTGACCAGGTCAACAAGGGTGACCAGTGTCACCAAGGTGGACTGTGTCCACAAGGTGTGACCTAGTTTAAACAAACAACCCCAATGTGTGACCTAGTGTCAACAAGGGTGACCTAGTGTATACAAGCCTCACAAGGTTGGCCTAGTGATATCAAGCACTCACAAGGTTGGGCCCAGTGTATTTCAAGCTTTACAAAGGGTGGCCCAGTGTATACAAACATTCACGGGGGGCCTAGTGTTACAAGCACTCACAAGGTGTGGCCTAGTGTATATCAAGCCCCTACAAGGGGTGGCCTGTGTTACAAGCATTTTTACAGTGTGGGGCCCAGGGTTTTTATCAAACCTTCACAAGGTTCCTATGGGAATCAAACACTCACAAGGTGTGGCCTAGTGAATGTCAACACTCAAAAAAGTGTGACCTAGTAAATCAAGCACTACAAGGTGTGGCCTAGTGTATTCAAGCACTCACAAGGGGCACCAATGGGATATCAAACCCTACAAAGGGTGACCCAGATATACAAGCAAATCCCAAAGGGGTTTGGCCCCAGTGTATATCAACACTCACAAAGTGTGACCTGTATAAATTTTTCAACCTCAAAGGGGTGGCCTATATATATCAAACACTCAGGTGTGGCTAATTTTACAACACCGGGGTGGTTTTGTTATACAAGCACTCAGTGTGGTCTAGTGTATATCAAGCACTCAGAAAGGGGTGGCCTATATAATCAAACAACCCCAAGGTGTGACCTAGTATATATCAAGCACTCACAAGGTGTGACCTAGTATAAACGCACTCACAAGGTGTGGCCTTATAATTTTTCAAGCACTCACAAGGGTACCAGTATTATCAAGCCTCACAAGGGTGGCCTGTATATATCAAGCACTAGGTGGGCCTGTGTATTCAAGCACTCACAAGGTGTGGGGCCCATTTATCAACCTACAAGGTGTGGCCAGTGTATATCAACACTCACAAGTGTGGCCTAGTATTTCAACACTCACAAGGTTTTGGCCCATTTAATCAAGCACTCAGGTGTGGTCTAGTGTATATCAAGCCTCACAAGGTGTGGTCTAGTGTATATCAAGCACTACCAAAGGGGTGGCCCAGTATAATCAAACACTCGGGGGGGGGTCTAGTGATATCAACCTCCCCAAAGGTGTGGGGCCAGTATTATCAAACACTCAGGTTGGTTAGTGATATACACCCACAAGGGTGGTCTAGTGTAATCAAGCAACCAAAAGGGGGGGCCAGTATAACCCAAGCACCCCGTGGGGTCTAGTGTTATCAAGCACCACAAGGTGTGGTCTGTGTATACAAGCACTCAGGGTGGTCTAGTGATATCAAACACTCACAAGGGTGGCTATGATACAAGCACTCAGGTTGGTCTAGTTAATCAACACTCACAAGGGTGGCTAGTGTTTTCAAGCACTCAGTGTGGGGCAGTGTATATCAAGCCTCACAGGGGTGGTCTAGTGTATATCAAGCACTCAGGTGTGGTCTAGTGTATATCAAGCACTCAGGTGTGGTCTAGTGTATATCAAGCACTCACAAGGTGTAGCCTAGCGCTTGTCATATGCTCAAAATGTTACATGCGACATATACAACCAGGTTTAGCCTTCTGGTAGCAGTGTTGCCTGCTGGTAGCAGTGTTGCCTGCTGGCAGCAGTGTTGCTCTGGTACAGTGTTGCTGTGGTAGCAGTGTTGCCTGCTGGTAGCAGTGTTGCCTGCTGGTAGCAGTGTTGCCTGCTGGTAGCAGTGTTGCCTGCTGGTAGCAGTGTTGCCTGCTGGTAGCAGTGTAACCTGTTGGTAACTGGTAGCAGTGTTGCCTGCTGGTAGCAGTGTTGCCTGCTGGTAGCAGTGTAACCTGTTGGTAACAATGTTGTATGCTGGCAACTGTTTCCTGCTGGCAACAGTGTTTTCTACTGGTAACTATTTTCTGCTGGCAACAGTGTTTCCTGGTGGCAACAGTGTTTCCTACTGGCAACAGTGTTTCCTGCTGGAAGCATTATAGTCTGCTGGCAGGAGTGTTGTCAGCTGTACTACAAGTGATGGTGTTAGCACTAAGCTAACATGTTACCCTGGCAGTCCTGGTGACAACAATAATCACACTCCAGCATAATGTTAAGTCCTCCCCATATGTCTGGGTGTGCGAAGGTCAAAATATAACGAAACTGTTAATAAACTTACCTCCTTCTTCATGTTCCGGATAAGTTTCTCCTTGAACTCCTCTTCTGAAATATCGAATGACTAATTAAGTAAATGTACGCGCTACAGATGAAGGAACATATTTATCTTAAATGGTATAGTTTATATAATACTGTAATGTACTCTCGAGTCAATTAAAATATGGTTCATTACTTACCGTCTATGATGATAGACATCGTGGTGAATTTTGTTGACCGCCCACAATTTCTAAAATTTATATGGACAGCCTCTGACGAAAGTAAAAGGGTAATGGAGTATATAAACAGGTGTATTGCCCCGTGCCAGCACAGGTGTGTGTGTCCTAGGGAACTCTCATCACAACTACTACGCTTCTTGCCTTATTTCGCGACCCACCAGGCCCAGTGAGGCTCACTCACTCCACCTCACACAGCAACGAGTCTACCTTACACCATATTGATTGTATAAACGCCAGACCCGCCATGTTCTGTATCTTACCATCATACCCAGTTCTCTCTTCTATAAAAGTAAATAAAATCAAAACACTTAATTTATTGCTCTGTGAGTCTGAAAAATCAAAACTTCTTCAAAATTCGCTCTGTCTGGATCATATAGTAAATTTCAACTCTTCTCTTCCACTGTAAACAAACTTAACAAAATAAAAAATCCGGGAACAAGTTTATGTTTAATAATATTAGCTAGTTATAACAGCGACCAATGTCATAGACAGCCAGCAGCATTTAGCGAAATATAACAATGATCGCAGTCACCGCGATCTTTTAAAACGTAAAATAATTTTAGTGAAATAAAGATATTAGTGCATACATGGGGAAGCGGTAGTCCCTTAGGGGTCATACAACGCCTGGGGTTGTAAAGGGTATTATGATAACGCAAAGATGTGGAGGAAAACATATATATAGTTATGACATTTATTAAAGGAATCGTTTCGCCACGTGTGACTTCTACCTTCTTCAGTCCTGATACAGAGGTAACTCTAAAGCAAAAAGATTTGTACATTGAAGTGGCGTAGGCGAGGTGAAATTAGGTAGGGAGGCGGTGTACGTGGGTTAGTGTCATCTGACATATGTGTCTAGACTGGATAACAGTTTATTAGCTAAATGTTTGGAGACACTGAAGTTGCCTGTCCTACGTATTATGGTGCTTACGACACACATTTTTGCAGACGGAAATACTTTTTTTGGGTTGTAAAAATATTTCTAGCAATACTAGAAATGCTTTTTACAACCCAAAAAGGGACAACCAACCTTATTCAACTAAAAATATATTGGTTCTCCCTTACCATGAAAACTTGGTTGATATGCCTTCTCTTCTTAAGAGAACATAAGAACGTAAGAAAGGAGGATCACTGCAGCAGGCCTGTTGGCCCATACTAGGCAGGTCCTTTACAATCCATCCCACTAACAAAACATTTGCCCAACCTAATTTTCAATGCTACCCAAGGAATAAGCTCTGATAACTCTATCCACTCATTTGCAAGTCCCACTCAAATCCAACCCCTCTCATTCATATATTTATCTAACCTAAATTTGAAACTACCCAAAGTCCTAGCCTCAATAACACAACTAGGTAGACTGTTCCACTCATCAACTACCCTATTTCCAAACCAATACTTTCCTATGTCCTTTCTAAATCTAAACTTGTCCAATTTAAATCCATTACTGCGAGTTCTCTCTTGGAGAGATATCCTCAAGATCTTATTAATATCCCCTTTATTAATACCCATCTTCCACTTATACACTTCGATCATGTCTCCCCTCATTCTTCGTCTAAAAAGTGAATGTAATTTAAGAGTCTTCAATCTTTCTTCATAAGGAAGATTTCTAATGCTATGTATTAATTTAGTCATTCTACGCTGAATGTTTTCTAACGAATTTATGTCCATTCTGTAACATGGAGACCAGAACTGAGCTGCATAATCTAGGTGAGGCCTTACAAATGATGTATAAAGCTGCAGTATGACCTCTGGACTTCTGTTGCTTACACTTCTTGATATAAATCCCAATAATCTATTTGCCTTATTACGTACGCTTAAGCACTGCTGTCTTGGTTTAAGGTTGCTGCTCCCCCTAACCCCCCAAGTCCTTTTCGCAGTCTGTATGCTAAGTTCAACATTATTTAACTTATAAGTGCTAGGTTATGGACACCGCCCGAGCTTCAAAACCCTTTGCTTTTATCTACATTGAACTGCACCCTGCCACTTTTTCTGACCAAAAATAGAGATTGTCTAAATCCTCCTGAAGTTCCCTAACATCTACGTTTGAATCAATTATCCTACCTATCTTTGTGTCATCGGCGAATTTGCTCATATCACTAGTAATACCCTCATCAAGGTCATTGATATATATTATAAACAATAACGGACCTAAGACTGATCCCTGTGGTACGCCACTTGTTACAGATCCCCACTCGGATTTAACCCCATTTATGGACACTCTCTGCTTCCTGTCTGTGAGCCATGACTCTATCCACGAGAGCACTTTTCCCCCGATGCCATGAGCTGCCACCTTCTTTAACAGTCTGGATCTGGATCTTATGACCAGAGCTTTGGTAAGATGGGTAAGGAAGAAGGATGGGTAGGGAGGAAAAATTTTTGGAAAAGGGTGGGAGGGGGGGGAAGGTGGGGTATAAAAGTAATGGCCCAACCACTTGGTGCAAATAAAAAAGTGTAGGGATTTAATAAATATTCTTTAAGGGGTAAATCTAACCCATCAGGTCAAAAAAATTAATAGGATATAACTAAGACTCTGAATTGGTAGAATTATAAAATTTTTCAATTGCTTTTTTTTTTTTTTTTTTTTTTTTTTTTTCCGCATTTTTAAAAATTTTATAGCAGTAAAGGAAATTATTTTTGGCCAGTTTAAAAGTTCGTGACAAAGCTTTTAATGGGGGTGTCCAAAAATAGTCAATAGCATAATTTTACATAGAAAGAAATTTTAAGAGTTCCCAAATTTTGGGGGCGTGTTTTTCTCAGTATACATAGAAGGGTTCGGTGGTACCATCTTCTCGTCGGGTAATTTAACTAAAAATCATGGGTCGGGGTAATCATTTTTATAAATAAAACGAAAACCCTCTGGGGGGAGGTCATTCTTTGAGCCCCTGTGGGGCGGAGTTTTGAGGTTAAATCGTGGTTTTTTCACTTGTATAGGATGTTCTTATCGGGGCATTATATTCTTGCATTGTATAAAGTGTTTCTTTTTTAAGTGTCAATGCGTAATTTTGGCAGTAATGTCTTGCGTGTGTGTAAATTGTTTTTAAAACTCTGTCTCTCCTCCGGTATGGGTAATAAAGCAAAGAGCTCTTTCGGGACCCTTTGTAACCGAAGCATTTGGTTTTTGTTGAAGACTTTGGGGGACACAAGGTTTTAAGTAAGGTCTTATTACATTTTATACAGTTTTTTTTTGACTTTTTTGGGGGCTTGATTAAATCGAAATCTCTAAGCCCGGTTTTGGCTGTGTTGACTTTTTTTAATGAATTAGTGACGGGCCTGTCTTTTCAATCCCAAGATCTTTTTTGGGTTTTTAATGGCTACGGGTGTCCCTTTGAGGAGAAACCCCCTTTATCTTCGATGGTTGTGCAAAACATCCTTCGTGCTAAAAAGGCCTTGTCAGGATTTTTCATAAACTCCATTTCTTCTCCCCAATTAGTGTTCGACGAAGTTCAATTTCATTTTTTTTTTGACTCTTCATATTGTATTTTCCTTTTCTGGGTTTATGAACCATGAATAAATCATCTGCAAACTGTGTCACAATTTTTGTCATTAAATCTGGTTTAGGAAGGGGCATTCACAAAATGTTTAAAAAGAAGTGGCTGAGACCAAAAACCTTGTGTCATGGCCAAACCGATCCACGAGAGCACTTTTTTCCCCCAAAGCCATGAGCTGCCACTTTCTTAACACTTTGGTGCGGAACTCTATCAAAACCTACTAAATCTAAAAAATAAATCAAAAATTTTTTTGTGTAAAGCCCCAAACTTTACTGAAGAAAGTTTAAAAAATTGTTAGACAAGAAGGCTCCCCCGTGAATCCATGCTGAGTACATTAATCAAAACTAGCTTTTCGAAGGTTTTTATTTTCTCTTTTATAATTGACTCAGCAATTTGCTTACAATTGAGGTCAGGCTTTTTGGGCGGTAATTTGACGGTAACGACTTGTCCCCTGCTTTAAAAATAGGAATTACATTAGCCATCTTCCACATATCAGACACTACACCTGTTTGAAGATTATTATTATTAAAATCAAGGGGGAAGCGCTAAACCCGGAGGATTATACAGCGCCTGGGGGGGATGTGGAAGGCATTCAGGCTTAATTTGGGGAACTGGAGCACAGATCCAATTCCCTAAATCAAGAGCCCCTCACCAACATCAAGGAACCTTCCTTGAGGGGTATCCTGTTTGAAGAGATAAATTAAAAATATTAGTTAATGGTTCACACAGTTCCATTTTGCATTCCTTAAGAACCCTTGAAAAAAGCTCATCAGGACCCGGCGACTTATTTTGCTTCAGTCTGTCTATCTGCTTCACAACCATTTCACTAGTGACTGATGTTGCATAATTTATCTTCTTCTAGCCCACTATAAAAATTAATTACTGGAATATTGTTAGTGTCTTCCTGTGTAAAAACTGAGAGAAAATAATTATTTAAAATCGAGCACATTTCATTCTCTTTGTCAGTAAGATGCCCATAGTTACTTTTAAGGGGACCTATCTTATCTCTAACTTTTGTTCTATAGACCTGGAAAAAACTTTTTGGGTTAGTTTTCGAATCCCTAGCAACTTTAATTTCATAGTCCCTTTTAGCTTTTCTTATCCCCTTTTTAATGTCCCTCTTAATGTCAATATACTGATTCATAAGCTGACCCTCACCTCTTTTGATACGCCTATAAATTCCCTTCTTATGCCCTAGTAGATATTTCAGCCTATTATTCATCCATTTTGGGTCATTTCTATTTGATCTAATTTCTTTATATGGGATAAACGTTCTTTGAACAGCATGTATAGTGTTCAGAAAACTGTCATATTGATAGCTCTCTTCGTTACCCCAAACAACAGATGTTAAGTATTCTCTAAGCCCATCGTAATCTGCTAAGCGAAAATCTGGGACTGTTACTGAGTTATCCCTACTATCATACTTCCATTCAATTCGAAACGCAATTGATTTGTGGTCGCTAGCACCCAGTTCCTCTGAAATTTCTAAATTATTAACAAGGGATTCATTGTTTGCCAGAACTAAGTCAAGCAGGTTATTTCCCCTTGTAGGTTCTGTCACAAACTGCTTCAAAAAACAATCCTGAACTACTTCTAAGAAGTCGTATGATTCTAAATTCCCAGTCAAGAAATTCCAATCAATATGACTAAAGTTAAAGTCTCCTAGAATTACTACGTTATCGTGCCTTGTGGCCTTAACAATTTCCTGAAATTAAGACACACGTGCAACATCGGGGTATCTTTATTGTAGATATTTCGCCATCCAGTGGCTTTATCAATACAAATTCCAGGACATAACTTGAAGACAGTAGGACTATATACAGAAGATGAGGTAATCAGTCCCTCAACCTAGGAGTAGGTGCGAAGACCACCGTAGTCGTGGAGATTCTGAAGCAGAAGCAAGGAGCCTGGCACTTATATACTAACGTCAGGTGTAGCAGACGAGGGCATAGTAACTGGTAGGCGGGATTCCCCAGTGGAAGTAGGTCCTTCCCAAAGAGATGGGTTAGTTGTAGTAGTAGTTGTCGTAGTCGTGAAGGTTATGTACATGTCCTCAGAATCAAGATTCCATGATGTTTCAGTGTCTGACAAGTTGTGCAAGAATGGTATATAATACAGACAAGATGAAATTAAGACACATGCGCAACATCTGGGTATCTTTATTGTAGACGTTTTGCCATCCAGTGGCTTTATCAATACATTGATACTGTAGACGTTTTGCCATCCAGTGGCTTTATCAATACATTGATATTGTTAAAGCCACTGGATGGCGAAACGTCTACAATAAAGATACCCAGATGTTGCACATGTGTCTTAATTTCTTGTCGGTATTATATACCATTCTTGCACAACAATTTCCTCCCATAGTAGTCTCCCTTGGTCTCTATCTAAGTTTGGGGGATGGTATATCACTCCTAAAATAAATTTTTCATGTCCCTCTGAAAATTCTATCCAAACAGACTCTGTATGTGTTACTTCAGACTTAATACCCGTTTTTATGCAACAGTTCAAGCGATCTCGGACATACAATGCCATCCCACCCTCCTTCCCGATTGTAATAAAGTTGGTAGAATTACCGACAATATGTAAAGTAAAAGGACACAAGTGCAACTAATGTGACATTTATTGTGGCAACGTATCGCTCTCCAAGAGCTTTATCAAGCCATTACCGCTTGATAAAGCTCCTGGAGAGCGAAACGTTGCCACAATAAATGTCACATTAGTTGCACTTGTGTCCTTTTACTTTACACTCCTTCCCGATACTTCTATCTACTTGGAACAATTTAAAACCCTGAATGTGACATTCCACAGGCATGTCCTGACTTTCTGAATTAAACCACGTCTCACTTATGGCAAATACATCAATGTTACCTGCACTAGCAACTAATCTCAACTCATCCATCTTATTCCTAGCACTACGGCTATTAGCATAATATACATTGAAAGACTCTCCTTTCTCTTTACCCTTCCTGCTCATTTCATTTAATATTAAAGTTGTATTTAAAAATATTGATACAGTAAAAAAAACTTTTGATAAAGAATTCCCCCCAAAATGCTGACGGATGTGTCGATGACATTCCTTGTAAAATTTGCGATAAAGTTTATTACGGTCAAATTGGTAAAGTCTGGAACTTAGATTAAAACAACATAAATATTGAGGGAAAAAACGTGAGTGGTGCGTTGAGGTATATGTGGAGTCAAAAAACGTTATCTATGGAGGCAAAGAAGGGAATGTATGAAAGTATAGTAGTACCAACACTCTTATATGGGTGTGAAGCTTGGGTGGTAAATGTAGCAGCAAGGAGACGGTTGGAGGCAGTGGAGATGTCCTGTTTAAGGGCAATGTGTGGTGTAAATATTATGCAGAAAATTCGGAATGTGGAAATTAGGAAAAGGTCTGGAGTTAATAAAAGTATTAGTCAGAGGGCAGAAGAGGGGTTGTTGAGGTGGTTTGGTCATTTAGAGAGAATGGATCAAAGTAGAATGACATGGAAAGCATATAAATCTATAGGGGAAGGAAGGCGGGGTAGGGGTCGTCCTCGAAAGAGTTGGAAAGAGGGGGTAAAGGAGGTTTTGTGGGCAAGGGGCTTGGACTTCCAGCAAGCGTGCCCGAGCGTGTTAGATAGGAGTGAATGGAGACGAATAGTACTTGGGACCTGACGATCTGTTGGAGTGTGAGCAGAGTAATATTTAGTGAAGGGATTCAGGGAAACCGGTTATTTTCATATAGTCGGACTTGAGTCCTGGAAATGGGAAGTACAATGCCTGCACTTTAAAGGAGGGGTTTGGGATATTGGCAGTTTGGAGGGATATGTTGTGTATCTTCATATGTGTATGCTTCTAAACTGTTGTATTCTGAGCACCTCTGCAAAAACAGTGATAATGTGCGAGTGTGGTGAAAGTGTTGAATGATGATGAAAGTATTTTCTTTTTGGGGATTTTCTCTTTTTTTGGGGTCACCCTGCCTCGGTGGGAGACGGCCGACTTGTTGAAAAAAAAAAAATATAGCATTAGAACTGGACAAGATTCCAATGCTCTATTTATTCATGTGAGAGATTTTAACCATTCAATTGATTTTCAAAAAGTTGAGAAAGTTGTATCAAGCAAGTCCTTGGTTGACAGAAATATAATTGAATCTTGTTTCATAAAAAGCAGTTGAAAATAATATGAATATTTCCTTTGGTTTATATAAATTAGATTCATTTATAATTAATAAAACTTGGGAAGAATTTAATAATACATTGGACAGTTTTCCCAGTAGGGTGATAGAGACTAGGACCTTAGGTAGCTTTAAGAGATTATGAGTGGGAGAGGTTGGGTTTGATTGGTGTCATTGGGTACGGGAGTTATTTCTTGGGTAGCTTTAGGTAGAGGTTGTTTTGATAAGGACCTGCCTCGCATGGGCCAGTAGGCCTTCTGCAGTGTTCCTCCATTCTTATGTTCTTAAACCTTATTTCTTGAGTAGAATATTTTGTTAGTGGGATGTCGTGAGGACCTGTCTAGTTGGACCAGCGGACCTACTGCAGTGTTCCTCTTTTCTTATGAGTCCGGTATTGTCGCGCGTCAGGCGTTTCTTTGTCTTTCATGTTAACATATGTGTAAATTACCTAGGATAACCCCCAAAAAATCAGTGACTTTTCATCAATACTTGTGATATCTTATTAGCAGCCTAGCTGTTAGATACAGTAGAAATTAATCATGATTGTAACCATACAAATTAAAACAACTAAGTAACTCAACTGCACGAGAATAAGTTTCAATAAAAAAAAGATACACTAGAGGTAAACTGAGAAGTTTACATGAACATTAAACTGGGAAACTTAGCTTAATATAATAGGTACACAAATGTTAGCTATACAAGAAATCACTTTCCTTCCTTTCTGTAGCATCATTCACTAGGAATCTTTTTAACTCTCTTCCTGAACAGCTTCATGCTAAGACTGGCCTTGACATATCTGGGCAATTCGTTCCACTCCTGTAATGGGACATATTATTATAATCAAGGGGGAAGCGCTAAACCCTTAGGATTATACAGTAATGGAACATAATAAATGGTGTTTTAGTAATACTGTAGGTACTATAAAATTGTATTCACTTCCTCTAGTACCATACTGGTTTTGGCTCCTAACCTAGAAAAAATTCAAAGGAACACATTCTGGACACTACTTGGGAGCAATTTTATAAACATGATATAACTTCAGCTGCTTTATTTTGGCTTTAACATTCAGCATGTTCAGTTGTTGTAATGTATCCTAGCCTGTAGGCCAGGTTCCACAAGTTCAAATTCTGCAGTCAGGTGCACATTAAATTTTCTGGAGAATGTGCTTTTTCTGACTACACTGCTACAGGGAATTTTCCTGCTAAATTACAGAAAGTCAAGTCTTATGATGGCTATTAGCCACAGAAAGTGTTTAATATTACAACACATGCATCAGGCAATTTTAAGTGCAAACACATTGTCATTTATTGCTCCAAGATTTCCTGTGCTTTGAAAGATGCAGATACCACCACCTTACCAGTTATTTGGAGGTCAAGCCTGTCAGCACAAGACAGAGGAATTATTTATTGACTGATTTATGAATCACTTTATTCCCAAAGTTATATTTTACTTGCACAACGAGAATCTTGCATTCAAGGTTCTTTTACTTCTTGATAATTTCCATTCATCCAGAGGTTTTGGTGGATGTAAATCCACATGTAAAAGTTGTTTTTTGCCACCAAATACACCTCCAATACATCCACTGGATCATGGCATTATTAGGACATAAATGTGTAACTACATGAAAATTATTATTATTATAATCAAAAAGAAGCGCTAAGCCACAAGGGCTATACAGCGCTGCAGGGCAGGAAGGAAGCGAGGGCATCAAGTGGCAAAAGGGAGGTGGATGAGTAATAGGTTACGGATAACAGCGGAGCAGTGGATGGTGAAAGGGTAAAGGACAGCAAGAAACTGAGCTAGAAAGGGCTGAGGGGAGTGCGTAAGGTATCATCATTAGAGTTTGTGGAGTAAATCAGTCGTTGTCAAGAAGTCAATGAGAGAGTCAGGATTAAAGGAGGGTCCATCAGCAAGAAGGGAAGGTAAAGAGAGAGTAGTAGAACGAAGACACAGCGTTGGAGGTAAATTCTGCGGCTCGTTGATAGAGAGGCAGTCAACAGATATGTGGTAATCGATACTGGAAAAGAACTTGACCCTGCCACAGAGAGGTACAGGGTGCACTCCATGAGACCCCTGAGTAAGACGAGTGTGGCCAATGGAAGACGGGAGAGAGTGGTCTCCCAACCACGGCCCGATGACAAGAAGACGGCCAGTTTGTTGCCAAGCAGAGTTGACCAACATTTTGCCAATGGGCCAAGGTGGGCAGCTATTGTAGCAAAATAGTCCCGAGAAAGGAACACCTCTATAGGAAATTGTAGGTCATGTACTGCTGACTGCGCAGCAGGGTCTGCTGTTCATACCCTGTACTCACATAACCAGGACCCCAACAAAAAATAATATCGTAATGCTTCGTAGAGATACGCTTAGCCAAGTTTATAACGGAGAAAACTAGGGGGTGAGATGTATCAAATTTTCATATAGCCTGTAGAGAACTAAGGGAGTCTGAGACTACCAACAAATGATGACCCGCAAAGATGTGATACGAATATTGCTGCAAGAATGGCCATAACAGTTCAGCAGTAAAAATGCTACCGAAGATGTAAATGTGCCCCCCCACGATGCTGGTCTGGAAACACTGCTGCAATCCGACGACGTCTGAGGCTTAGATCCATCTGTGTAAACAGCAGTGCATGAGAATGACAGTGAAGTGAATCAAGAAAAAGAAAGTGGGAAGCCGCCGAGCAGTTGAGCGTTCGAGCAAGGGAGTGAGAAAGAACTGCCACGAACAGCTGGAACTTCCCAGGGGTAGGGAAAAGTGGAGATGCTACAATAACATATAAAGTGGTACTGAAGGGAAGACAAGAGTGAATGTAGGCGAAGAGAAAAGGACGAGCAAAACAGGGGGCGGGCGAACGAATAAAGAAAGTCTACTAAGATCAGTGACCACTCTATAAATGAAGGATTGTGAGATCATGAGAGCGTACATAGGTTAGCGAAGGCACGGCCATCACGGCGATCAGACAAGGATGGAACATTTTCGCTTTCTGCATAGAAGCTCTCAACAGGGAAGAGCAAAAGCACCAAGTACAAACGTAATCCTTGTGATGATTAGATTTAAGGCTAGCGAGAGTAGCTGGAGAGGCCGAGATAAATTCGGTCACCATAATCGAGTTTTCGATAAAACGAGGCTGAATGTAGGCGAAGCAGAGATTCGACGATCACTCCCCAGGAAAGTATGAGCAAGGTTTTTAAGAAGGTTTAGCCTGGCTGTGACAAGTTCCTTCATAAGGTAATGTGTGTTTCCAGGATAACCTACGGTCCAAAGAGAAGGCCTAGAACCTGACTGTATCACGTACGGGATACGGAGCCATAGAGATACAAAGGATGATCGAGATAACAGAGCGTCTAGTGAAAGTACTTTGGTGAGTTTGGTACTTGAAAATTTAAATCCGTGGGCTGGTGCCCCAAGTGGAAACAGGTCGACTGCATGCTGGAGAGAAACTCAATAAATGACAGTCACGCCTGCACAAAGCAATTAAGCGAAGTCATCAACCATAGAGCGATGAACCAAATATTGGGGGGCAGAACAAGGCCAAATTCATTTAAGCAAGGAGAAAAAAGTGTTATGCTTAGAACACATCCCTGAGGACATCCTCAACATGGATGAAGTCCGGAAAGAACATTATTGACTCGAACAAGGAAATGTCTGTCAGTTAAAAAGTTCTTAAGAATGGATGTAGATTGCCTCTGAGCCCTAAGGAATGGCCTGGCCAAAATATTATACCTCCAAGTTGTGTCATAGGCTTCTCAAGGTCAAAAAATATGGCAATAACTGGTGATTATTCCGCAAAGGCATTACGAACCATACGTGTCCCAAGCGAGTAAGGGTTCTATGGTAGATCGACCCTTACGAAAGCCATATTGACTAGCGGAGAGACTGTTTAGTGGTGTCTCTAAATACCACATAAACGTCGATTTACGAGACGTTCCATCACTTTGCAAACTGCACTAGTAAGAAGCGATGGAGATAGTGGAGGCATCATGTCCTGTAGTACCCGGTTTGCGGAAAGGGAGAACAATGGCAGATTTCCACAGCTGGGGAAGAACTCCTTGTGCCCAAATAAGATTGAAGAGGTGTAAGGGAGACTACAAGGGCTGACCGATGTAAATGTTGTAACATACGACTATGAATGTCGTCAGGCCCAGCTGCCGATGATCGGCAAGCTGAGAGCGTTGCCTCCAGTTCTTGAAGTGTAAAAGGCACATTATACTGTTCTTCTCTGAGAGAAGAAAAGTCCAAGGTACTAACTCTCTGGCAGACTTTGAGGAAAGAAACGAGGGGCATAGATGGAGCCCTCGGGAAATACGGACCAGATGTGTGCCAAGTTCAATGGCAACGTCGAGAGGGTTTGCTACATCAACACCACGACCCGTAGAACAGGAGCCGGGTCAGGAGAGTATTTACCACTCAATTTCCTCACTTTTTTTCCAGACTGCACTCATAGAAGAAGCAGAGTGATGGTGGAAACATAGTCTCGCCAACAAGTGCGTTTAGCTTCACGGATGACACGGCGAGCGATCGCACGCTTCTGCTAAAATCAAGAAGTCTCTCAGCAGTTCTATTGTACCGTACCTGCCCCATGCAGCACGTTTCAAACGTACTGCACGAGCACAAGCGGAGACCACCAAGGCACGCACTTCTGAGAATGCCTGCCTGAGGTTGGGGTATAGAATGAGAAGCTGCGGTATAAACTGACGTCGAGAAGATGTGTAGGAGCTCATCAATGAGGATGAAGAAGGAACCTCACTAAAAGCAGTGAGTGTGAGTAAAGATCCCAATTTGCCCGATCAAATTGCCAGCGAGGGCTAACGGAAAGGTGGTGAATAGGAAGGAAGAAGTAAGAATGATCGGAAAATGATCGCTGTCATGTAAGTCCTGGTAGAACAGACCAGGTGAAGTCTAGTGCAGTGGAGGAAGAGCAACTGATAGATCGATGCAAGAGAGAGTAATGAGTACAAGGATCAAAATGGGTGGGAGTACCCGTATTTAAAACATGGAGGGGGTGAGAGGCGAGAAAAGCCTCCAACTGATGCCACGTGAGTCACAATGAGACCCCCCCCAGAGGAAATGGTGGGCATTAAAATCACCAAGTAACAGAAGTGGGTGGTAAGGATGAAACAAGAAAGGCAAAGTCTGGGATAGAAAATGCTCGAGAAGGAGAGAGATATAAAGAACATATTGTAAACCACTTATTCAAGTGGATACGGGCTGCAGTGTAATGCAGCGAGGTATGGACAAATAGTTGACAGTACGGAATATCATTGCGTAGAAGAAGGGCACTTTCATTAAAGGTCCCATCTGAGAAAGGATCCGAAGAATACAATAAATTTATAGCCTGAGATAGGTTGGAAAACAGCCGAGTGTAATTTTGGTTCTTGTAAGCAAGCACCAACAGGGAAAACCTGAAAGCAACATCTGAAGCTCACCCCGATTACCCCTGAGGCCGCGGATATTCCACTGTAAATAGGCCATGATTGGCGATGAAGAAAATATCAGGAATCTGTAGGTAAAGGCACCATACGGACTAGAGGGTTAGAAAAGTCAACGTGTGGTGGCATTGGAAGACGTTCAAGTAGCGAAGGAACGGAGCGTTGCGAAGAATGGGGTTGTGAGAATGGAGGAGAGGGAAGAGAAGGAACAGGAAGTGAATCAGTGTCCATTGAAGGTTTAGTCTCTGCAATATAATCTGAAATGGCTTCAAGTGTTTCTGAATTCAAAGATGTATGGGAGACCATATTGAGAGAAGGAGGAGAGGTGAGTAAAGATTGGGACAGTAATGGACTGTACCAAAGTAGAGGGGGAGGAAAAGTGTAAGGGACTGGAGATGAAGTGTGGGGGGGACAGAAGAGGCAGAAACCTGGGAGGTGGCAGAAGAGGGAGAAACTTGGGAGGGGACGGGGGTGGAAGGCATAGTACGAGGAGGAGGGTGAATCTCCACACTTGTAATAGAGCCAGAGAGAGGGGAAGAACTAGGTACAGAGACTGGAAAGGTAAAGTGTGGAGGTGGAAGAAGGGAAGGAAGGGGCAAAGAAGATTTGAGCAATGTGGATTTTTTGGACTTCTGAGTAGAGGGCGATTGGTATTAGGTGTCGTACGAGGTCTTGTCGATACTGGGGCTTGTGAGGAAGGACGCGAAGATGTGAGAACAGACTGAGTTGTAGTCGGGACGTCAGAGCCAAGGACAGCAAAAGGATTAGATGCCGTAGTGGCTATGGGAGGGTAACAACAGAGGAGGCTGCAGAAGATGGGAACCCCAGAAGTGGGGGATGTTTGGAAACACGAGAATAAGAAACACGGGGTAGTCTCCCTTGGAGGCGGAGATGAGTAACTGCCATAGCATAAGGGAGACCTTCTGCCTCTTTGAGGCAACGGATTTTCACGTTCATTTTAAGTAGACCTGGCAACGGCGGGAGTACGCAGGGTGAGCTTCAATACAATTAAGGCAAGATGGATGGGAATGGACTGCCAGAATGTATTAGAATGTCGTCGGCACCACAGACTGGGCATTCCGGCCATAGATCTGCAATATTTGTAACCGATTTCCCGCGACATAAACAGAGGACGGAGTCTCGCTGTCAAAAGTTAACCGAGCCACATTGCAAGGTAACGTCTCCGCCCCCGGGCAGGAAGGACAGAAGTTTCTATACTTGAGGATTGGGAGATACCTGGAGTCCATCTGTTTCAAAAATGTCATTGTCAATTGACTTGGAAATTCTGTGGACTAAGGTATGGGGCAAATGACATACCCTACAAGAATTGAGAGACAGATGTTTTCCAAATAGTGATAGGAAGTAGTAACGATATTCGTAAGGAGAGAAAGATCAATGAGCTAGGGTAAGCATTCTACTGGACAGTGACGATGCGCGTACCCGCTCTTGAGAGCGTGAAATGAAAATATCTCAGCCAACATGACGCCAGGAGCGCTTTTGCCCATACTATGGTCAGAAAGGTAGGCAGAAGAAGAAGTTTGGTCTTAAAGTAAAGAATTTAGTTCCATTGTGTGGTCCGAAACTGAAGCGTGGAGAGGGAGTGCTTGACGTGTCCGGTCTTTTCCGAGTAGACAATGGGAATGTAACAGAAGGAGCATCATCAGGAGATAGACGTTGGCGTTTAGGAGTAGACCGGAGTTGGTCCGGCATGAAATGGGCGGGCGATTCGAAAATTGCCTGTACCTAGAGGGCGAAGCCGGAAGCATAGTCAAAGGAAGAGCGAGTTTCAAGACAAATCGAAGGAGTCAGTCGAAGCCCGTTACCTTAAGCGTGGTGAGAAACAGCAACCAGCAAGAGGAACAGGGGCAACAGGAGTGTCGAAGAGTGGTCTAAACACAACAAGGGTCCAGAATGTGGGTGCGGTGATCAAGAATGGGCCCGGGGGTAGTGGGTGTCATGGACAAGGCTGCCATGGTTAGGTTACTCCATTGCTTTTTGTTTTTAAGAAAAAAAAAGAAAGAAGAAACGAAATATAAATAAAAAAAGCTAAAAAAAGGGGGGAGCGGGGAAGACATAGATCCCAGGAGGAATGAAAAGGCCGGAAACTCCCTCCGCGCCCAAGAGGACTCAACACCGCTAGTAGCGCAAGATGCAGCATGGAACCCGTGCCATACCCCTAACCCTTCATGGCCAGTAAAAACCAGCAATACCGTGAAGCAACCTCACATCTGCCGAGCTACTCGGTGGACAAAAGAAGGCGGCGGATATCCTGCCACAAAGGCAAACCTCTCCTTCAGCCACCACCCCCCCCGAAGCCGAAAGGGCTTCCAGAACACCCGTCGCCCCAAGAAGAACACCCAAAGCTACCCGGGATACCGGAGAGGGATCGAGACATCCCCAGGCAATCCAATTCCACGCCAACTCGCCACCGCCAGAGGAACCTACAACGGAAAGATATGGAGGACCCCATGTCCTTTCCCCTACCTAGGAACTAGCGCGCCTGTGGGAGAAATCACGAAGGCCAATAAAGAGGAAGGCAAAAGGGAGGGGTGAGGAGGAGGAGGAGGAGGAATGGAAAAAGGGAGGGAAATGGGAATAGGGGAGGGGAAAATGGGGGGTAATTAGGTTCGTCTGAGGAAGAAGACCGACAGGCTAATTCACAGACAAAGCTCTCTTCACCACGCCAAGGAGCCCCCCCTTGAAGAGGACAGTTATTTGGAGAATAGATGGGCTAATATGAAGCATAGACAATGGGTCGAAGAGTAGTGGGGTAGGTTAAAAATGTTAGTGTTAGTGTTCAGCAGTTAGTTTGTGGTTATAGGAAGTGGTTGCAGGAGGGAAGAGGAACGAGCGATTGGTGGAATGATGAAGTAAAGAGAGTAGTAAAGGAGGAAAAAAGTTAGCATATGAGAAGTTTTTTACAAAGTAAGAAGTGATACAAGAGAAAGAGTATATGAAAGAAAAAGAGAGGGTTAAGAAGGCGTGGTGAAGCAAATGTAAAAAGAGAGCAAATGAGATATGGGTTAGAAGTTATCAACAAATTTTATTAAAAAAAGAAAAAGTTATGGTGTGAGATTACAGTTAAGGAAGTCCGAGAGAACAAATGGATTTGTTATTAAATGGTGAGTTTAGAGTTATTGAAGAAGATAGAGGGAATATTTTGAGGATTGTTAAATGTTGATGAAGATAGGAAGCTGTGATATCGTGTATAGGGGCAAGGAGGAATAACATATTGTAGGAATGAGAAAGAGCCAGTTGTGAGTGTGGGGGAAGATCGTGAGGCAGTAGGTAAAATGAAAGGGGGTAAGGCAGCTGGGATTGATGGATAAAGACAGAAATGTTTAAAAGCAGGTGGGGATATAGTTTTGGAGTGGTTGGTGCTATTATTTAATTTAAATGTATGGAAGAGGGTAAGGTACCTAGGGATTTGGCAGAGAGCATGATAGTTCCTTTGTATAAAGGCAAAGGGACAAAAGAGAGTGAAAAAATTATAGGGGGATAAGTCTGTTGAGTATACCTGGTAAAGTGTGTGGTAGAGTTATTATTGAAAGAATTAAGAGTAAGACGGAGAATTGGATAGCAGATGAACAAGGAGGTTTTAGGAAAGGTAGGGGGTGTGTGGACCAGGTGTTTACAGTAAAAACATGTAAGTGAACAGTATTTAGATAAGGCTAAAGAGGTTTTTGTGGCATTTATGGATTTGGAAAAAGGCTTTATGGCAGGGTGGATAGGGGGGCAATTGTACAGATGTTGCGGGGTGTATGGTAATAGGAGGTAGGTTACTGAAAGTAGTGAAGAGTTTTACGAGGATTTTGTGAAAGGGTCAAGTTAGAGTATGTAGGAAAAAAGGGGATTTATTGCCAAGTAAAAGTAGGCCTTAGACAAGGATGTGTGATTGTTACTGTGGTTGTTTAATAATTTTATAGATGGGGGTTTTAAGAGAAGTAAATGCGAGGGTCTTGGCAAGAGGCATGGAGTTAAAAGTAAAGAATCACACACAAATGGGAGTTGTCACAGTTGCTCTTTGCTGATGACACTGTGCTCTTTGGAGGGTTCTGAAGAGAAGTTGCAGAGGTTGGTGGAGGAATTTGGTAGGGTATGTAAAAGAAGAAAATTAAAAGTGAATACAGGAAAGAGTAAGGTTAGAGAATAACAAAAAGATTAGGTGATGAAAGATTGGATATCAATTGGAGGGAGAGAGTATGGAGGATGTGAAGGCTTACTCAGCCCTGTAACAACTTCAGACAGATAAACCCCGGGGTGGCTCCTCCCCAGAAAATTAGTGAATAGAAAGAGAAAAAATAACAGACAAACATAAACACTTTATTATGTAGAAAAATAAAATATAAAACACTTAAATATGAAATATTAATCCTACATTAAAGAAAATGAAATGAAAAATATAAATAAACTGAATTCAACGCTAATTTAAACACTTGGGTGTCTGGTGTTGGTGACACTGCTTGTTGAAATCGTAGCCGTTGCTGATGATGGGGAAGGGGGGTCGCAGGTGTTGGTGACCCCCACTGGCTAGTTCTTCACAGATTAACGCCGTGAGTAGTATCCCGATGACAGGAAAGCAGGTTCTTTACCGCTGCAATGATGTGGGTTACGCCCTGCAATTTCATTCAGGTGCACGGGTAATTAGATCCAAAATTTAGAAGTCTTGGACGTTAGTCCTTCTCCTGTTCTTCTCGTTGATTGACAGGTGCCCCTCACTGTCATCCAAGCTGAAAAGAAAGACAGGTTACCCACTGCTTAAATAATCACTCTCCATGGCAGTGTACATTACCAAAAGACGTGGTAAATTATTACAACAGTCAACCTAGAGCAAGACTGAAAGGACTAAGTTTTATTATTGATCAAAAGTGAAGCTTTTAACCAATAAATCCACTAGAATACAAGGCAGGCATGTACTTACAGTATGTTTTGGGGGCGCGAGTCGAGTGATTTACTGTTTGACCAGAGCCCCATACGTCACCTTTCGAGGGGGGGGTGGAAGGGGGGGAAGGGATAGCGGGAGCTAGACTGACCCCTACGTTAACAAAACACCGGCAATCAAAATATTTTACTTAGGGGTGGGGGAAAAAAGGCGGGAAAAACGGGAGCGTGACTTACCCTACCTTAACTAGTAGCCGGCAGTGAAACTATCACTTTCGGGGAGGGGGGAAGAAAGGCGGGGGCGGGGACTTACCCTACCTTAACTAGTAGCCGGTAAATGAAACTATTGTTACTATATTGCTACTCCTATCTATTGAACTTTTCTCTCACAGAGGAGGTGAATGATTCAATATTTGGGGGTGGACGTGTCAGCGGAATGGATCTATGAAAGGGTGAATCTTGAGCTGATGAAGGGATAACGGTCAGTGGTGGCACTTAGGAGTCTGGGAGACAAAGAACTTTGTCCTTGGAGGAAAAGAGGGGAATGTATGAGAGTATAGTTTTACCAGTGCTCTTAAATGGGTGTGAAGCATTGGTGATGAATGTTGCAGCGAGGAAAAAGGCTGGAGGTAGGGAGATGTCATGTCTGAGTGCAATGTGTGGTGTGGAAAATATGATGCAGAAATTCGTAGTTTGGAAGTTAGGAGGTGCAGGATTGCCAAAACTTTTTGTCCAGGGGCTGAGGAAGGGTTGTTGAGGTGGTACGAACATGTAGAGAGAATGGAGCGAAACAGAATGACTTCAAGAGTGTATCAGTCTGTAGCGGAAGGAAGGCGGGGTAGGGGTGGGCCCTGGGAAAAGGGTTTGGGAGGGAGCGGGAAAATTTTAGGTTGTGTGCGGGGGCTTGGACTTCTAGCGGGCTTGCGTGTGCATTTTGATAGGAGTGAATGGAGAAAAAATGGTTTTTTAATACTTGACGTGCGTTGGAGTGTGAGCAAAGTAATATTTATGAAGGGATTCAGGGAACCGGCAGGCCAGACTTGAGTCCTGGAGATGGGAAGTACAGTACCTGCACTCTGAAGGAGGGGTGGTTTTAAAGTTGCTGTTTAAAAACTGTAGGTAAAACACACTTCTGGCAAGACAGTGATGGAGTGAATGATGGTGAAAAACTTTTCTTTTTCGGGCCACCCTGCCTTGGTGGGAAACGGCCAGTGTGTTAATAAAAAAAACTATGGTGACATCACACATCTTTGTCTAAGTCCTATTTTACTGGAAATAATCTCCTTCTCTCGTACATACTCTAACCTGAGCCTCCCCTATCCTTGTAAAAACTCTTCACTGCTTTCAGTAACCTGCCTCCTATTCCATACATTTGCAACATCTGTCCCATTGCCCCCCTATCCACCTTGTCATAAAGCCTTTTCTAAATCCATAAATGCCACCCAAAAGAGTCTTCCCCTTAAACTAAATACTGTTCACCTACATGTTTCACTGAAAACACTTGGTCTATACACCCCTTACCTTTCCTAAAACCTTCTTTTTTTCATCTGCTATCCTTTTCTCCGTCTTAATCTTAATTATTTCAATAATAACTCTACCAAAAAACACTTTACCAGGTATTCTCAGCAGACTTATCCCCCTATAATCTTTGCACCCACTTTTATTCCCCCTTTTCTTTTTTACAAAGTAACTATGTATGTTTTCTGTTAATCCCTAGATACCTTACCTTCTTCCATTTATATCAAAGAGTATAAATAACAGGAGTCCTCAGGGTTTTATCTTCAATTCTATGTATAGTTTTTTTAGGTCTCATCTAGATTATGCTGCACTGTTTTGTCACTATTTTCAGAATGACATAAAGCGCTGGAAAAATAAAAGAAGATGGGAAAGTTTATCCCATATA
>NC_069428.1:23201270-23218848 GCF_026875155.1 Cherax quadricarinatus | reverse complement strand
TAGGGTTAAAATGACTGAATTTTAAAAAGGAAAACGGGAATAAAAAAAGGGGGAGAAAAATGCGTGCTAAAAATATCTAACATAGACAGCACTTTTTTGGTAATAAGATTTTGTGGATGAGTGGAAAAAAAACCCCCGAGTACCGTCAAGACGCAAGACGTTTTGTATTTTAAAAAAATGGGTTTGGAAAAATCATAGGGGTGTGGGGGGTGCGAGTTGGACCTGCTAGCTGTGCTACTAGGGGATGCAGTGCTCCGACCCACTAGGTAAAGGCTTTGGCATAACCTGGGAGAATTTTGACCTGCCTCGAAAGGCCAGGGGGGCCTGTTGCAAGTTTCTTCTTCTTCTTTTCTTCTTTTCTTTTTCTTCTTCTTTCTTCTTCTTCTTCTCCCCCCCTTTTCCTTCTTCTCTTTTCTCTTTTTTTCTTCTTCTTCTTCTTCTTCTTCTACCAGACATGGGGCTCATACAACCATACTTTATAATTATCATTTTTGTATGAATCCCACAACCAGTGTACGGTATACAAAAACAGCAGCACACAGATGATACCCAAAACCAAGGCATGTATACCACAACCCATTGTAGTATACCCCCGTGTCAATATACATCATTGAAATTATCCCAATAACGTGTCATGTATATAAAACCCATTTTTGACTCCAACGGTTTATGCTTTCCGTGATTAAAATATATAATTAAAATGCATGTTGTTTTTGGGCACGCACCCCATTTTGAGAGTTGGACGTTTTTTTTCGCTTTAATCAGGACAAACACGTAACAATTGTCTAGACATTATCTCGTGAAATGAGAACATCGTCAGTGAATTTTTGTTTTTAGAAAACAAGTGTATTGGTTGTTTTTTGTTTAACTGTCAATTTACAGCAAAAAGTAGATGTAGTTATATGAATTTGGGTGGGTCCTGGGCCATTATTAAATTACGACTTAATTATGGTGGAGGGAAGGACCAGACGTCATCATTACATCCTAGTGTCCGGGTTTTGTTTAAGTAAAAGTATTTTTTATTACTCATTTTTTTACAGTTTTCTTTATTTTTCTAGTTATTATGTGACCCCGCAAAAAGTTTTTTTGACCAATAATCGTAGTTTTTTTTTTCCCTTTTAACGCCACCCCACCTGCCCCACACTGCTCCACATCCACACTGCCCACACCCCACGCTCCACACCACACTGCCCACACCCACGCTCCCCTCCACACTGCCCCCCACCACACGCCCCCCACTGCCCCACATCTACACGCCCACATCCCCCCACTGCCCCCATCCCCACTGCCCCACTCCAAAACTGCTCCACTCCCCACGCTCCACTCCACACTGCTCCACATCCACACTGCCCCACATCCAACTGTGCCATCCACACTGCCCCCCCATCCACATGCTCACCCACACTGCCCCCAAAACCCCTCCCCCCCACGCTAACCCCCATCCACCTGCCCCCCTATGCCCCCACCCGCTCCCCAGGACAAACACTAACAATTGTACTAGACATTATCTCGTGTAAAGAATACATCGTCAGTGAATTTTTTGTTTTTAGAAAAAGTGTATTCCCCCAAATCTCCCCCACACTGCTCCCCTCCCCGCTCACATCCACACTGCCCACATCCACACTGCTCCACCCCACACTGCCCCACTCCACCTGCTCCCCCTCACACTCTCCACCTCCACACTGCTCCCCCTCCACACTCCCCCACCCCCCCCCCCCCCCCCCCCCCCCCCCCCCCCCCCCCCCCCCCCACACGCTCCACTTTCAATGTCCCACCACAGCCCCACACCACACGCCCCACACCCACACTGCTCCCATCCACACTGCTCCACATCCACACGCTCCACCCCAAACGCTCCACACCCACACTGCCCCACACCCACACCCCACTGCTCCCATCCACATGCTCCAATCCCACTGCCCACTTTCACACTCTCCACATCTACATGCTCCCCCCCCACACTCCCCACTCATACTATCCTATAGCAAATAATGAAACGAAATCAAGGAATGCATTTAAAGCCAGTTTAACAACTCAATTCAAGGCCCCTGGTCCGCGGGGCCCAGTAGGCCTACAGTGTTCCTTCTTTCTTATGTTTTATGTTACAGACTGACGAATTTGCTATCCAGACTTTACTTGATTACAATCTAAAAATAAGGCAAATTTTGGGGTCAACCTTAGGGTCACTTTTTGAGCACTAGGGTTTTAAATTTTAATTGTCCACTTAGGGGGAATTTAGAGGTAACAGTAAAAAAATCTTAATGTGATATGTCACTATTTTAATAATAAAGATCCCAATATTTTTACAAATACCAATTTTTTGCTTGCAGGAGAAAATTAGTTTAAAGGATAAAATCAATGTCCTTCGTTACCCCTTTGGGGCCCTGGCCCAAGGGATCATACAGGTCGTGTGACAAAAAACTACCCTTCGAGGGGAAAAATCTAAATCTACCCACACTCCCTCCTCACCCACACTACCTCTTCACCCCACTTCCCCTACCCACATATCTCGAATCCACACACCCCCAACAGACCCTATCGCGCTACAAAACACCACACTTCCTTTCTATAAACACTGCACAGTACTAATATCACGCCCCAAAACCCTACTTATCTTTAAAGAGAACATTTTCCTGTCGGAAGGGGGCCCCCCACCCACTGGCGCCACACACTCTGACCCTGCTCTGTGTAGTAGTTACTAGTTGTCAAAGGCACTTGTCGATAGACACTTGGTCTACCCTGTTTATTGTGCTCACCTAATTGTGGTTGCAGGGGTCGATTTATAGCTCCTGGCCCTGCCTCTTCACTGGTCGACGTATGTGTGTGTGTGTGTACTCACCTAGTTGTACTCACCTAGTTGAGGTTGCAGGGGTCGAGTCCAAGCTCCTGGCCCCGCCTCTTCACTGGTCGCTACTAGGTCACTCTCCCTGAACCATGACCTTTATCGTACCTCTGCTTAAAGCTATGTATGGATCCTGCCTCCACTACATCGCTTCCCAAACTATTCCACTTCTTGACTACTCTGTGTGTGTGTGTGTGTGTGTGTGTGTGTATACTCACCTATTTATGGTTGCAGGGGTCGATTCATAGCTCCTGGCCCTGCCTCTTCACTGGTCACCGTGCGTGCGTGTGTGTGTGTGTACTCAACTAGTTGAGGTTGCAGGGGTCGAGTCCTAGTTCCTGGCGTGTGTGTGTGTGGTGTGTGTGAATACTCACCTATTTGTACTCGCCTATTTGTGGTTGCAGGGGTCGAGTCTTTGCTCCTGGCCCCGCCTCTTAAACCAAAATCAGGTATTATTGATTCCTGACCTCATGGGCCTATCATACGTACTCCTGAAACTGTGTCTCGAGTTTGTCTGTACCACTTCATCGTATGGCTCATTCCAGTTATTTACCCTGAGACTGAAAAGAGTATTTCTTTACATCCCTGTGACTCATATATGCCTTTGGTTTCCATCTATTATCCCTCGTTTCTGTGCGTTTTATTTCAAAAAGTCCGTCCCTATTTGCTCTGTCAAAGCCTCTGAGTATCTTTTATGTCGTAATCATGTCTCCCCTAATTCTTCTTCTAAAGTCCTCAGCTTCAGCTCCTTTAGTCTCTCTTCATAACTCAATCCTGGTCACGGACCGGGCCGCGGGGGCGTTGACCCCCGAAACTCTCTCCAGGTAAACTCCAGGTAAATCCCCACAGTTTTAGGACTAGAACGTGATTAAGTGTGGGGCTCAATGTTGGTGCTGCATACTTCATGATAGGCTTAAAATATACCGTGTAGAGTCCTGAAATACACTATTGAGGTTTATAAAGGCAATTCTGCGTCTAATATGCTACTTATGCTGTTCGATTTATATTCACCTCTGACGATATGTTGGGTATAATGTTCGCTCCAAGATCTTTCTCCTTGCACATGTTAGTGTTAAACTCAACAACTGATTGTGTGACCATTCTTGCAGTGTGCAGGTCTGCCTGTAATCTGTCTCTATCCTCTTCAGTTTGTACCCTTCTTATTAGTCTTACGTCATCAACAAACAATGGGTCATGAGTCAGTTTATTCTGGTAGATCATTTACGTATATTCAAGATAATAAAGGCCCTAGAACTGACCCTCAGGGAACCCTATTTGTTATACTTTCCCATGCTGAAACATCTAACTTTACCATCACCCTTTGTCTTATGTTTGTTAGGTCTATAGGACTTTACCTTTTATCCATTCGTGCTCTTGTAATTTGTGATCCAATCTCTGATGGGGTACAGTGTCAGATACTTTCCTACAGTCCAAGAATATGCAGTCAATCTTTCATTTTCTTTCTTGGTTGATTTCCGTTATTCTGTCGTAAAATTAGAGTATGTTAGTGAGGTAAGACTTATCTTCCCTAGATGTTCAACCACTTTTTTTACTGATTACTTTTCCAATACCTTGAACATTATACATGCCACTGATACTGGTCTATAATTCATGCCTCTTGTCTGTCCCCCTGCTTATATATTGGGATCACATTTGCAGTTTCCCAGCTATTTGGTACATTTCCTGTCTCTAGGGATATGTGGTAGGTCATTGCTGTAGGTTCGCACAGTTCTTCCACTCCCTTTTTTGTATTCACGGTGATATGCCGTCAGTACCCATGGCTTTTGATGCATCTAACTCTTTTAGTAGATTCATTACTTCCTCCTCTGATGCATGAATTTATCCAGTATATGCTTTTCAACCTTGCATTCTAACGCTATGCTAGTTTCCTCAGTGAATACCTATTTAAAATTTTTGCTTTATTCCTCGCAAACTTCTCTGTTACCTCTTGTGAGTTCTCTCCCTCCTTCCCTCGTCAGTCTTATTATTTGGTCTTTTACAGTCATCTTCCTTCTTATGTGACTGCAGTAGTTTCGGTTCCGATTTGGGTTTCGCTGCTGTCATTCTCGAACTGATGTTTGGTTTCTCTTTTTATCGTTGCATATTCATTCCTCCTTTTTCTCTGGCGCATCATCTTGATTCTGTACTTTCAAGGATAGGAAGCGTTATCAGTGAGTTGTAATGAAGAGGGGGGAGGAGAAAAGGAGGGAATGTAAGTGAGAGTAGGAGTAGGTGAAGGAACAGGGAGAGATAGCTGAATCGTTAGTGGTGTATAGATAAGAAAGGTTAGAGGATGGAGGTTGCCAGTTTGTACACCTGGTTGGTAGTTGTTGATTATCTGGGTATCTTGGTTCTTGCACCTTCACCCCTGTTTCTGTGATTGCTTCTCTTTGTGCTTTCCTCTCCTCTCACTTTAGCTTTCCAGCTTTTCTCTACTCCTAGTTTTACTCACTTTCTGTTGTATGATTCACTGTCCTTTCTCTCTCTTCATTTATAATAGCCTCCCTCTATTTTTTTCTTCCATTTCCTTCTGCATTTTACATTCCAAACTTTCAATTAATATGCTCAGTAGTTTTCATCTTCACACATCTCAGCATTTATGTCCCTTTCATTTTGGCGATACCCTCTGGCGTACGTCATATTTTCCTCATCCATCTTTTACCCTTTCCCTTGTTCCTCCTTTTTTTTTTTTTTTTACCTGTGTTCACCTGACATATTCTCGCCAACCTACTTTACCAGCGAAGTTGTTCTTGGGGAAGACCTCAGCTAGTTGTAAATTATTACTTCTCTTACCCCACAATACAGCTTGGCAAGTTTATTGACGTCTCCAGCCCGCTAATATGTTCTCTGGTGGTTTATGTACTTCAGGTCTGCTGTGTGACACAAGAGGAAGCAGGTAGGCAGACTCCACCACACGAGGTAGATGGCTGAGGTACTGCTTTGGTTAATCTTTCAGTTTTTCAGGTCAGCTAAGTGATGTGTATATGTACTCGTCTACATGTACTCACATATATGTAGTTGTAGGGGTCGAGTCTCAGCTGTTGACCCCACCTATTCGCTGGTCGCTACTAGGTTCACTCCCCTGGCTTCTAGAGTCTCACAGTACGTCTTCTTAAAGCTGTGTATGGATCCTGCCTCTACCACTTCACTCTCGAGGCCGTTCCACTTCCTGACTACTATAAGGCTGAAGAAATACTTCCTAACATCCCGATGACTTATCTGAATTCTCAACTTCCAGCTGTGTGCTCCTGTTCCTGTTTACCATATCAAACAATCTGTCTTCCAGTGTCATCAGGTTTGGTTTCTTTAACCTCTCCTCATGGGACATACCCCTTAGCTCTGAAATAATCTTGTTGCAAACTTTTGCACTTTCTAATTTCTTTACGTGCTTGACCAGGTGTGGGTTTCATACTGGTGCTGTGTACTCCAATAAGGGCCTGACGTACACGATGTACAGTGTCATGACTGACTCCTTACTTACATGATAAAACGCAATTCTTAGGTTTGCCAATCCCCCATATGCTGCAGCAGTTATTTGGTTGATGTGCGCCTCAGTGTGTGTGTGTGTGTGTGTGTGTGTGTGTGTGTGTGTGTGTGTGTGTGTGTGTGTGTGTGTGTGTGTGTGTGTGCGTGTGCGTGCGTGCGTGCGTGCGCGTGCGTGAGTACGTGAGTCTGCACATTCTCTCTCCCACACACATACACACAAATTTTGTCGTACATATACAGACAAAAATTCTATAACAAGCGGAGTTGTCATCACTTTTAGTTTTCAGTAAAAATTTATGAGTTTGTTGTGTGCAGGAAAGGGGTCAGAGGCGCCATAAACATCAGCACAATGTACGTGGTTATATATTTTCCTCTCCTGGATTTTTTTATTTTTGTGTTGTGTGTATTTGTCCTGGTGGTGTCTCGTGTTCTATAATAATAATTGAGTTTTTTTTAAGTGTTTTTATTACTTGAAGGATCCAATAATATCCGTTCATTGATGTCATTTTTTGTTGCCAGTCCCTCTTTTCGAAGAAATATTTTCATTACCTATTCTGCCCGATTTTTTCTTTCAGTGTGTAAACATGGATTGTTATTTTTTCATTCATGGAAGCGCAATAAACCCGTAGGGATCACGCATTAATTGTGTTTATATTTCCTTCCGTTTTGTTACTTCTTTTTTAAATTCATCTTTAATAGGTGTGTTAATTTCAATCTACTGTTTTTAAAGTAAATTATATACGACGTAATAACTAGAGCATGCCTCTTCTGATAAGTTTTAAACGTTCACTGCTGGAGTATCTTAATTAGAAGTACATTTGTATTAAGTTTGGGTTATATGGATGTCAATTTGCTTATTAATTTTTGCTAATTTAAACAAACTGGATTTTTATTTAAAAATCTAAATAATTGTTTTTTTTTTTTTTGTTACAGGATTGTATAGAACTTTAATTAGAATTCATATAAGAAAAGATAACTGGAGAAAAAAAAATCGTTTATTTTCCGAGAACGCCTTATTGGATTGGCTTCAAATTTGCGACGCAAGTGTGATGCATCTTGCGCAAGATTTATAAGAATGTTTTCCTGCGTGGTTGCCTCATGTACAGTGTTACATAGGTCACTCCCTTATTGTTGTCCATGTGATAGGTAGAGAGAGGCTCCTCTGATCACCTTCACAACTTCACTGGTGTATCCTACTTAGAAGAAAGCTGGTATTTTTAGTTGAGAGTGTGGATGTCATTTTGTTGCATTATTTTGCCTGAGGATGGTGAGTCCGGATCCAAGGAAACGGGCTTCTTTCTCTTGCTTCGATCGAATTTAAGGGCCTCTCATTACACAGGAACCATATTACTCCTGATTAAAATATAACAGTTGTAAACAGCGTCATCTTCACTGCCTGATGCATCGTATGAAATGGACGGATCATTTCATGGTTTAGGCTGTTAGACTTTGCGGGAGTAACTGAAATACTTCTGGTTAGTTTTACAACTTTTAGTGCTGATGTGTTTTCCTCAAAGCAACAATCTCTTAACCCAGATTGGTGTAATTATCAATCAAATGATTGTGTAAGTTATTAATCAAATTGGTTTTTTCTGAAAAAATTGGAGAAATTTCTTCTGATCAGAAATAAGTCAGTAAATTTTTTTTGGTTATCGCAGGTTAAATGAACATAATGTTCTTTTTTGTTTCCCGTAACATCTGTGTGCTCTTAAAATAATTATTAAACAATTTCTGGGTTTTGTACACTAAGCTTACATAAAACTCTACGAACCACAGCCGCTGGTCAGGTACTGACTAAGTGCCTGTCCAGTGCCTTGAAGACAGGGGTCTATTTTGTAATTTCCCCCCTTATGTATGCTGGGAGGCAGTTTAACAGTCTTGGGCCCCTGACGGTTTCTGTATTGCTCTTAGAGTACTCGTGGTTTCCCCTGCTTTTCATTGGGGGATGTCTTCAGTCTTGGGGTAGCGATTTAGTAGATTGAATTAGACGAGGAATGTGGATAAAACTCGCTAAACAAACTCCCATAAAGAACTCCATAGAAGAACTTCATTCACAAATTTCACGAACTTCATACAAAAACTGACTTTACAAACTCTATACAAACGAACTTACTATACAAACTCCCTACAAAACTACTTACACTAATTGACAACATCAACTCAGTTCACAAAACTGCATATACAAACTTGGGCTCTCCATTCATGATAAAGACTGACCAATATCAGAAACCAGTGATATCAGTCAATATATAGTCGCGGCCATGTAAACACACACACACACCACACAACACACACACGAGGTGAGCAGAGACGGGACATCTTTTGATAACTTCAGTCTATTAATCAAAGTTAATTACCCATTGTTAGAGTTATGGACGAGGAGGAGAATCTCGAGCACAAAGGAAATGATTTAAATTTCTTGAACCTTAACATAATTACTTTGAATTATTCATACAGGTATTACTGTCTCACAGGATTGTTTTTTCCATTATTAATTACAGCTGCCATGAATTACTCGTTGGGTAAATACATCTTCTTAATATTAATTATTTCATGAGCCATGTTTTTTAAATTTAAACTTTTCATTTTTCTTTACTCTTCTCGAACTTAGAACTCAAATACTTCGAGAACACATGAATTATACTATTGTTTACGTCCCCTGATCATCATAAGAGCCCCTGACTAACAATTCTTTCTCAGGGTCTGGTACCCTTGGCCAGTTATACTCTGTTGTTAACATAAATATGATAAACTTCGAAAAAATACATTTATAGCATTTCAATGCACTTGTCTCCAGGGCTTGATTTCTGGAAGGTCACACGTGTTAACAAATGCACAGTATCGCTTGCACTAACACTCACTGTATTTTGGAAAACGATTTTAGATTTAGGGTGAGATCCAAGAGGGCCCTTGGGTTTCCCGTTTTAAGGAGACAGCGGAATGATAATTGGTTTGACCATCCCTCTCCGTGAATATAATAGTAATACATAAGGTCAAAGGCATAATAGGCAGGAAGTGAATATTTAATTTATGTTTACTAATAGGTCACAGTAAGTGAGCTGCGACAAGCGCGCTTCTGATACAGATGCAGTTATCTAGTTGATACTCAGAGAGGCAGATAAAACACAACCCTCATCTTTGTCATGCTTTGCTCGACACAAACATGGAGATGAAAGTTGCCTCAGTAGCAGACGTTGAGAAGTTAGTCAGGTAACATGGTCTTTTACTGGGCAACGGAATGCATTTTGTTCATCGTGGGAAATTTCAGCTGCTACTATAGGGAAAAAATGAACTCGCAACGAGTGCAAATACAAAACGCTATAAGAGACTTAACAGACGAAGAAACAAGAGAAAAGTTCGATGATAACCCGGGCTTGGGAACTAAGCTCATTGTTTTGGCGTCCTTCTCTCCTACCGAAAATTAAAGTGGGGGGGAGACCCCGTGGCCTGGCTGGCAAAGCTCTGGCTTCACACACGGGGGCCCAGGTTCGATTCCCGGCGGGGTAGAAGCATTTCGACGCGTTTTTTTTACCCTGTTGTCCTGTTCACCTAGCAGCAAGTAGGTACCTGGGTGTTAGTCCATGGTGTGGGTCGCACCCTGGGGGACAAGATTGAGGACTCCAGTGGAAATAAGAAAGTCCTCGATGACACACTGCCTTTCTTGGGGTTTTCCTGGTAGCTAACCCTGCGGAGTTAAAAATCCCAACGAAATTTTAAGTGTAATTTTAAAAGATGCAGAGTATAAAATAGATTATGAACAAGACAAGAACACTGAATGTCCTTACAAGACTTTACAATGTTTACTACACAATTTTTTACTTTTTTTTTCTTACACCATCATCACTCATTACAGGATATTTTCCCAAACACTGAAATTTGACCCAAGCTTTCATACGTTTTCATAATCTCCTTATGTGTCCAATAAGGCAGTCTAGAAAAATATTAAAATTATTATTTTTGAATTGGTTTTCTGAAAAAGTTTTCCCCTTTTCTCGCTATTTATTTCGTCTGCAAGCCTCTAAACTTTAGTTTTTTTCTGACATTTAGGCTGGGATACCGGGTGCTTCCAGTACAACCCACTTATATTATTCCCCTCCCCTGGCTTCTAAGTCTCACAGTACGTCTTCTTAAAGGTGTTTGGATTTTTCCTCTACCACTTAAACTCTCGACCCGTTCCATTTCCCTGAAAAACAAAAGCAGGCGAAAAAATATTTCCCTAACATCCCGATAAACTTATCTAAATTTTCTCAATTTCCAGCTGTTTTGCCCCGTTCCGGGGGACCTAACAAAATTCGGGGTCTTCCAGTGTCATCGGGTTTGGGTTTCTTTAACCTCCCTAAATGGGACATACCCCTTGGGCTCTAAAAAAAACCCTTGTGCAAATTTTTTGCACTTTCAAATTTTCCCTTTACTTTCTTGACTAGGTGGGTTTCAAAACTGGGGCGGGGACTCCAATAAGGGCCTTACGAAACACAAATGTACGTGTCTTTAACTGACTCCTTATTTTCATGATAAAACGAAATTTTCTTGGGTTTTGCCAATCCCCCATACCCTGCAGCATTTAAATTTGGTTGATGTGCGCCTCAGGTGTGTGTGTGGGGTTTTGTGGGTGTGTGTGTGTGTGTGTGTGTGTGGGGTGTGTGCGTGTGCGTGCTGGGGGCGTGCGCGGGCGTGAGTATTGAGTCTGAAACTTCTCTCTCCCACACACAAACACATAAATTTTTGTCGTACATATACAGAAAAAAATTCATAACAAGGGGATTTTTCATAAACTTTTATTTTTTCCAAAAAAATTTTATAAATTTTTTTTGTGTGCAGGAAAGGTTCAGAGGCGCCAAAAAACATAAAGAAACAATGTACTTTTTTTTTATATATTTTCCTCCCCGGAATTTTTTTATTTTTTTTTTTGTGTGTATTTTTTTCCTGGGGGGGTTTTCCCGTGTTCTATAATAATAATTGAGTTTTTTTTAAGTTTTTTTAAATTACTTAAAGGGTTTCCAAAAATATCCGTTTCTTTTGTTTTAATTTTTTTTTTGCCGGGCCCCCTCTTTTTTTTCGAAGAAATATTTTCATTCCCTTTTTAATTCTGCCCGTTTTTTTCTTTCAGTGTGTAAACAGGGTTTTTTTTTTTTTTCATTAAAGGGAAGCGAAAAAAACCCCGGGAAGGATCGGCGCATTAATTTGTTTTATTTCCTTCCGTTTTGTTATTTCTTTTTTAAATTCATTTTTTAATAGGTGGGGTTAAATTTAAATTTCTACTTTTTTTTAAAGAAAATTAATACGAGAAATAACTAGAGCAGGCCTCTTCGATAAGTATTAAACGTTCCCCTGTTTGGATATTTTAATTAGAAGTACTTTTGTTTTAATTTTTGGGTTATAGGGAAATCCAAATTTTTCTTTTTAAATTTTTTCAATTTTAAAAAAAATATTTTTAAAAAATTAAAAATTTTTTTTTTTTTGAAGATTGTAAAACTTTTAAAAATTTTTAAAAAAGATAATGGAGAAAAAAAAAGTTTTTTTTTGAAAAAGGTTGGGGTTTTTGACCCAAAGGGTGCAACTTCGAAAATTTAAAAAAATGTTTTTGGTTTTGGTAAATTTTTAAAAACAATACCCCCCCGGCCAGGAAAGGAAAAGGGGGCTCCCTTTTACTTAAATTTGGTGTTATTAAAAAAATGGTAATTTTTTTTTGAAATGGGATTTTTTTTTGCATTAGCCTGGGAATTTTCCGGAACCCAAAAAGGCTTTTTCCCCTCCAAAAAAACCAAAGGGGGGTCCTTTTTTTTAAAAAAAAAGAAAAAAAATTTTTTAAAATTTAAAAATTTTTTTGGGTTTAAAACCAAATTTGGGGCCTTTTGGTTGGGAAAAAAGAAAATTTGGAAAGGGGGTTTTTTAAAAATTTTTTGGGGGAATTGTAAAAAAATTTTTTAAGGTTTTTTTAACTTTGGCGAATTTTTTTCGGGAAAAAATTTTAAAAATAAGGGGGAAAAATTATATCAAAAAGGGTTTTTTTAAGTTTTTAAAAAAATTTGTTCCCTGAAAAAATTGGAGAAAATTTTTCTTCGAAAGAAAATTTTTGAAACTTTTTTTGGGGTTTTTGGGGAAGGTTAAATGAAAAAATTTTTTTAGGGGGGGGTAAAATTTTTTTGGGTTTAAGATAATTAATTTTTTTTTAATGTTTTATTTAATTAAGTTAAATTTAAAAATACAAACCAAAAACCCGGGGTGGGTACTAAAAAGTCCCTTATTTTGGACGGGGGTTAGTAATCCCCCCTTATGAAAGGCTGGGGGGGCCATTTTAAAAAATTTTGGCCCCTCCGGTTACTGTTTGCCCTCTTAGAGAAACCTCGTGGTTCCCCTTTTTTCCCAATTTGGGGGATGCCCCTTCAGTTTTGGGGGTACCCGTTTTTAGAAATTTGGGAATTAGACGAGGAAATTTGGATAAAAACTCCGCAAACAAAAACCCTCCATAAAGAACTCCCATAAAAGAACTTCTTTCAAAAATTAAACACGAATTTTCAACAAAGGGACTTCACAAACTCTAACAAAACAAAATTTTACATACAAACTCCCATACAAAACAACTTACACAAATTTTGCCCAACATAAAAACTCATTTTCAAAAACTGAAATATACAAACTTGACTCCCCCATTCTTTAGTATGACATGACAATATCAAAAACCAGTGTTTATCACCCAATTTATTTTAGCCGGGGCCCAAATTAACAAAACACACACACACACACACACACACACCCCACACACACACCCACACACACACACACACACACAAAAACCCCCAACACACACACACCCCAAAACGGGGTGAGCAGAGACGGTAAAATTTTTTTGATAACCAGTCTTTTTAATCAAAGTTAATTCCCAAATTTGTTAAGTTAGGACGAGGGGGAAAATTTCTCGAGAAAAAAAGGGGAAATGAATTAATTACTTAAACCCTTTAACATAATTATTTTAAAATTATTCATACAGGAAATTACTGCCCTCCCCAAGGTTTTGTTTATCCCATTATTAATTACAGCTCCCCATGAATTACCCCGGGGGGGTTTAAATACTTCTTTTTAAATTAATTATTTAAATGACCCAAATTTTTTTTAATTAATTTTTTCATTTTTTTTTACCTTTTTCGAACTTAGAAACCAAAAAAACTTCGAGAAAAACATGAATTATACTATGTTTTAAAGGGTCCCCATAATAAACAAAGAGCCCATGATTTAACAATTTTTTTCTCATGTCTTGGACCCGGGGCCTTTAAACTCTGTTTTTTAAAACATAAATAGAAAATTTTTCAAAAAAATTTACTTTTAAATAGCATTTCAAATGCCCCCTTGTCTCCGGGGGCCCTTAATTCTCGGGGGTTCCCCCAAACGTTTAACAAATGCTCAGAAACGCTTGCACTAACACTCACTGAAATTTTGGAAAACGTTTTTTTGGGAATTTGGGTTAAAATCCAAGGGGCCCTTTGGGTTTTTCCTTTTTAAATAAAGGGGGCCCGGCGGAATGATAATTTTTTTTGCCCATCCCTCCCGTGAATAAAAATAGTAATACATAAGGTAAAAGGGCAAAATAGGCAGGAATTAATTTTTAATTTATTTTTACAAATGGGCCACAGTAAGTCCGCGAAAAAGCGCCCCTTCTGTTTACAGATGCAGTTATCTAGTTGAAAACTCAAGCGGGCCAGATAAAACACAACCCCATCTTTGCATGCTTTCTGGGACACAAACAAAGATGAAAGTTCCCTCAGTGGGGCAGACGTTGAGAATTAGTCGGGGAAAACATGGTTTTTTTAAACTGGGCAAGGGAATCATTTTTTTCCCTCTGTGGTAAATTTTTAGCTGCTCCAAAAGGGAAAAAATGAACTCGCAACGAGGCAAGATAAAAACGCGATAAAAGGGATTTAAACCCAGATCGAAAAAAACAAGAGAAAAGTTCGAGGGATAATCCCGGGCTTGGGAACAAGCTAAATTGTGGGGCTTTCCTTCCTCCTCCCGAAAATTAAAGGGGGGGGGAGCCCCCCGTGGCCGGGCTGGCAAAAGTCTGGTTCACACACGGGGGGCCCAGGTTCAAACCCCGGGGCGGGGTAAAAGCATTTCGACGCTTTTTTCTTACACCGGGTTGCCCCTTTTCACCCTGGGCAGCAAGTAGGTCCCCGGGTTTTAAATCCACTGGTGTGGGTCGCCCCCTTTGGGGGGCCAAATTGAGGCCCTCCAGTGGAAATAAGAAAGTCCTCGATGAAAAAACTCCTTTTTTTTTTTTGGTTTTTCCTGGGGGGCTAACGCCCCCCGGAGTTAAAAAACCCAAGAAATTTTAATTTTAAATTTTAAAAAAGCAAGTATAGAATTTAAATTTCTGAAAAAAACAAAACACTGAATGGGCCTTACAAGACTTTTCAATGTCCTTTTCTACCAGATTTTTTACTTTTTTTTTTCTTACAACCCCCCCCACTCCCTTTCCGGATAATTTTCCCCCAAAAAAACTGAAAATTTTACCCAAGCTTTCCCAAATGTTTCCCTAAATTTTCCTTAAAGTGCCAATAAGGCAGTCCCCAAAAAATATTAAAATTAATTAATTTTTTTAATTGGTTTTTTTGAAATTTTTGTTTTCCCCATTTTCTCGCTATTTTTTTCGTCTGCAAGCCTCTAAACTTTTGTTTTTTTCCCGACATTGAGGCTGGCCCAAAAAGATGCTTCCAGTAACCAAAACTTTCCCCTTATATTATTAAACCTTTCCCCATTTTTCCCCAAATAAATAGGATCCCTTTAACTTTCCCCCAAATTTTTAAAACCCTGTTCCCTTTTTCGAACTTCTGCATTTAAAACTTTTTTAAATTTTTGTACTCAATGGGTTAGAACCTCCAGCCAAACTAAAGCCAAAATGACCTACTTTGATTTGATTTCATGAAGATAAGAATTCCCCGGGAAAAAATTTTCAGACAGCGGTCTTAAAACAACCCTGGCTGACCAACGTGTTCACACAATTTATATAAAGGGGCAACCCATAGTTTTTTTGGTTAAAATTTTTAATATTAAAACATATTTCGCTGCCTTTTCCCCCCCCCCCCTTAACAAACGCCCCTGCTTAAAAAGGGTAACGTTTGGGGGCACAGCAAGGTAAGAACTACTAGCGAAGAAAGGAGAAAAATAGGATTAAAGCACTTTCAAAGAGAAAACGCTAGTAATAAATTTTTCTTTAAAAAACATTTGTGCCCCCTCTCGTTTAAAAATAATTTTTTTTAGGGAGGGAGAAACCCGACTAAAACAATATAGAGGCATTAAATTTTTTTTTCCCAAATTTTATAAACAAAGTTTAAAAATTTTGTTTACTGAGTTTTGTATTTTGGGGTCCCGCCAAAACCGCGAAAATTGTTTTAGGGGAGGGCAAAAACATGTGTTTTTTGGGTAGGGCATAACATGTGTTTTAGGGTATGATTCGTAAAATCAAGGAAAAAAATTTAAATGGAGTGAGAGAGCAACCCCATTTATGAGCTTTAGGTGCCACAGGCCCAAAAAAAAAAACACTGGGCACATTTGTGATCCACGACTCCCTTTTAAACTTCCACCATAATATAATAAATTTTGTTTCAACAAAGATAAGTCTTTAAGGGAAAAAAAGACAAATTTTTAGAAAGAAGTTTTCTCCCGCAAACAGCACTAGAATGTTCGAAACAGTTAGTTTTCTAGGAAAAAACTGGGGCCCCGGGTTTGGGTAGAGCAACTGTTGGGAAACAGGGGGCCCCAGGTAATTTTTTTGAATATTAAAATCCCCTCCCCGGACAGTGAGCCCCGTTCCACTGTAATTTAAAATTAAATGTTGCATGTTTTTTTAAACCCTGGACACGCTTTGCATAAAGATTCTTTCCAAAAATCGGGAAATTTTTTTTATAACTGGGAAAATTTTTCAATGAAAATTTATGGAAAGTACATTTTTGGTATCAAAAACGGCTATTCTAGATCTCCCTCTTCTCGGAAAAAATTAACCCCCCCTTTGATGGGTTTTATGGGGGGCTATAAACCCAAAACCCTTGTTGCTTAGGGGATTTACTTAAATGGGGGGCACCAAAACGTTTTTCCCAGCCGGAAAAATATTTGCCCCCCTTTCCGTTAAAATACTGCTATTTTTGGATTAAAAATTCCCCTTTTTTTTTTGAAACGCTTGAAGAAAAGAATATCTAGTCCGGTCGAAGTGCAGGACCCCTTTCCGCACTCCGGCAATGACGGGAAAGGGGAGAATTCTTTTGTTTCTTGTGCAGGGTTGCTCACGTTGTGACAACACAGGATTCCCTTGCATTTTGTCTTTCCTTCCCACGCTTTAATCCTTGAAGATAGGATTAGGAAAAGGAACATTTTTTTTTTTCCTTGACTGGGAAGTCGAGATACAACTTGCCATCCCAGTGCATGAGAGGATCGTGTTTAGAAACAAAATATGGGTTCCTTCTTTTCGACGAATGTTGTTCGACGATGGAGAGTTTAGCTGGGGGAGACTAAGCTTGAAACCGCCTGAGAAAAAAATTATGCAAAATTGCAGTCTGTCAGTTTGGTTTAATCCTTTAGACTAAATCAAGAGTGACGATTTTCCAGAGTCTGCGAATGAACGTTTTTTCATCGATTCGCCAGCGGGGATAGGCAGGTTTTTCCGGGGCCTTTGGGTTCTAAAAAGCCCTGGAAGAGGGGGAAAAGCCCATCGGATTGGTGCGTTGATCTTTCCGGGGGGTTTTCCCTTTCCCGACTACTTTAAGAGCTCCATTTTTTAACGCTTGCATTTATTCCTTACAACCACTTTTTTATCGACCCCAACCTGCTCCGCGCCCCCCTTGCCCCCGCAACAGAGGGAATGCTTTACCCCCCTCACAAGATCATGTCAAGGGGTTGGCATGGGTAAAGTCGGAGAGGTCTTCATTTATCAGGAAGCTTGCTTTTTTTTCCGAGCTCGGTTTGCATCCATATTTTGCTCTGCCAATTTCCCTCATTTTTCTAAAAAAAATTTCAAATTTCTTTGGGGTTTTACGGCTAAGAAAGGGAGCATACAACCTTTATTCTCACCCATGAACTGAGAAAAGCACAGCTTTTTCACTACGAGAAAGACAGGGCCAGAAACAGAATTAAAGAGCACTATATTTACGGGATCAAAACAACTGTTAAAACATGGAATGAATGTTGGGTGGACCAAAATTTTCCGCACGTTCAGGATTGGGAATAAAGATATTAAACGTGTCACATTACCCTCGTTTTCCCCCC
>NC_069428.1:23157064-23200770 GCF_026875155.1 Cherax quadricarinatus | reverse complement strand
AATATACAAAAAACCCCAACCACAGGAAAAAGGAACCTTTAGGACAATGTTTTTGGTCTGACCTGGACCATTAATTAATGGTCCAAGTCAGACTGGATTGCTGTCATAAGTTTCTTTCTCGAATATGCAGGTTACAGTAGGGCCCCACTTATACGGCAGGTTAGGTTCCAGGCTACTTCCGGAAAGCAGAACTCCATTTTTTTCCACTTATAAATGCATATAAATGCCACATAACAAGTTTACACTAACATATATTAAGTTAGCAATAGAACTAGGTATGAAAAAAGCAATGAAAAGTAAAATACACATGCAGTACACTCATTTAACTCAAAATATTTGTATTCTTAATGCAAGGCAAAAGGTGAGTGTAGTATTTACTGTAAGAAGTTAGATGTGGTAGCCCTCGTGGCCACCCTCACCCACACATAATATACTATGACGATGCTTAAAGCTCATTAGAGTGATAAAATGCATATACAGTACACTCATTACTTACCTTAAAATATTTGTAGTCTTAATGTAGGGTGAAAGGTGAAAAGTATTTATTTGTAGAAAGTCGTGTGGTAGTGTATTGAAGCCAGCCTCGCCACCCCGCCCACTATGTAAACCAACAGATGAAGCGTCTGGTTATGGGTCATAAACATTCATACAAACACCTTACATTGTGTACAAGTTGTCTCCACATTGGTACAGTAGAATAAATAAAGACCAACACTTCCATTCTTATGTAATTTTTAGAAGAAATGATGCTCTGACAAATTATTATTATTACAAATTATTATTATTACAAGTTGTTATTATTACAAGTTATTATTATTACAAATTATTAGTTTTTTTTTTTCTATTTTTTTCAACAAGTCGGTCGTCTCCCACCGAGGCAGGGTGACCCAAAAAAGAATGAAAATCCCCAAAAAGAAAATACTTTCATCATCATTCAACACTTTTACCACACTCACACATTATCACTGCTTTTGCAGAGGTGCTCAGAATACAACAGCTTAGCAGCATATACGTATTAAAGATACACAACATATCCCTCCAAACTGCCAATATCCCAAACCCTCCTTTAAAGTGCAGGCATTGTACTTCCCATTTCCAGGACTCAAGTCCGACTATATGAAAATAACCAGTTTCCCTGAATCCCTTCACTAATATTACCCTGCTCACACTCCAACAGATCGTCAGGTCCCAAGTATCATTCGTCTCCATTCACTCCTGTCTAACACGCTCATGCACGCTTGCTGGAAGTCCAAGCCCCTCGCCCACAAAACCTCCTTTACCCCCTCTTTCCAACCCTTTCGAGGACGACCCCTACCCCTCTTTCCTTCCCCTATAGATTTATATGCTTTCCATGTCATTCTACTTTGATCCATTCTCTCTAAATGACCAAACCACCTCAACAACCCCTCTTCTGCCCTCTGACTAATGCTTTTATTAACTCCACACCTTCTCCTAATTTCCACACTCCGAATTTTCTGCATAATATTTACACCACACATTGCCCTTAGACAGGACATCTCCCCTGCTTCCAACCGTCTCCTCGCTGCTGCATTTACCACCAAGCTTCACATCCATATAAGAGTGTTGGTACTACTATACTTTCATACAAGTTATTATTATTACAAGTTATTTGGATTTTCATAGGTAGTAGGTTGGTAGACAGCAACCGCCCAGGGAGGTACTACCGTCCTGCCAAGTGCGTGTACAACGAAACCTGTAATTGTTTTACATGGTGGTAGGATTGCTGGTGTCTTTTGTCTGTCTCATAAACATGCAAGATTTCAGGTATGTCTTGTTACTTCTACTTGCACTTAGGTCACACTACACACACATGTACAAGCATATATGTATACACACCCCTCTAGGTATTCTTCTATTTTCTTTCTAGTTCTTGTTCTTGTTTATTTCCTCTTATCTCCAGGGGGAAGTGAAACAAAATTTTTCTCCGTAACCCGCTGTTGTAAGAGGCGACAAATGCCGGGGAAAGGGGGTAGTAACCCTTCCCCCATATAAATTACAAAATTTTAAAGAGAAACTTTCGTTTTTTTTTTGGGGCCCACCCGTTGTGGGTAGGGCCCCGGTGTGTTGAAAGAAAAAAGACTTCCATTTTATGAAATTTTTAGAAAAAATGATGCCTGAAAAATTTTATTAAAAATTATTATTTTACGTTGTTAATTACAAGTTATTTTATTACAATTATTTTATTAAAGTTTTTATTATTACAATTTATTATTAAAAGTTATTTGGATTTTCTAGGTAAGGTTTGGGAAAACAGAACCGCCCGGGGAGGTACTACCGCCCTCCCAAGTGAGTGTAAAACGAAAGCTGAAATTTGTTTTACGAGGGTGGATTGTGGTTGTCTTTTTTCTGTTTCAAAAAACATAAAGTTTTTCAGGTCGTCTTGCTATTCTACTTTTATTAGGCACACTACACAAAAATTTACAAGAATTATTACATACCCCTAGGGTTTTCTTCTATTTTCTTCTAGTTCTTGTTCTTGTCTATTTTCTTTTTATCCCTGGGGAAGTGGAACAGAATTCTTCCCCCTAACATGGTTTTTGAAGAGGATATAAAAAGCCCGGAAAGGGGCTAGTAACTTTCTCCCGTGTATATTACTAAATTTAAAAGGCGAACTTTCGTTTTTTCCTTTTGGGCCCCCCACCTCGGTGGGGAAAAGCTGGTGCGTTGAAAAAAAGTTTGGTTTTGTAATGCCTTCGAAGAGTACCTCAAAGGAGACTTAAGAAAAGTGACAGCTCTGGTTTTAGGAGGGTTTTTGACCCCCCGAATGTGCACAAGTAAATTTAAAGTATATTTCCTTTTCATATAAATTTTTTATTGCTTATATTTTCAATAATGCAAATCATAAATATATTGCTTTTAAATTTTATTTGACTTAGTTACTTTTATTAGGGAGGATGTAACATATATATATTATTCAGGCTCATAGTTCAAGTCTTTTTGTTTAAATACTGTAATTATTGCCCTTGCCCCTTTCCCCCGCCCCGGGTTCTCCTTTGTTGCGGACGCAACTGTCCCCGGGGCAATCACAGACGATGGGGGGTTTCAACCTCCTGGAGTGTCAGCTGGGTAGACTCTCTTGGGGGTTGAGTTTCCCGCAAGAGGCCTAACTCTCCCTTATTTGGCCCCTTTTTGGGAAAATCGTTTGTCGCTTTCTTGTTTTGGGGTTTTAAATCTGTCACGAAAATTGTTAGACTTAGGATTTTCGAGTTGTACGGGTTGTGTGTCCAAAGCACTTGGGCAAAATCAGGTCCCGACTGTATTTTTGACCAAAATTTTTATGGGATCTGTGGCTTACATTCGGGGATTTTCTAATGCTGAACTTTGATTCGTAGTTGGGGGTTTTTGCTTTTTGGAGGATCTGTGATGGTCCCTACTTAGTGTCGTATTTATTTCCCTTGATCCTAATTGTGTCGCATTGCTTGTTATATTGCTATTGGGCTTAGCAGTCGTTTTTTTTGTTCAAGAAGCTTTCTGATTGCCAGTGGTCAAGAAGTTAGTTGTGTGAGGACTTTGTTACTAGTTTAAGTTAGCGAGTCTTGAACATAGCGAAATACTTAGAGCATTACACACACACACACACAAACTTATTTTTATATATTTTATTTTATGTGGAGTAAAAAAAAAGATTGGGTTGAAAAGTGGGTTAAAATAAGTGTGTATGCACCTGGAGAAGAGAGAAGTGAGAAGGGGGAGAGAGATTTTAAAAGTTGAGTGAAAGCGGGGGGAGTTTTGAATCAGTGTGAGATAATGGTGGTTGGGATATCAATGCTAAAGTGGGTAAAAAAGTTATGGAGGGAGAAATAAAGGGGGACAACCATTACGAAACCACAAACTATTGTTAACTAGAGCAGTTGATGAAGAGCTTATTTTTAACCTGATTGTCTCTTACGGTATATATTTTTCTACAACAGTTTACTCTGACAAATGGTACAGACTCAGATGCAACAATAATGTGACCCTTTATTTACAAAGTTTTTGGCCCATGCAGAGTGGCTTCTTAAGTCACTTGAAAGTGCTTTTTATCATGGGTGAAAAGCTGCTAATCAAGGATTGCAATTGTACTGTCATTGTGTCTTTTATCTACCATGTTGGTATTATGTACTTTCTCTACTCGTCATAAGTTTGGTTCTAACACCAAAAGTGATAGAGACATTCTTGAAGGAGTTGCTTTACAGTACAGGAACACCACAGTTGATCTGATATTGTTGGGGCCTAAAGCCTTTGTAGTAGGCAGTTTTACAGTAGAAAGGCAACAAAAAAAAATTATAATGATTAACAAATCAATCATAGTCTTGCTATTATCAGGTCTTTCATCTACATTATTCTAAAGATAAGCCCTTTCCATGTGGTAATTTGTGGTCTTTGATTGCCTTGTCCTGGAACATCATAAGCTATATTTAACTTTGTCAAGGTTTCCACAGTAACATTTTCCATGCAGATGACCCACATTGAACTCTTTAACAACTTACCTGGAAATTGAGTTTGCTGCTGTTTTTGTGGGTAAAAACAATTCTTGGTGATTAGATAGAGATTATGGTGTTGGACCCATAATGACACATGAATTAAATTGGATTACATGCATTGCTCCAAATTAAACTACGAGTTAAATAACTATTTTGGTTTTGACTCAAATATTTGCAGTCCCACTTTGCAGGTTTTTAGATTTGGGAACATTACCTGCTTTTGTAAAGTTGAATATTGGGTTATCATAGAGTGATATGGTTGTGCCTTGGCCTGCCGTTAGTATGCAGTAGAATGTATTTTGGCCAGTACAAACATTTACTGGGATGCTCAGCCATTTTTGGTCCAACAGTTTCAATATCTCTAGTGGTTTACATTCCATATACATTTCTATTAAGCCCTTTCTTATTGGTGTACTGTGTTGGTCTACCAAGGTTTGGTGGTGGAGGAAGATGTTATATTCTTTAAATGTGTCCATTGCACTCATAGACCCGGGACATGTTGGGCTGTTGACAAGGGTACGAGTCACTTTATTAGGATGTACGTGACAAACAGCCCATTGAAGAAATCGTTAGACCCTCTGGTTATTCATTCCCCTGTATACTTAACTTGCTCACCTTCGATGTTTCCCTCTCTCTCATATCCACTTTCCAATTTCCTCAAAGACGTTGATTCCACGAGGAAATATGATTTAAATTCAGCTAATTGGTTTTCATAAAGCCCTTCATGTGGTTTCCTTGCTCAACGTCAAAATTAAGTAATTTTCCCAAAAAAAAGCATCTTTTTTTAACTTGAAATAAACACATTGAAATGCTGAAGCCCCTTTTACCTTCAAAACCTCTTTATAGCCTCTCCAGCTCTTAGTATATCCTGACCACTACTTTCCAACCACCTCAGACTTATTTAAAAAAACCTTATTAAACCTATCTTGATCTGTCCTTCCTAAAGATAATATCTCAACAGTACCACCTTTGTTTACTGAGTTAACACAGTCTTGTAAATTTCATCACTTACTCACTTATTACAACTTACACTATGTTCACGCCACACACAGATCTCAAATATGGCACACAGGCTGCCTCAGCCTCTTGACAGCAGCATTCATTGACCAGGCACCACTGTTATTCCTAATACTGTAACATTATATTTTCTTTTTTTTTTTGCATCCATTGACAAACTTTTTTACCACAGACTCCACAGCACCAAACTATATCCTTTTCCTTGTTATTTCTACAATACAATCTTGTCATTCACAAACAGATCTGCTCACAATCCACCCAGATAAAATCTAACACTAGCTTTTCTCCCTCATGTATGGTATTTACTCTGGCTTGTTTTAAAATGTCTGGTAAGTGTGAGTTGTCACACTTAATAATTGGCAAAGTATCCTCCATTTTGTTCATTGCTTTTCTCCAGCACCATTTTTCTTTTAATTAATAAATAAAACACTTGAAAAATATCAACAATTACCTCATTTTAAACTGGTTGGGCAATGCGTATCGTAATGAAAATATCACCGCGTTCGTGGTCTTCACAGGGTATTAGAATTTACAATGCCGAGATTGAAACACTTCTGTGATCCTGACTGACAGACCCACAACAAGTTTATCAGGTCAGTAATATCTCAACTAAATATATACAGTATAATGACGGCAGGGCTTAGTCTTTTGGTGTTTATTATGTCTGTATTTTATAACTTTTCGATTTATACATTGGACAACCAAAAATTTGCTGCTTCTGCTGAGGTAAAAGTGCATGTTTTAGAGTCTAATTCCACCCATGTATGCTTGGTTTTGAATTGTGAAATTAAAACTATCCTAACTAGAAGAATTTTTAGTTGGTGAAAAAATCAATGAATTTTTCACTTATTTGAGTACTTCTGACCCACAAAAAAACAGAATGCAAAATAATATATTTATAGATGGGGTTTTGTAAAAGAAGTAAATGCTAGGGTGTTCTGGAGAAGGGGTTGGATTAAAATTATGGGGAATCAAATTTCAAATGTAATTGACACAGTACTTTTTTGCTGATAAACTGTGCTTAGGAAGATTCTAAAGGAAAAAAATTGCAAAGGTTAGTGGATGAGTTTGAGAATGTGTGTAAAAGGTAGAAAAGTTAAAGTGAACATAAAAAGAGTAAGGTGATGAGGGTACAAATGATTTAATAAAGAAAAATTGGGATATCAAATTGGGGGAGGAGGAGTATGGAAGAAGTGAAAGATTTCCATATACTTGGAGTTGACGTGTCGGCGGATGGATTTATGAAGGATGAGGTTAATCATAGAATTGATGAGGGAAAAAAGGTGAGTGGTGCGTTGAGGTATATTTGGAAGTCAAAAAACGTTATCTATTGAGGCAAAGAAGGGAAGTATGAAAGTATAGTAGTACAAACACTCTTATATGATGAGAAAGCATGGGTGTAAATGCAGCAGCGAGGAGACAGTTGAGGCAGTGGAGATGTCCTGTCTAAGGGCAAGATGTGTGTGTAAATATTATGCAGAAATTCAGGATGTGGAAATTTAGGAAAGGTGTGGAGTTTAATAAAAGCATTAGTCGAGAGGGCAGAAGAGGGGTTGTTGAGGTGGTTTGGTCATTTAGAGAGAATGGATCAAAGTAAATGACATGTAAGAGCAATAAAACTAAGGGGTGAAGGAAAGAGGGGTAGGGGTCGTCCTCGAAAGAAGGGTTGGAAAGATGGGTAAAGGAGGTTTTGTGGGCGAAGGGGCTTGGACTTTCCACAAGCGTGCATGAACATGTTAGAATAGGAGTTAATGGAGACAATGATACTTGGGGACCTGATGATCGTGGAGTGTGGAAGCAGGGTAATATTTAGTGAAGGATTCAGGGAAACCGGTTTATTTTTCATATAGTCGGACCTTAGTCCTGGAAATGGGAAGTACAGTGCCTGCACTTTAAAGGAGTGGTTTGGTATATGGCAGTTTGGAGGATATTAGTGAATCTTTAATACCGTATCTCCATTTCTAAACTGTTGTATTCTGAGCACCTACTGCAAAAGAGCAGTGATAATTGTGAGTGTGGTGAAAGGTTGAATGATGATGAAAAGTATTTTTTCTTTTTGGGGATTTTCATCTATTCTTTTTTGTTCACCCTGACCCTTCCACGGGGGAGACGACACTTGTTGAAAAAAAAAAAAAAAATAGTATTTTAAATGTTAATGTACCAGATGGTACTAAAACATTAATATGTGATATGTTCCTTCAGCACAATAATAACTGTACACAAGAGAGTGATTAATTATTATTATTTTGATTTTTAGGTATACTTTACTTTAGATCTTATACCTCTTAGACCTGTTATTAATAAATTTAATTAAATTTTAATTATGCTTTAGTTAGTAGCCAACCAGTTTTATAATCCTGAAGCTCTAATAATTATTATTGAATTCTAAAGGAAATTGGACCAGGATACTGACTAATTGTACTAAAGTCCCAGTAACCGATGCTGGATGCTAGTAAGGTCAGGTCCTTTCTTTCTAGTATTCCCTGGAGATCTCTATGCTTATTAGAAATCGCATTTATTTGTCACAGGAGGTAAAGTTCTAGCATGGATAGAAGCATGCTTACAACAGAAAGCAGAGGGTTCCATTATGTGGTCAAATCTGAGTGGGGATTAGTCCAGTAGTGGCATTCCACAAGGATCATTTTAAGGCCGCTCTTGTTCATACTTTACAATTAATTGACCCTTGATGAAGGATATGAGTGACAATGAGCAAATTTGCGTGATGATACAAAGATTAGCCATAGATTCATTCTGAGAAGGATAACCAATGAACTCCAGGAGGATTGGACAAATTAATGTCTTGATTTGAAAAATGGCAGATGGAAATTAAATTTGTGGATAAGTGAAAGGTACTAGTCCTTGCTAAAGAAAATAATCCTTGAAGCTATAAACTAGGTTGAAGTAGAGCTTGATCAAAAGAATTAAACAGACTTGGAAAGTTTTTATGGTAAGCAAAAATCTAAAGCCAAGACAGCAGTGCCTAAGTGGGTGCAACAAAGCTAACAGATTACTCGGATTTATCATCATAGTCCAAAAGTTATTTATAGCTCTATGCACACTAGTGAGGCCCTCATTTAGATTATGCCACTCCAGTTTTGGTCTCCTTATACAGTCTGGATAAATAGACACCATTGGGAACATACAGAGAAGAACGACTAAAATGATTACTGTGTAAGGAAACTCCCATACGAGATAGACTTAGAGGCCTTGAATCTCCACTCTGGAAGGCATGAATGAAGGGGATATATCATCGAAGTGAAAAAGTGGATGAATGGGCATAAACTAGGTAAAGTACTGAGGGTGTCGAACCAGTAAGAACCAGAAATAATCGGAATAAGTTTGGATAAATTTAGATTAGAAAGTACATAGGTATGCACTGGTTTTCGAAGACGAAACGAGTTGTGGATGCGTGGAACAATCATCCCAGTATGGTGATCGAGGCTAGAACCTTTGGGTAGCTATAAAAATAGATTGGACAAATAAATGCGTGGGATGGGCTGGGTTTTGAATATGTGTCTTGGTATGGGAGTGAATTCTCGTGTAGCCTTGGAATGTTAGGTCGTTTGAAAAGGACCTGCTTTGTATGGGCCAATAGGCCTTCTGCATTGTACCTCCATTCATATGTTCTTATGGTATTAATATTATAATCATAATAAAGAAATAAGTGCTCAAACCCACAAGGGTTGTGAAACTGCATATGTAAAGAGTGAAGTGCAAAATGAAAGGAATATTTTTATCTACAGTTTATCCTCCCAGTGTATGACTATAAAAACGAAATTTCTTCTTGACACACTCCTACAACGCCGCTTGATGTAAACAAATCTCACATGTCAATATTATTCTGTGGTATAAGTATAATGTTTATATGCTGTGTAACATTTCCACTTATCTAATATTTAAAGAAAATATCACAGAAGTATTAATGAAAAAGACTATAATAACATAAAATAAGACATTTAAAGTGCCCAAGAGAGCTTATTATTTACAATGGCTACATGAGTATGAGAGACTCTTAGCGATTTAATGTGTACCTGCATGCCCCAAGCAGAGTGTAGAAAGTATATTTAGGGTGACAGGTACACATAAATATAATTATCACAGTACATATAAAATATGCAATAACTTTAAAACAATTGACCTCTTCGGGGGGCTCCTTGGCGTGGTGAAGAGGCTCTTGGTCTGAGTAATTAGCCCCTGTCGGTTCCTTCTTCCTCGAGACCGAACCAAATTTAACCCCTCCAATCTCCCCTCCCCCTATCCCATCCTCCTCCCATTTTTCCATTCCTCCTCCTCCACACGAACCCCTCCCTTTTTGTTGCCCATCCACTTTTGACCTTTGGGATTTCTTCTGCCCACAGGCTCGCATGTTCCAAGGTAGGGGAAAGGAACACCGGGTCCATCCCATTCCGTTGAGGTTTTGGCGGTGGCGTAGTTTGCCATGGAAAATCTTGAATTTGCCTGGGGATTGTCCCGATCCCGCTCCCAGTATCCCCGGAGTATCTTTGGGTGTCTTTCGGGCACGGGTGTATTCTATGTAAGCCACCTTTTTCGGATCCGAGGGTGGTGTGCCGAAGGTGGTATGCTTTTGGGCTTATATCCGTCCGCCCTCTCTCTTTGTCCACCGATGTAGCACGCAGATGTGAGGTTTCAATCCCTCTTATTGCTGGTTTTACTGGCATTAAAGGGTAGGGTAATGGCACGGTTCCATGCTGCATCTTCTGCGCTACCAATCGGTGTAGAGGTCCCTCTTGGTGCGCTGAGTGGGAGATTTCCTTCCGACCTTTCATTCCTCCAGGGAACTTATTTCCTCCCTGCTCCCCCCCTTTTTTTTATTCTATTTTTTATTTTTATTTTTATTTTCTTCTTTCTTATAGTTTTTTCATAAAAAAAAAAAGCAAAGGAGTAACCTAACCCATGGGCAGCCCTGTCCATGAACCCCTACCCCCGGGCCCCTTCATTGAATACCGTGCAACCCCCCATCTGACCCCTGCCTTGTGTTTAGAACACACTCAATCGACACTCCTGATGCCCCTGATACCTCTTGCTGTGCTGTTCCACACCCTCTTCAGTACTGGAGCTTTTAACTGACTCCCTTCGTGCGATTTGTGTGAACTCTCTCCTCCGCACAACTCCTTTGACTATGCTCCGGCTTCTCCCCCTCTACGGTGTACGGCATTTTTTCGAATCGCCCGCCCATTTCCCACTCCGGAACCAACTCCGGTCCTACTTCCTAAATCCTAAACGCCAACGTCAATCTCCTGATGATGCTTCCTTCTTACCTTCCTCATTCTAACCGGAAAAGACCGACCATCTTTCGTCAAGCACTCCCTCTCCCACACACCTGCTCAAGTTTCGACCACACAAAGGTACTAAATTAATCTTTTTTTTTTTTTTTACAACCCTTTAAGACCGACTTCATCTTCTTCTGCTGCCTACATTCTGACCATAGTAATGCAAAGTCGCTCCTTCGTCCAAGTTGGCAGATATTATTTCAACTTCAAAGCTCACAAGAGTGGTAACGCGCATCGTCACTGTCCCAAATTCAACCCAAGCTCAAGATCTAATCACTCCTTATAATATCGATAACTACTCCTAACCCAGCTGTTGAACAAACATCTTTCTCATCAATTCTTAGTGGACTGTCATACTGTCAGGGGGCCACCATAACCATAGTCCAACAGAATTTCCAGTCATGTGGCGATGACTTTTTGAACATCTGGAACTCCATGATCGCCCAATCCTCAAAGTAGACACTTTAGTCCATCCTGCCCTGGGGCGGATAACGTTACCCTTGCAATGTGCTCGTTTAACTTTTGACAGCAAGCCGAGAACTCCCCGTCCTCAGTATATGGTCGCGGGACAATCGGTTTACAAGTTCGAAAGTGTGATACCTACACAACCACAACAATGTAGAAATTGCTGGCGTTTTTGTTCACCACCCCCCAGCGAAATGCAGACTATGCCGAAAGCCCAGTCTGTGGTGCCGAACAGACCATCTAATACATCTTGCAGTCAACCTCCCCAATCTGCCTTCATTGTAATGAAGCTCACCCTCGTACTCCCCCCCCCCCCGCCGTTGCCGAGTACTACTTAAATGAACTGAAATCCGTTGCCTTCAAAGAGGCAGAAGATCTCCCTCTATGCTATGCAGTTACTCATCTCCGCCTCCAGGGAGACTTAACCACAGTTTACTAATTCTCGTGTTTCCAAACATCCCCCCCATTCTGGGGTCCCATCTTCTGCAGCCACCTCCCTGTTTGTTACCCCCCCATAGCCACTATGCATCTAATCCTTTTGCTTCCTTGGCTCTGTGACGTCCCACTACAACCTCAGACTGTTTCTTCACATCTTCGCGTCCTTCCTCACAAGCACCCATATCGACAAGACCTCTACGACAACCTAATAACCCAAATCGCCCCTCTACTCGTCAAAGTCCAAAAAATCCACATTTGCTCAAATCTTCTTCTTTGCCCCTTCATTCCCTTCTTTCCACCTCCACACTTTACCTTCCAGTCTCTGTACCTAGTTCGTCTTCCCTCTCCCCTCGCTGCTCTATTACAAGTGTGGAGATTTCACCCTCCTCACTCCTCGTACTATGCCTTCCACCCCCCGTTCCCTCCTACAAGAGTCCCCTCTTCTGCCACCTCCCCAGGTTTCTGCCTCTTCTTCTGTGCCCCCCCCCCCACACTTCACTCCAGTCCCTTACACTCAATCCCTCCGCCCCCCTCTACTTTGGTACATGTCCATTACTGTCCCAATCTTACTCACCCTCCTCCTTCTAATCTCCAATATGGCTCCCATACATCTTTGAATTCAGAAACCACTGAAGCCCTTTCAGAATATATTGCAGAGACTAAACCTTCAATGACACTGAATCACTTCCCTGTTCCTCTCTTCCCTCCTCCCCTCCATCTTCAACGAACCCCATTCTACGCACGCTCCGTTCCTTCGCTACTTGAACGTCTTCCATGCCACCACACTTGACTTTTCTAACCCCCTCTAGTCCGTAGGTGCCTTTACCTACAGATTTCGCCTGATATTTTTCGCCTTCATAAACGCCAATCATGGCCTATTCAGTGGAATAGTCCGTGCCTTGTCATGGGTAATCGGGGTGAGCTTCGATGTTGCTTTCCAAAGGTTTATATATTCCCCTGTTGGTGCTTGCTTACAAGAACACAAAAGTTTACACTTCGGCTGTTTTCAACCACTCATGGCTGATAAAATATTGTATTCATTCGGATCCTTTCCCTCAATGGAACCTTTAATGAAAGTGCCCTTCATCTAACCACTGATAAACCACCGTACAGTCAACTATTTGTCCATACCTCGCAGCATTACACTGCAAGCCCGTATCCACAAGAATAAGTGGTTTACTAAATGTTTCTTTATACGTATCTCTCTCCTTCTCGATCATTTTCTATCCCAGAACTTGCCTTTTTTTTTCATCCTAAGCCACCACCACATCTGTTTACATGTGATTTTAAAATGCCCACCATCCCCTCTGGTGTGGTTTCATTGTGACTCACGTGGCATTCAGTTTGGAGTGCTTAGCTCGCCTCTCACCCCCTCCATGTATTAAAATACGGGTACTTTTCCCACCCATTTTGATCCTCGTACCTCAAACTCACCTCTTGCATCGATCTCATCATTCTGCTCTTCCTCCACTGCACAATAAGACTTCACCTGGACTGTTCTACCAGACTTACAGAACAGAGCGATCATTTTCCCGATCATTCCTTGACTTCTCCATACTATTTCAACCACCTTTCCTTAGCCCTTGCTGGCAATTTGATCGGGGCAAATGGGATCTTTACTCACACCTCACGGGCTTTTTAGTGAGGTTCCTTCTTCCTCCTCCATTGATGAGCTCCTACAACCGTCTCTCGACGTCATTTTATAATAACCGCAGCATCTCATTCTATAATACCCCAAAACCTCATCAGGGCATTTCTTCAGAGTGCGTGCCTTGGTGGTCTCCTGCTTGTGCTCCGTGCAGTACGTTTGAAACTTGCTGCATGGGGCAGGTACCAGTAACAAAAGAACCGCTGTCAGAGACTACTTGATTTAAGCAGAAGCCGTGCTATCGCTCGCCGAGTCATCCGTTAAGCTAAACGCAGCACATTGTTGGCGATGACTATGTTTCGCACCATCACCTCTACTTTCTTCAATGAGTGCAGTCTGGAAAAAGTGGGAAATTGAGTGGTAAATACACTCCTGACCCCAGCATCCTGTTCTACGAGTCGCTGGTGTTGATGTAGCAAACCCTCTCGACCGGAACGTTGCCATTGAACTTGGCACACATCTGGTCCGTATTTCCCGAGGGCTCCATCTAGGCCCTTCATTTCTTTCCTCAAAGTCTGCCAGAAGATAGTACCCATGGACTTTCTTCTCTCAGAGAAGAAACAGTAAATTGCCTTTTTTTTACACTTCACGAACCTGTAGGCAACGCTCTCAGCTTGCCGATCATTCGGCAGCTGGGCCTGACGACATTCATAGTCGTATGTTACAACATTTACATCCGTCATGCCCTTGTAGTCCTCCTTACACCTCTTTCAATCTTATTTGGGCACAAGGAGTTCTCCCCCAGCGTGGAAATCTGCCATTGTTCTCCTTTTTCCCGCAAACCGGGTACTACAGGACATGATCCTCCCACTATCGACCCATCGCTCTTACTAGTGCAGTTATGCAAAGTGGATGAACGTCTCCCGTTAAATCGACTGTATTAAATGTGGTATTTTAAGAGACCACACAAGAACAGTCCTCTCCGCTAGTCAATAATGGCTTTCGAAAGGGTCGTTCTACCATAGACCCCTTACTACGCTTGGATAACTAGTTCGTAATGCCTTTGCGAATAATCACGTACTCAGTTATTACCGATATTTTTTTACCTTTGGAGAAGAAAAGGCATATGACACAACTTGGAGGTATAATATTTTTGGTGGGTGGCCCATGGCCCATTCCTTAGGGCCTCCGAGGCATCAACCGTCCTTCCTAAGAACTTTTTTAAACGACAGACATTTCCGTGCTTCGGAGTCAATAATGTTCTTTTTTCCCCGGACTTCGTCCAAGCTGAAAGGTGTCCTCCGAGGGATGTATCTCTAAGCACAACACTTTTTCCTCCTTGCTATAAATGATTTGGCCTCTGTTTCTTCCACCCAATATTTGGTCATCACTCTATGTTGATGACTTCCGTCTATTGCTTGTGGCAGGGGCGCTGAACAGTCCATCTTATTGCAGTTTCCTTCTCTTCCAGCATGGCGGTCCGACCCCCTTGTTTCCACTTGGGCCACCACGCATGTGTTAAAATTTTCAAGCACCAAAAACTCACCAAAATTACATCCACTAGACGTCTCTGTTATCTTCCGGATCATCCTTTGTATCTCTATGGCACTCCCTTATCCCCGAACGTGATACAGTCAGGTTTCTAGCCTTCTCTTTGACCGTCGTTATCCTGAAACCCACAAAACCTCTCTGAAGGCAACTTCACAGCCGGCTTAAACCTTCTAAAACCCTTAGCTCATCTTTCCTGGGGACTATCGTCGAACCTCTGCTTCACCTACATTCAGCCCTCGTTTTATCAAAACTCGATTGATTGTGACCAGATTTATTCCGAGTCTCTCCTGCTACTCTCTCTAAGCGCTTAACTCTATCCATCACCAAGGATTAACGTTTTGTGCCTTGGTGCATTTCCGCTCTTTTTCCCTGTTTGAGAGCCCTCTATAACAGAAGCGAATGGTCATCCTTAGTCTGATCCCGGTGAGCCCATTGCCTTCGCTACTTATGTACGCTCTCAGCTTCTCAAACGATCTACACAATCCTTCCATTTATAGAAAGGCCACCGATATTAGAAAACATTCTTATTCTTTTCGCGCACCCCTGTTTGCTCCACCCTTTCTCTTTCGCCTACATTCACACTCTTGACTTCTTCTTGTCTCCCTTCAGTTACCACCTTTAATGTTCATGAAGCCAACTCACATTTCTCTACACCCCCCCCCCCTGGGAAGTTCCAGCTGTTCGGGTCTTTTCTTTCACACTCCCTTGCTCGAAAGCTCAACTGCCTACGGTGGCTTCCCGCTCTCATTTTTCTTGATCACTTTTCCACTCCCATTTCTCATGCCAACCTGCCCAGGGCTGTGTACACAGATGGCACTAAGTTACGAACGGCGTCGTAATCGCAGCAGTGGTTTCCAGACAGCGTCGTGCGGGGACATTTACTATCTTCGTCAGCTAGCAATTTTTTACTGCTGAACGGTATGCCTTCTTGCAGCACTTATTCATATCCCATCTATGCCTTAGTCTCATAATGTAGTATTCCTCCAGACACCCTAGTGCCTCTACAGGCCTTTCGAAAATTTATACATCTCATCCCCTAGTTCTCTCTCCGTAATCCAACATTTGGCTATGCAGTAATCTCTCTACCAAACATAAAGATATTGTTTTTTGTTGGGTCCCTGGTCATGGTCGACGTACAGGGCAATTGACAGGGTACACACACACCAGGTGGAGTCCACAGTGCCTAAGTGCTGCCCCCATCATCGATGACAGCCGACCCTCCCACCCCCAATCCAAACGCGGTGTTTCCAATGCTGGACTACATATATGCTGTCAATTATCTTACCCACCATCGCCAGCCGAAGGCAACAACGTTGGGCCAACTCCTGCTCGGTAACAAACTTCATTCTATTAAACCGAGCATAGGTTAACTGCCCGTCTTCTTGTATCAGTGCCGAGGTAGGGAGACCACACTGTCCCCCCGCCATTGCATTGTCACACTACGACTTACTCTGGGTACTCATTGAGAGGCAACCTGTTTCCTCTCTGAGAGCAGTGGTCAGTTTCCAGTATCGATTACCACATTCTGTTAGACTGCCCTCTCTATTCACAACGCGCATGCAGAATATACCATCCGAGGTTCGTCTTCCCGTTTCTACTACTTCTCTCTATTTTACCTTACCTTCTTGCTGATGGACCCTACCTTTAATAATTCCAGACTCCGCATCAATTGACTTCTTGACAACGACTGATTTACTCCTCCACACAGCACGGATGATACTTTTTACCGCACTCCCCCTCAGAGCCCATTCTAGTTCAGTCTCATGCTGCTGCCCTTTAAACCCTTTCACCATCCACTTGCCCCCCCGCTGTTAAATCCGAAACCTATTAACTCATACCCATCTCCGCTTTGCCACCTGATGGCCCTCCGCTTTCCTTCCTGCCCTGCAGCGCTGTATAGTCCTTGTGGCTTTAGCGCTCTTTTTGGATTATAATAATAATAATATTTAAAACAGCTTGAAATTTTATGGAAAGTTCCATACATAAAAGATATTGCTCACAGAAATGTACACACACCCAGGTGGGGCTCTCAGTATTGAAAGACCGCAATGCATAAGCAAATTTTTGGTCCAATATAAATTGCATATTAGTGGAACATCACAAAACAGGGCCCTACTGTTTTGTGTTTGACTTGAAAAGGGGCACACCTATGTGCCCTTTGAGAGTAGTGGTGAAAAATGTTACCAGTTACTCACGAAGCTAATATAGCAAGGCATGGATTACTTGTAGATTATAAACCTTGGAATGTTTAAGGAAACATTTGATATCCAAGGCCAGGGTTTGAGGATTCATTGCAACAGAGGGGTGCCCTAAAAAATTGCATTAATGCTGGTGCATGAACAATCATCACTGCTCATATATATCTCCTCTTGATAATTGATAGCATGTAATGCTAGGGATTGGTTTGGTAGACAGCAACTGCCCAGGAGGTACGTCCCGTCCATGCCCAATTGAGTGTAACACGAAAGCCGTATTTGTTTTAAACAAGAAGGTAGGATTGCTGGTGTCCTTTTTTTTTATCTGTCTCTATGAACATGCAAAATTTCAGGTACGTCTTGCTACTTCTACTTTTTACCACACAGGTCACACTACACATAACATTTACAAAGCGTATATATATCATACCCCTCTGGTATTCTTTTTTCTTTCGATTTTCTTTCTAGTTCTTTGTTTCTTGTATAATTCCTCTAATCGCTCCATGGGGAAGTGGAAGCAGGAATTCATCCTGTCCCGTAAGCCATCATGTTGTAAGAGGCGACTAAAATAAAAGAACATGGCCTGGAGCAAGGGGCTGTAAGCCCCTTACTTCCAGTATATATTACAAATTTTAAAGGAGAAACTTGTTTTATTTCTTTTGGGCCCACCCTGCCGTCGAGGATTAAAAACGGCCGGTGTGTTGAAATGAAAGAAAGAAGTAAAGCCTTTAAACAATTATGCCACTGTATTGCTCATCTCCTGATCCAAGCTTTGGTATTAAAGTGTTATTAGCAATTTAAAAAGCAAAGGATAATGAGACAGTAGCCTTAAAGAATTTATAACGATGAAGATATGGTGTACTGTGAGAAATTCAACAAAGAATTCATCATTAAAAATGCGTTAACCACGAACACAATCCTGGGACAAACATTCCTAGCTGCCTCTTTTGAAAAATGCTTTGGAATAAGAATATGGCCTGCTAGTAGGTTTCCATTAAAACAGTTCAGGACAATGACGTAATGGCTGAATTAATGAATTCAAGTCATTGATAATGCAGGAAATTATTCCGGTAAGTCATGATAGAATATCTGTACTGGTTAATTGACATCAATTTACTGTGTATGAAAACATAAACAAATAAACCACACACATAGTGAGAAAAACTTATTGAAGACGTTGTCATAAATTCTTTTGTCCTTCCTGTTTGTGTTTTATTTGTGTAAAGTTCCATTCAAAAGTAATTGTCTCTTTGTTTTTTATATGAAACCATTAGTGACAAAGGCATACTTCTAAGCCCAGATGCATGTTCAAGAGTAATTGTAATGACAGTGATGAGAAACTTGTTGAAAGTACACTGTATGATCCGTATATAGGGGTATCAGAAAGCATATCTTAATCTCAGAGTGGTTAATAAGTGGAATGACTGACAAAGTGGTGGAGGCAGACTCCATACATAATTTTAAGAATAGGCGTAATAGGGTCCACAAGGCTAGGAGAGTGAAAATCTGACAAGCAGGAAGTTAAGAGGAATGGACAGGCGGTAAAACACATCCCCTGCAACCCCATATAGGTGAGTACGGCTCCTGAACATTTGGCCGACAAACATTTGAATGAATGGACATTTCACCAAGTGGATATGTGGCCGAACTGGCATTCATCATCTAACCTAACCTAATTATCCATTCGGCCAGATGGCTGTTAGTGCAATATCCATTTGGTCAATTGTCCTTTGGTTAACTGTCTGTCGACCAAGTGTTTGTCGATCATCTGTCCAGCCATTGTGAGAACAGGTTTGGTGCATGTTTTTTAAATATAATAATAATAGCTGAAATTAAGAATTCATTTTTCAGTAAGTAACAAATTCACTGGTAACACATGATTAAGGAAATGTGTATCTAGCAGAGGTTGCATCAGTATATGAAACAGACTGCACTGACTTAATTAAGAAAGCACTAGCACAGGTGCCTGTAGTGGTTTTGATGAACTTAATTCTCAGTTCACTCCCATCTACTTACTCTACCCCAACACTGTGCCATACCTTGCATTACACATTGTTGGAATTTTTCTAATTCTATGATAGCTATGTATTGGTGAGATAAGAAATGTATATAATAAAGAGCAAAAAAAAAAAAATGAAAATACAAGGATAAAAAGGTCAGCTAGTGTCATTGAATGAATACTTTGGGTGTTTTTAAAAGGAGTTAAGACAGGTACTAACTCAACATAGTTTCTGTCATTCTTATCTAGGGAGATGGCAACAAGAGCAGATGCAGCCGTGCCAGTAAACTCCTGCTTAGATCCATCAGTGTATATAATTTGTGATAAGCGAGAAATTTCTTTTGGAGCTATTGCCTTTGCAAGTGATTTAGAGAAGAGATTACTAGTGATGAGCTTCTAGGGAGGAAAGAGAGAAAGAACACCTTGCAAATCTGCAAATTTGCTCTTCCATTAATATGTTACATATTTTGTTGCCAAACATTCTGTAAAAAATCCTAATTATAGCTTGTAAACTGAAATGGCTGGAAAAAATTTATGTTTGAAAAATTTTTCTTGCAGGTAATCTAAAGGGGTACTTGAGACCAGAGACAGCTCAGGGAATTTTTGTCAATTTTAAACGGTTGCTGGAATATAATCAGGGAAAGCTACCTTTTGCTTGTGCACAAGTAAGTGGATATATGCCCTAAATAAGCCTTAGCCAAGTTTAATGTTCTGTAATTAGCTGTTTAAGTTGGTAGGGAGTAGAGGTTGAGCTCTAGCTCTTTTATATTTGTTGGAACCCTTGTATGGAATTTCCTTCTGCTGTATTTTTGGTTAGCTTGTTTTACTTCTTTACTATGAAATTGAGGAAATTTCATCCTGATGTCTGTGATTCAGTTGGGTGTTCATTTTCCAATAACTTTCCCTCCTTGATCATATTCATGTATGTATGTTATGTATGTCATTTGTGTGCTTATGATTGTATGTTGTAAACATGTCTGCATGTTTGTTTGAATGTGTAAATATTTATCAATCAGTGGCAATTGCAGTGAAATCTGTTGTGATTTGAGTCCCATTAAGAGATGTTTTAGTTTTAATTTTTCCATAAAGTTTGCAGATTTTTCTGTAGACACCATTACGTAGACCACAAACTATTGTTAACTAGAGCAGTTGAGGAAGAGCTTATTTTACCTGATTGGCTCTTACGAGTATATATTTTTCTACAACAGTTACTCTGACATAATGGATACAGACTCAGATGCACTATAATGTGATCCTTTATTGACAATGTTTTGCCCATGCAGTGGCTTCTTAAGTCACTTGAAAGTGCTTTTATCATGGGTGAAAAGCTGCTAATAAAGGATTGCATTGTACTGCATTTGTGTCTTTTATCTACCATGTTGGTATTTTATGTACTTTCTCTACTCTGTCATAAGTTGGTTCTACACCAAAAGTGATAGGATTCATTCTTGAAGGTGTTGCTTTACAGTACAGGAACACCACAGTTGATCTGATATTGTTGGGGCCTAAAGCCTTTTGTAGTAGGCAGGTTTTACAGTAGAAAGGCAACAAAAAAAAATTAGGAAGATTACAAATCATCATAGTCTTGCTAGTATCAGGTCTTTCATCTACATTTTCTAAAGATAGAGCCCTTTCCATGTTGGTAAGTTTGTGGTCTTTATTGCTGTCCTGGACAGCATAAGCTATGATTTAACTTGTCAAGGTTTCCCTGTACATTTTCCATGCAGATGACCCACATATGAACTCTTTACACTTACCTGGAAATTGAGTTTGCTGCTGTTTTTGTGGGTAAAACATTTCTTTGGTGAGTAGATAGAGATTTGGTGTTGACCATACCTGAATTAATTGGATTGACATGCATTGCTCCATTTTAATCTACGAGTTATATACTATTTTGGTTTTGACTCAAATATTTGCAGTCCACACTTGCAGGTTTTAGATTTGGGTTCATGGTCTGCTTTTGTAAAGTGAGAAGTTTGGGTATCATAGAGTGATTATGGTTGTGCTTGGCCTGCTGGTAGTATGCAGTAGAATGTATTTGGCCAGTCAAACATTTACTGGGGATTGCTCACCATTTTGGTCCTAGGCTGTTTCATATATCTCTAGTGGTTACATGCATATACATTTCTATTAGCCCTGGGCTTATTGGTGTACTGTGTTGGGCTCCAAGGTTGGTGGTGTGAGGAAGATGTTATATTCTTGTAAATGTTCCATTGCACTCATACCGGGACTTGTTGGGCTGGTGACAAGGGTACGAGTCACTTTATTTTGGATGTTCCGTGACATCTGCCCATTGAAGAACTGTAGACTCTGGTTGATTCAGTCTGTATACTAACTTGCTCTCCTTCGATGTTTCTCCTCATATTCACTCCAAGTTTCCTCAATGATCTGTTTTCCACGAGGAAATATGGATGTAAATTCAGCTAATTGGTTTTCTTAAAGCCCTTCATGTGTGTTTCCTTGCTCACACTCCAAAATTAAGTAATTTTCAAAAAAAGCATCTTTTTTTACTCTGAATTAACACATTGAATGCTGAAGCCTTTACCTTCAAAACCTCCTTTATAGCCTCTCCAGCTCTTAGTATATCCTGACACTACTTTCCATCCACCTCAGACTTATTTAACCTTATTAAACCTATCTTGTTCTGTCCTTCCTAAGAGATAATATCTCAACAGTACCACCTTTGTTTACTGAGTTACACAGTCTTGTAAATTTCATCACTTACTCACTTATTACACTTACACTATGTTCACGCCACACACTGATCTCAAATATGGCACAGCTGCCTCAAGCCTCTTGACAGCAGCATTCAGTGACCATGCACCACTGTATTCTAATACTGTACATTATATTTTCTTTTTTTTTGCATCCATTGACAAACTTTTTTTCCACAGACTCCTCAGCACCAAACTATATCCTTTTCCTTGTTAGTTCTACAATTCATCTTGTCATTCACAAACAGATCTGCTGACACATCCACCCAGATTAATCTAACACTAGCTTTTCTCCCTCATGTATGGTATTTATCTCTGGCTTGTTTTAATGTCTGGTAAGTGTGAGTTGTCACACTTATATAATTGCAAAGTATCCCATTTTTTCATTGCTTTCCAGCACCATTTCTTTTAATTAATAAATAAAACACTTGAAAAATATCAACAATTACCTCATTTAACAGGTGGGCAATGCGTATCGTAATGAAATTTCACCGCGTTCTGGTCTTCTCAGGGTAAGAGAATTTACAATGGCCGAGATTGAACACTTCTGTGATCCTGACGACAAGACCCACAACAAGTTTGATCAGGTCAGTAATATCTCACTAAATTATGATACAGTATATTGAAGCAGGCTTAGTCTTTTGGTGTTTATTATGTCTGTATTTTAACTTTGCTTTTATAACATTGGACAACCAAAAATTTGCTGCTGAGGTAAAAGTGCATGTTTTAGTCTAATTCACATACTGTATGCTGGTTTTGAATTGGAAATTAAAACTTTCCTAACTTGTAAGAATTTTTAGTTGGTGAAAAATTTCAATGAATTTTTCACTTATTTGAGTACTTCTGACCACAAATAAACAGAATGCACAAATGACAGCTATGGATTTACACAATGTGCTTGACAGCACAGCAAGAATTTCAGTGGGGGAGGAGCTTAATTCAGTATTTTATTCTAAGGAGCTTAAATAGCCTTTAAAGTTTAGGCATGTGATTTTGAGCTTGTATGTGAACTTTCTTTAAACTATTGTAGTTTTGTGGTCACTAGTCAATATAATATAGTGAAGATTATCCATTTATTGAAAAAAATAAATTAAAATTATTTGCAACTGGGATTTAGCCCCCATCCCTCGCCCATGGCTGTGACACTGGTGCTTGATATTTTAATGAATAATGGTAGAGGAATTACAGATCACTTTTTTTTTAAATGTTTTAAATGATATATTTTGAGGATTTCTTATGAGCTGGCAATAAGTCAGTAACTTTTTTATTCATCATTGTGCTTGATTTTGTAATAAAATAGCCTAATTTTTTTTTATAAAGTTTCTGACATGCTGGGTCAATTCTCACTTCAGATTTGGAATCTGCATACCCAAATTTGCAGTCAAAAAAAATTTTTTATTGCCCAGTGTAATCACTGAATATAGTCATACTTTTTTTTTTTTTTTTTTTTTTAAACAAGTCAGCCATCTCCCACCGAGGCAGGGTGACCCAAAAAGAAAGAAAATCTCCAAAAAGAAAATACTTTCATCATCATTCAACACTTTCACCTCACTCACACATAATCACTGTTTTTGCAGAGGTGCCCAGAATACAATAGTTTAGAAGCATATTATTTATTTATTTATTTATTTATGTCTTTGCAAACAGTACATTGAGATTTTGTATTTACAATAGTGGGTTGCAATGCAAAGAGAGCCTCTATTATGCCTAGGCATTATGGGCCAACTTAACATTATTGGCTTACAGACTACTTAATACTAAGGATTTTATCCTAGTTGTACAGTAGGACAGTAATTATTTCATAGTTGAACAGTAGGTTATTAATTATAAGTGAATTAAATTTGTATAAGACAAAGGATATATTCATATAGTCTAAAATGCTTATTGTGAAAAACAGTGGTTCAATTATATTCCTGTCAACAATGGATAAGAGGTTCAAAGTGATTGTTGAAGTTATGATGTGGGAGTACATAGGTGAGTATGTGTGTATTGAATATTTAGCATTTAGTCTAGGGTGATTAAGTGGCTTTGAGAAGAGTCTTAAACTGATTTTCAGACTGGGTTACTTTAATATATTCTGGTAATGAATTCCATATTTTAGGGCCCTTTATGTGCATAGAGTTTTTACATAGTGTGATACGTGTATAAAGATACACAACATATCCCTCCAAACTGCCAATATCCTGAACCCCTCCTTTAGAGTGCAGGCATTGTACGCTCCATTTCCAGGACTAGTCCAGCTATATAAAAATAACCGGTTTCCCTGAATCCCTTCACTAAATATTACCCTGCTCACACTCCAACAGCTCGTCAGGTCTCAAATACCATTCATCTCCATTCACTCCTATTGAATACGTTCATGCACGCCTGCTGGAAGTCCAAGCCCCTCACCCACAGAACCTCCCTTACCCCTTCCTTCCAACCTTTTCGAGGACGACCCCTACCCCGCCTTCCTTCCCCTACATATATGTAAATTGTATTTGACCCACCTGGCTAAAAGCAGCAAAGAGTGATTTTTTTAATTTGTTGATATTTGCATCAAGACGAACATTTTACATTGAGGTTAGTCATTAATGATAGTAGCAGTAGACATAGAGAGTTATAATAGTCATGGCACAGTTGCTGGTAACCAGAAGTAGAACTACTGCTACACACAGCTCTGTGAGTGACAGTGGAGTAACAAATAGTTTAAGATAGAAAGAATGCTGATTAAGTAGAGGTAGTTGTAGCCCATGTTTTCCATCCACTTGCACCTCTCCTGTAAATTCCATGCCATTTTTCCAATATGGTATAGTATATTTTTCCCTGTTTTCATTCAGGCAGTGACCAAAAGAAATGAAGGGTGTGGAGAGAGCTTTTACTTTTCTGTCCTTGACTTGCACATCTAGATAATACACAGTAGTCCTTAGACCAGGTAGAAATAGCTAGTTCTCAGTACATAGCCTTGGTATGGGCTTCCAAGTCCTCTGCTGTATGTCTTTCCCATATACCAGAGCCTGAAACTATTTTTCATATAAGTTATTGATTTTCCAATAAAGAATTTGTTATTGGTTTTCTCTGACAAGCTTTATTAAAAAAATCAGTCATACATCAATCAAAAGTAAGCTTGTTTATATAGATTGCATCATTTGGTAGATTTCAAGTAACAAAATAGTAGGCAAGGGCTCTGTGGTATAGTAGTTTCTTTTTCATAAATTAATTTCAGGATAACTTCAGTTTTGAAGGTTTCATTGAGAAGTATTTTGATTGGTTTTAATTGCAGTGTTAACTGAATCTTGTCTGTTATTAAGTTTTCTGAGACTGCTAAAACTTTCTTTCTTTCAACACATCGGCCGTATCCCACCAAGGCAGGGTGGCCCAAAAGGAAAAACGAAAGTTTCTCCTTTTACATTTAGTAATATATACAGGAGAAGAGGTTACTAGCCCCTTGCTCCCGGCATTTTAGTCGCCTCTTACAACACGCATGGCTTACGGAGGAAGAATTCTATTCCACTTCCCCATGGAGATAAGAGGAAATAAACAAGAATAAGAACTAGAAAGAAAATAGAAGAAAACCCAGAGGGATGTGTGTATATTATATTATATATATATATATATATGCCTGTACATGTATGTGTAGTGTGACCTACGTGTAAGTAGAAGTAGCAAGACGTACCTGAAACCTTGCATATTTATGAGACAGAAAAATGGACACCAGCAATCCTACCATCATGTAAAACAATTACAGGCTTTCGTTTTACATTCACTTGGCAGGACTGCTAAAACTATTTACCAATATTCTTTCTTTGTTTGATAATTTCTGTGCCACCTCTCGCATATTTAATTGTCACATGTTGCTTGGTTTCATCAGTTTTTATTTTTTCCTAAAGGTTGCCAACACAGAAATGATGTTGTATTCAGCATGTGCACAGATGGATGGGGAATCTCCAAGGAAAATGACGATCAGTGAAGCTGTTCGTGGAGTAAGTGTGTGAATAGTATGGTTGAACATCTTAACCTGTAACATTTAATTTCATAGTAAATATGTTCATGCAATTAAGTATTTGAATTTGCAGGGAATGAGCTCTAGCTCTTCGTATCACCTCTTAACTTTTGATTGACTGGTGTGAAATAGTTATAACTTTGTAACCTGTGTGTTGTCTACCTTTACTGTCATTGTTTAGGTCATTCTGTTTATTTACTTATGTGTAAGTGGTATTTTCTGGTGTACCTGTTGTTCATTTACATGTGAAATTTCCAACCATACTCTGTTACATCCCTGTTAATCCTTTCAGTGGCTGTCACATGGAACTATGTCATTGAGGCCAGGGTCTTTGACATTGTTCTAAGTCATGAGCTCAGCTCACTCAGATATGCTGCAAGCAGTAAATTTTGGCATAGATGTAAGAGATTGGGTCTGTGTGATGAGTGTGCAGTCTAAAAAAAAATCCTGATGTACGTGGTGCATGATTGGAAAAGCATGTTTATAGTTTAAAATATCAATTTTGAGGTAGTTTTCTTGGATTGTTTTATGGGCTGTTTCTTGGTATCATTTGATGGAATGGAAGGCATACTACTGAAATAGAGATGATTTGGTTGAGCTCAGAGTAGTGGAAATATTCTATTTTTTTCCAATTTTCCTGAGGACAGGTAAGGCCCCGCTACACCCCCTGGTCTATTTTATGGGATTGTTTTAATAAGACTCGTTCAATTATTGGGACACACCATCAACCATGACAAATCATTCCTTGTTATATTTTATTATCCGAGAAAGAGTAAATCTTCTATATTGTATGATTATGAATTCAAAATGGAAGGCAAGTGTAATATAGGAAGGGCCAGGAGATGTAATTAATGAACAGAGGAAATGTTGTAGTACCAAGAATGACTGCATTGTTTATTTTGTACTCTATTTTAAATTTGGTATTTTTTAATTTTGTGTAAAATTGGCTAAATTACCTACTGTGCAGTTTATAGGGTAGTTGAATGGGTGATCTCTTCTGCTCAGTCAATAGATTAGAAGGCATACTAGTGAAATAGCTAAGAGTTTGGTTGATGGGAACAGTGGAATTGGCTGAAAATGGGACACAAACTTGTCAAAATCGCCTAGGTATAAATTATGTTGAGAACGCAAACTTTGTGCCTATGCAGTTCCATAAGTTGTTCATCTAATTTCATACATTTGGTGTCATTACCTTCAGAAAAAGGTTTTCTACCATTTCAGATTTTTTTTTTTTTTGTGAAGTGGACAACACAAGAAATATTAATTTTAGGGATCTGGACAGCAAAAAGGTCTAGACCCCCTATCTGAAATTTGTCCAGAGGGTTCAAGAATTTTCAAAAAAAAGTTATTTTTTCTTAAGCCTTTCAGGGTCCGTCCTGTAGATCTACGGTTTTGAAGCCAGGGTCCAAGCCGTAGATCTATGCCATGAGCTCAACTCACTCATAAGCTGTGAGTGGTAAATTTGGGCCTAGATATGAGAGAATACATATATGATGTAAGTGTGCACCACATAAAGCAAATTCTGCAACACACGGTGCATAATGAGAAAAAATTGCGACCGTAATTTTTTATTAAAACAGCAAATTTGCAGTGTTTTTTCGTATGTTTTTAGCAGTTGTATTCATGATTTTTTGGTCTCATTTGATAGAATGGAAGATATATTACAGAAATAGAGATGGGGGCTTGAAACTGAGTTCAAATTAGCAGAAAAGTTAAATTTTTGCAGATGTTCAAGAGTAAACAAATGATGTCACGCGTCTAATACGCATCAGCTAGTGGATCTGATATATGTTCACGAATGTGCTGATATTATTCATACAATTATTACAATATTGCATAACAGCATATCTTCCATTTTTTGGTGTGAATAGAAATTCATTATTTTTTTTTTTTTTTTTTTTTTTTTTTTCAACAAGTCGGCCGTCTCCCACCGAGGCAGGGTGACCCAAAAAAAAAGAAAGAAAATCCCCAAAAAGAAAATACTTTCATCATCATTCAACACTTTCACCACACTCACACATTATCACTGCTTTTGCAGAGGTGCTCAGAATACAACAGTTTAGAAGCATATACGTATAGAGATACACAACATATCCCTCCAAACTGCCAATATCCCAAACCCCTCCTTTAAAGTGCAGGCATTGTACTTCCCATTTCCAGGACTCAAGTCCGACTATATGAAAAATACCGTTTCCCTGAATCCCTTCACTAAATATTACCCTGCTCACACTCCAACAGATCGTCAGGTCCCAAGTATCATTCGTCTCCATTCACTCCTATCTAACACGCTCATGCACGCTTGCTGGAAGTCCAAGCCCCTCACCCACAAAACCTCCTTTACCCCCTCTTTCCAACCCTTTCGAGGACGACCCCTACCCCTCTTTCCTTCCCCTATAGATTTATATGCTTTCCATGTCATTCTACTTTGATCCATTCTCTCTAAATGACCAAACCACCTCAACAACCCCTCTTCTGCCCTCTGACTAATGCTTTTATTAACTCCACACCTTCTCCTAATTTCCACACTCCGAATTTTCTGCATAATATTTACACCACACATTGCCCTTAGACAGGACATCTCCACTGCCTCCAACCGTCTCCTCGCTGCTGCATTTACCACCCAAGCCTGAAAATGTAACTAACAAACAGAGAAAATGTTAGTTTAGTGCCAGGAATGCCTGCATTGTTTATTCTAGACCCTATTTTGAAATTGAAATATTTTGAACTTTGTGTTAAATTGGCCAAATTATGAATTTCCAGTCACTTTATTGGGTAGTTGAAACAGTTGACTGGGCAATTTCTTGTGCTCTGTTGATAAAATAGAAGTAATACTAGTGAAATAGTTAAGAATTTGGTTGACTGGAATAATGTAATTGGCCAAAAATGGGAGTCAAAGTCTGCAAAATTGCCGATGCGTAAATATTGCTGACGCATCAAAATTTGCAAGAGCATGATATCGTCAGTGCTCCATCAAATTTTGCACTTTTTGTTTTATTACCTTCAGAAAAAGATTCTCTACCATTTTATAAGAAAAAATAAAAAAAAAAATTTTTTAAGTTCTTGGACCCTGGCTGTCACTCTGATATTTGGCCTCTGGACCCTCAAAGGGTTAAGAAATGGTAGAGAATCTTTTTCTGAAGGTAACAAAACAAAAAGTAAGAAATTTGATGGAAAATTGACGAAATTATTCTATCGCGAATTTTCCTCGTCAGCGAAATTTACACATTGGCGATTTTGCCCACTTTTTTATTTTTTATTCACAAAGAATTTTTATTCATTCCAAAAAGCAAAACATTTACTGTTAAGAAATATTGTAATACAGCCTCTCCTCACTTAACGACGGAGTTCCATTCCTAAGCCCACTTCAGTAAATGAATTCTTCGCTAAGTGAGGAGCATACTATAATGGTAGTGGGTTTGTGTTAACCATCTTTGATATTGTTTTAATGTCACCTTTCCACCATTTATAACATTTCTGGTATATTTTTACATGTTTATTCAGTAGTGTACTTTATATTGTAATAAACAGAATTGAGGAAATCAGCTCTAATATACATTATTTAGGTATGCATGCTGGTCAGAGAGCCTGTTGTAAGTCTGAGTCGTTGGTAAACAAGTATGTCACTAAGTGAGAAGAGACTGTAATTGTATAAATAGCACCAGGGCACTCATGAACACATATTAGACCGACCAGTTGACGTGTATTGGATGTGTGATGCGATTTGTTTACTCTTGAGCATCGGCAAGAATCGAACATTTCTGCTGCCATGAGCTCAATTTCATGTAGTTTTCAGACCTAAAACCAGTCAGAATCATCTCTATTTTTATAATATATCTTCTATTCAACCAAATGAAACTGTGAAACTGAAAATACAACCATGAAAAGCAGATGAAAATACACCACAAAGTCGCTGTTTTAAGCCAAAAATGAGGTAGCAGTTTTTTCTCTCATTATGCACTGCATGCTGCAGGGTTTATTTTATATGATGCACACTTATTGCATAGACCTATTCTCTCTTATCTAGGCCCAAATTTACCAGTCACAGCTTATCTGAGTGAGCTGAGCTCATCACATAGTACTACAGCATGGACACTGGCTTCAAAGCCATAGAACAACAGCATGGACCTCTCAAAGGGTTAAAGAGTGTAACCTTTTCTACCTTGTCTGTTTCTCAGAATTTTGTATACCTTGGTTGGCCTTGGCCAATACACCCTGTGGTTCAAAAGATCCAGGTGTGGTTAGCTTGCTTCCATGCCCTGCACAAGAGTAAAATTTTGTTTGCATCTGGGAAAAAAGAGTGGACAGATACTGAGGCAAACTATTTCGTGCTTCACTCTTGCCACAGTGATTTCATGGGTTCCATATGTAGTTATGAAAAGTGCTGGATTGAAATTGCCTTAGAGACAAGCAATAAGTTGTATAGAGTTTTACAAGACAAGAGTATTTGGTCCTCTTTCAGCAAGAATAGTCATTACGAGATGATTCTCTATAGATCGAGAATAGGTAATATGTATTTCACTCATAGCCACCTGCTTGCAGGTGCTTCTGCCCCTCCCAATGGTTTTTGGTGTGCTGTTGACCTTGGAGAATATTTTGTTTGTCCATGGCTTCAGCCTGTTTGCCTCAGTCATAGAATTGATCATTTCCAGGGTACTACAAGAACTTAATATAGATGAAACTGCTCATTACCTCTTGCTGCTAACCAGAGTTCCATCACATTTCTCAACAAACCCTGACATGCAGAATGTTGGTCTCTATACAGTAGAATCTCATTCTTTGCATAGGTTTGGTTCCTGAAAACCTGTGCTTTACATGAATAATGGGATGTAGGCTGAAGAACATATGGAGAAAACAGTTATGTTCATGGCACCTCTAAAAAGCCAAGCGAGTTTTTTTTTTTTTTATAGTTCATCAAAACTAATAGTTTTTCATATCTTACATTGTAGTTGTTGCTTTTTGATCTGGAAATGCATTGCAAGGGTGGATGTGGCCCTGTACAGTATCTGTACATAGATGTGACAGGCAATCTCAGCTGTCACCAACACCCACCACTGCCATCAACATTAGTAAAAATAACCACCACATTGCCTTATAGATTGTACCAGATATTTCTATAAATATCTGGTACGATCTACGTTGATGTGCGTAGCGCTCCGAACGTAGATCTACGTTTTTTTACATGCATTCAGATGGAGAAAATAAAGGTCGGAGCGCTACGCATGTGACCGTAGTTCTGTGTTTGGGCAGTTTAAGGGCTAAAGGTGTGGGAGACTTGTTTTTGTTACTGCTCTTTTAAGGGCTACATCTCATGAGCTATGAGTCCTCCTAATGGTGTGAAGGGCCAATCCTTAATATATCATAAGTTGTGATGGCCCCATTAACTCCAAATGAAATTGTCTTTGATGTCTGCAGAACAGTGAAGAGCATACTTTCACTACACAACTTTTCCATTGAATACCATGTCTCACAAAATCGTAATAACATGATTGCAAACAAACCACAGAGCAGGTGAGGTTTGAATTTGTCATGGGTTCAAACCCCTTCTGTTCCCTGGTTTCATTGAATACCACATTCAACAATTGTAGAAATAAACCTAGAATAGTTACAAGACTGTTAAAGTTTTCGTCTGCAGCTGGCATAGGTGAAGGATAATGTGTAACTGGGTTGTGTAGTGGGAAGGGAAGGTACTGAGTCAGTAGTAAGCCTTCACTGCTCTGCACCTCAGCTACTGACAATTAGACACAACTGCCTGCCTCTCCCTAAATAACAAATGGAATTTTTATAGTTTACACTTTTTGACAAATCTTTACCAGACAAATGTGAACACTCTATTCATGTGTAAAATGAAAATACAGTAAATATCAGTGCATTTGATTAAAAGCTAACCAAAAAATATTTATAATTCAATCTTTACAAAATTAGAATTTTTATATCTATAGTTTGTGGCTGATCTTCCCCCCCCCCCCCCCCAAAAAAAAAAAAAAGTCTCCAGACATGCATAAAATAAATGTATGCAAAGTATAAATGCATTTGATGAAAAAATAGCTGAGATTTTTTTACTTCTTGAATATTTACAGTGATCAGGATTATCTGTGCCAGATCAACCAGGCTGTGATAGATTTGCAGGCCAACAGCAAGAGCCTGGTTGACTAGGCAAGTACCAGACAAGTCTGGCCCATGGCCAACCTGCAAGAGTAGGAAAACTCTTGAAACCAGTCACAGGTATATCTGCAGATAGGCATTCATAAGTAATTAATTAGTTCCAAAATTTTTACCTTGATCATAAATGATGATTATTTGTTGGCAACTTACTATATAGTGTATATTGCATTTAAGAAGGGTTATCTGACAAGCTTTAACCCTTTCAGGGTTGGTGCCGTACTAGTACTCATAAATTCTAGCGCCTTCAAATCTAGCAAGAGAAAGCTGGTAGGCCTACATATGAAAGAGTGGGTCTGTGTGGTCAGTGTGCGCAGTATAAAAAAAATCCTGCAGCACTCAGTGCATAATGAGAAAAAAAACTCGGACTGTGTTTTTGGTTTAAAACAGCAAGTTTGCAATGTATTTTTGTATGATATTTATGGTTGTATTCTAGTTTTCCTGGTCTCATTTCATAGAATGGAAGATACATTACAGAAATTGAGATGATTTTGATTGATTTCACAATGAAAAGTATCTTGAAATTGAGCTGAAATTAGCAGAAATGTTCGATTTTTGCCAAGGTTCAAAAGTAAACAAATCATGCCATGCGTCCAATACATGTCAACTGGTCAGTCTAATATTCTTTCACAAGTGCACTGATATTATTTATACCATTTTTACACTAATGCAGTAGTCCGCATAACAGTAAATCTCTATTTTGTGTGAGAATAAAAATTCGAAGTGGAAAGCAAAAGAAATGTAACAGAGGCCTGGAAACGTGACTAATGAACAGAGGAAATGTTATTTTAGTGCCAGGAATGTCTATCTTGTTTATTCTGGACCCTATTTGGAAATTGGCATCTTTTGAAATTTGTGTGAAATTGGCAAAATTGCCAATTTCTGACAACTTTATTGGATAGTTGAAATGGGTAAATGGGTGATTTCTTGTACTCATTCGATAGAAAAAATGGAGTTCTAGCGAAATAGTTATGATTTCTTTGACTGGAACATGGGAATTGGCTGAAAATAGGGCTCAAAGTGGGTGAAATCGCCAATGCGTAAACATCATCAGAACCACTAACTTCGCGAGAGCATAATTCCGTAAGTTTTCCATCAACTTTCATACTTTTGGTGTCATTATGATTGGGAAAAGATTATCATTTCATAAGATTTTTTTTTTTTTTCTGAAAAATTTCCAACCCTGAGAACAAATTTAGGAGAGGGCCTGCCAACCCTGAAAGGGTTATATGACTTTCCCATTTTATTTGGAAGCAAATTTAATATCAGATATTTTTTTAAATCCTGGCTTTTCCCATTCAAGTTTAGTTCTATATACTGTACTGAATTGATCATTACCTTCTTAAAATTTGAGGTTTTGAAGTGAATCTGAACATTCAGTGAAGTAGGTGTCTATTTCAGCCTTCACATGCTAGCTAGCATTTCTGACATGGAGCAATAAAGAATTGGAAGGAGCTAGATAACAATACAGTTAAAGCCAGCTTAATGTTTGGGTTCATCTGCTGATGTTGTTTTACCACAATGACCATTTCTCACCAAGGCAGAGAGGGTGGCCCAGAAAAATGAAACAAATTCTTCACCTTTCATTAAAAAACTGTCTTTTCAGAAGTGTGGGGATATCATAATTCAAATGACAAAATGACTCTCCAAGCTGCAACTTTTCCACCATCATCCTTCAGAGTGCAGACAGTGTACTGTGACAGCTAATTCATGTCATTCAGTCGAAAGTTAAAGAGGTGGACCCAGTAGCGTTAAAAGTTCATCAGCTCTCCCTTTTTATTTAAAAAAAAAAAACATATAATGTTTGGTTTTAGTAATTCTTTATCACCAAGTACAATACAGTACAGTACATGGTATTTTTTTTCGTTGCTTTGTTAATACTTAAACAATTTTCTAACACGAACTCCACAATATACACAAATTTTATTCTTTTTTTGTTTCATTTGTATTATTGGGCATTGGTTATCATGAATTCATTTAAATCTGAAAATCTTTGTTAATTGTGATGATAGCTAGTACCTCTCCTGCATATATACTAAATTTAAAGAGAGAAACTTTAGTTCTTCTTTTTTTGGGCCACCCTGCCTCGGTGGGATACGGCTAGTCTATTGAAGAAGAAGAAGCAATATTTTTATGTGAAAGTGGAAACTGTTGCACTGATTTGGGATCACAAAATATTACATAAATTGCAGGTAGTATAAGGTTTTATTTGTAAAATTGATCTACAGTATATAGATGAAATATACAATATGAAGAATATTTATGTGGCACAGAAGCTAGGTTGTGAATTTACAACCCTTCATCTGCCGGTAGTTGGGGCTACCTTCATTGGGCCTCCTCTCGACTCCAATGGAAGTTGGTGCTTTGGATTTCTTCTTAAGGGATCGCAGTTATATTCTTGGCCATGAGCCATCCCAAGCTGATGTGACAGTTTACAAGGCTCTGGAGCAACCCCCTCCCAAACACCTTGTACATGCATCACGCTGGTACCATCATCTAGGCAGTTTTACACACAATGAAAGGCTGGATTTCCGTGGAGAAAGAAGTTCAATTGAGCAGCTAACTGGTGGGAGACAAAAGGTGTATTTTCATTCATATATCAGTGCTTGTAAATAACAGAAGGAAAATAGCAAGGACATTCCAGGATGCTGTTGGAACTAGGTTACCTGTCAATTATGTATAGTATATGATCAATTAAATATTCTATGAAATATAAAATACAACAGAAGGAATGGATGGTGCAAGGTAGTTGATATTTTAGAGAGTGTAAAACACCATCCTGGAAGTGACCTGACCCAGCATTTTGCACCATTATGTAACACTTGTTTAGTAAATCATTTTTAAATTTGATTTTTACCTTTCTTTAATTGATATTAACTAAGTTGCATGAGGAAAAGTGTATGTATGTATGTATATATTTTTTTAACATATTGGCTGTCTCCTACCAAGGCATTGTGACCTGAAAAAGACACATTTTCACCATCATTCACACTATCATTGTCTTGGCAGAGGCATGCAGATATGACAGTTCAGATGTCCCTTCAAACAGCAAATATCCCAAACTCTTCCTTTAGCATGCAGGCACTGTACTTCCCACCTCCAGGACTCAAATCCCACTAACTGGTTTCCATGAATTCCTTCACAAAATATTACCTTGCTCACACTCTAACAGCTCGTCAGGCCCCAAAAAAGCATTTGTCTCCACTCCCATCTCTCACTGTCACACATGCCTACTTTATGTCCAAACCCCTTGCACACAAAACCTCCTCTACCCCTTCCCTCCATCCTTTCTTAGGATGACCCCATTCTCGCCTTCCCTCCACTGGATTTATATACCCTCCAAGTCGTCATATTTTGCTCCATCCTTTCTAAATGACCAAACCACTTCAGCATCCCCTCATGTCCTCTGGATAATACTTTTAGTAACTCTGCACCTCCTCCTAATCTTTAAACTAATTCTCTGATTAATATTTACATCACACATTGGCCTCAGACACGACATCTTCACTGCCTCCAACTTCCTCCTTGGTGCAACATTTAGAACCCATGCTTCACATCCATATAAGAGTGTTGGTACAACTATACACTCATACATTCCCCTCTTTGCCTCCATGGATAACGATCTTTGTCTCCACAGATGCCTCAGTGCACCACCCACCTTTTTCCTTTCATCACTTATGTGGTTTATGTTGTCTTTCATGTACCCATCTGCCGACATGTTCACCCCTAAATATCTGAACACATTCACTTCTTCCATACTACCTCCCTTCAATCTGATATCCAGTTTTTCATTACCCAAGTGTTGATACCCTCATCATCAACTTCCTTCCTTTTTACACCCTCCCAAACTTGTCTGCTAACCTTTGCAAGTTCTCTAAAGAATCTCTTAGAAGCAGTGTCATCAGCAAAAAGTAACTGTGCCAACTCCCATTTTGTATCAAATTCCACACATTTTAATCCCACCCCTCTTCCCAGCACCTTAGCATTCACTTCTTTTATAACCCCCATTTATGAATATGTTTAACAACCATGGTGACATAATGCATCCCTGTCTAAGGTCTAGTTTTACTGGAAAGTAATCTCTCTCTCTCCCTCTTACATACTCTATTCAGAGGCTCACTCTCCTCATAAAAACTCTTTACAGTGTTTAGTAACTTGCATATATACATAAATACATACCATATATTAATACAGTCAGCTATTATAAAGCTCTTTATACTATACAATTTTTCATAAATGCTGTTGTAAAAATGCATTGACAATTGAACAACATACAATGGGGCAATTGGGGTAATTTTATCACCTAAAAGTGCCCATTATACAAATAGTTTCCAGAATATGTGCAGGTAGATGAGGGAGGCGAGTTGGGTAAAGACATGGGTAGGTGTGCAACAGTGGTGTGGGTGAAGACGGGAGTTACATAGTCGGGTGGCTTGTGTGGAGGTTGCTGGGTGTGTGGCAAAGATAGGGTGGGGTGTGGGTAGGAAATAAGGTAGAGGTGTCAGTGGTGGTTACACTTGTATAGTGTGTACACACATGTATTCTCACACAGTATACATACTACTGACAGAGGCAGGTGTGGGTAGGTGTATGGCACTAGTGGTGTGGGTAATGGATGCACAGTGCTGGCAGGTGGTGTGAATAAGGGTAAGCATGGGCATGGGTGAGCTCTTGGGGGAGTGGGGTGCCAAGGGCATTGTGGGTGAGGACATGGGTAAGGTATAGGTGTAAGGGTGCATGACCTATCAATCAAAGGTCCCACATCCACATCTCTGCTAGCAGGTGGCAGTGCTTTATTGTTATATGCTTCTTTGCACTTCCAGGAGCACTCACGTTCTTGTTGGGTGCCATGGGTACTTCCCAGAGATGAGAATGGATAATGAAAAAATAAAAGATTATTTCTGAATATGGGATTGGATGCATATGAACAGAGTACTAAGACAGAAGAGGTTGTGTACATTTTGCAGGCCTCCTTCATAAGACAATAGACTCACCTGTAGACTTACTGCAAGATGGAGGGGAACGAACTTGGTGTGTGTCACATTTTCCTCTACATGTCATCTGCTGTGTCAACTGATTAATATGGCATGTTCACCAGTATTCCTAAGTTTTGTAACCATTTTATTGCGAAAGTGTTAATAGATTGCATGTTAACCTGTAATCTACTGTACGTATAAAAACATCCCTATTTAGAATCTTCCAGTCAGGTAGTAGAATATTTTTTATAAATTTCTCATATAATAGGCATATTTAGATAGTGGCATAGTTACCCCATACATGATGCAGTTGCTCCATTATATGGTAGTGTTATTCAGTTTTGGATGTACTTTTTTCAGTTACATTTACAGAAAATTGCACTATATAAAGGAACTTCTCTCTTAAGGATTTAAATATTTAACACTGCACTAGTTAATGAGTTTTGCATGTTGGGACTCTTCAATGTTTCCCCAGAGGATGGGAAACCTTTGGCTGGTGAATTAAATTAAGACTGCAGTATGTTTTGATCCGGCTTGGATGGTAATACAGTGGAACCCTGAATATTGGCCATAATTCATTCCAGAAGGTCAGCCTAAATTCGAAGCAATATTTCCCATAAGAATTAATGTAAATACAATTAATCCGTTCCAGACACCCAAAAATATTAACAAAAAATATGTTTTTTAAAGATTAATTATAGTTTTACATACACAAGACAATGAGAGCTAAATAAAATAAATGAACACATAAATCACTATTTCGTTCCTTTATTGAAAACTCTTGTTGGCTTATGGAAGACAGGGAGGACAGAGGGAGGACTGATTATTGTTTGGAATGGGAATCCTCCCTTCATAAGGACTTCAGGTATCAAAGCCCTCTCTGGGGGTTACTTCCTTCCCTGCCTGCTACAGGCATGCCTGCTACACTCCCTTCAATACTCCCCTGACACGGCTCCTGTTCTGCGGGTTGCCAGTGTTGATATAGCAAACCTTCTTGACGTTGCCATTGTAACTGGTAATCATCTGGTCCGTATTTCTCAGGGGTTTCATCTATGCCCCTCGTTTCTTTCCTCAAAGTCTGCCAGAGAGTTGGCGCCCTTAGACTTTTCTTCTCTCAAAGAAAAATCTTATAATGTGCCTTTTACACTTCTGGAACTGGAGGCAACACTCTCAGCTTGCCGATCATCGGCAGCTGGGCCTGATGGCATTCATATTCGAATGTTACAACATTTACATCAGTCAGCCCTTGCAGTCCACTTATGACTCTTTAATCTTATTTGGTAACAAGGAGCTCTTCCACAGCTGTGGAAATCTGCCATTGCTCTCCCTTTCTGCAAACCGGGTGCTATGGGACATGATGCCTCCTACTATCGTCCCATTACTCTTACCAGTGCAGTTTGCGAGATGATGGAACGTCTGGTAAATTGACATTTAATGTGGTATTTAGACACACAGCAGTCTCTCCACTAGTCATTATAGCTTTCGTAAGGGCCGTTCTACCATTGACCCCTTACTACGCTTGGATACGTATGTTCGTAATGCCTTTGCGAATAACCACTCAGTTATTGCCATATTTTTTGACCCTGAGAAGGCATATGACACAACGTGGAGGTATAATATTTTGACCCAAGCCCACTTCTTAGGCATCCGAAGCAATCTACTGTCCTTCCTTAAGAACTTCCAAACTGAAGGTGTCCCCCAGGGATGTGTTCTGAGCACAACACTTTTTCTCCTTGCTATAAATGATTTGGCCTTTCTTCTTCCATCCAATATTTGGTCATCACTCTGTGTTGATGACCTCGCTATAGCTTGTGCAGGCGCTGACTGTCACCTCATTGCAGTTTCTCTCCAGCATGCGGTCAACCTCATTTCCAATTGAGCCACCACGCATGGGTTTAAATTTTCCAGTACTAAAACTTGTCAAATTACTTTCACTAGATGTTCTGTTATCTCTGATCATCCATTGTACTTCTATGGCTTACATATCCCAGAACGTGATACGATCAGGTTTCTAGGCCTTCTGTTTGACTGTAGGTTATCCTGGAAACCTCACATTACCTATCTGAAGGCAACTTGTCACAGCCGGCTGAACCTTCTTAACCCTTTCAGGGTCGAGAGGCCCTCTCCTAAACTTGTTCTCAGGGTCAAAAAATTTTCAGGAAAAAAAAAATTGTTTTCTTATGAAATGATAGAGAATTTTCCCAATCATAATGACACTAAAGGTATGAAATTGATGGAAAACTTAAGGAATTATGCTCTCGCAAAGTTAGCGGTCTCGACGATGTTTGCGCATTGGCGATTTCGCCCACTTTGAGCCCTATTTTCGGCCAATTCCAGTGTACTAATCGACAAAAATCATAACTACAGTGGTCCCTCGTTTTTCGTAATTAATCCATTCCTGGAGCCGTTACTATAAACGAAATTTACGATTTGCGAATCAATTTTCCCCGTAAGAAATAATGTAAATACAATTAATCCGTTCCTGACACCCAGAAGTATTAAAACAAAACATTTTTTTACATGAAATATCATATAGTACATAAACAATACAATGGGAAATGATGAATGAAACATTAACAGCATAACACTTACCTTTATTGGAGATTCTTCTTAGTGTATGGGAGACTGGAGGAGGAGAGAGATTGGATTGTTTACAGTTTGGAAGGGGAATCCCCTTCCAGCAACACCTCAGGTACCAATTGCTTCTCTGGGGTTGCTTCTCTTCTCTGTTTCTTAATGCCACTAGGACCACCTTGAGAGTCACTCTAGTCCTGTCTCGCAAAGTAACTGTGGAGAGAGCTCTGTTTCTGGCATCTCTGACATTCCCGAAAAGGGCCCAAGACTTTGTCACTGTACATATTTCTCACCTTCTTTACCACAGGCTTGGCACTAGGAGCTTTCTTTGGAGCCATGGTAGCTTATTTAGTAATTACAAGCACTAAAATGAGTGGAATATTATGAAATATTTCGTAGGAGCACTTGAGGGGACCTTCACTCACTGGTAAACAATGCCAGACTGGCTGGGTAGGGAGGCCGCCCCGGCTCACACCGTGCGTACGCGTCCTGGACGAACTACTATTCGCGAGTCAACCTATGAAAAGCGAGTCCATGTTTATACGAAAATACCCCTATGATTGGTGAAATTTACGATTGCCGAGAACTATGAAAAGTGAGGGACCACTGTATTTTGCGAGAACTCAGTTTTTTTTCCATCGAATGAGTACAAGAAACCACCCATTTACCGATTTCAACTATACAATAAAATGGTCAGAAATTGACAATTTTGTCAATTTCATACAAATTTCAAAAGATGCCAATTTCCAAATAGGGTCCAGAATAAACAAGACATACATTCCTGGCACTAAAATAACATTTCCTCTGTTCATTAGTCATGTCCCCAGGCCCCTCTTACATTTCTTTTGCTTTCCACTTCAAATTTTTATTCTCACACAAAAATAGAAGATTTACTGTTATGCAGACTACTGCATTAGTGTAGAAATGGTATAAATAATATTAGCTTACTTGTGAAAGAATATTAGACTCACCAGTTGACGTGTATTGGACACATGGCATGATTTGTTTACTTTTGAACTTTGGCAAAAATCGAACATTTCTGCTACTTTGAGCTCAATTTCAAAATGATCTTGTCAATTTCTGTAATATGTCTTCCATTCTATGAAATGAGACCAGGAAAACTAGAATACAACCATAAATACCATACGAAAATACAGTGCAAAGTCGCTGTTTTAAACCAAAAACATGGTCAAAGTTTTTTTTTTCTCATTACTCACTGTGTGTTGCAGGATTTTTTTATACTGTGCACACTTGCCACATAGACCCTTTCTTTCATATGTAGGCCTACTAGCTTTCTCTCGCTAGATTTGAAGGCGCTAGAATTTATGCGTACTAGTACGTTAATAACCCTGGTGCGTAAGATGTACTAGCATGTTGGAAACCCTGAAAGGGTTAAAACCCTCGCTCATCTTTCATGGGGAACTGATCGTAGAACTCTGCTTCGCCTACATTCAGCCCTAATTTTATCAAAACTCTATTATGGTGACCAGATCTATTCGGCGGCCTCTCCTGCTACTCTCTCTAGCCTTAATCCCATCCATCACCAGGGATTACGTTTATGCCTTGGTGCATTTTGCTCTTCACTTGTTGAGTGTCTCTATGCAGTAGCATATATTCCATCCTTGTCCGATCGCTGTGATACTCATTGCCTTCGCTATTATGCTCGCTCTCATGATCTCTGCAATCCTTCTCATGCCATCACAGTGTACATAGATGGTTGTGATGAATGGTTCTAAGTCTTCTGACGGCGTCGGATTCACAGCAGTGTTTCCAGACAGTGTTGTGCGAGGGCATTTACTATCCTCGGCTAGCATTTTTACTGCTGAATTGTATGCCATTCTTGCGGCACTTATCCGTATTGCATCTATGCCTGTATCACCATTTGTGGTTGTTTCAGAAAATTTAATGCATCTCACCCCCTAGTTCTCAGTATCCAACTTTGGTTATGCCGTATCTCTGCCAAGCACAAAGATATTGTTTTTTGTTGGGTCCCTGGTCATGTTGACTTGCAGGGCAATGAACAGGCAGACACTGCTGTGCGGTCAGCAGTACATGACCTCCCAGTTTCATATAGAGGTATTCCATTCACGGACTATTTTGCTGTAATTGCTACCCACCTTTACACCCATTGGCAACAATGTTGGTCTGATCTGCTTTATAACAAACTTCATTCTATTAAACTGAGTATAGGTTACTGGCTGTCTTCTTGCCATCACTGTTGAGGTTGGGAGACTACTCTCTCCCGTCTTCGCATCAGCCACACTTGTCTTACTCACAGGTATCTCATGGAGAGGTACCCTGTTCCTCTCTGAGAATTGTTAGGTTCCAGTATCTGTTAGCCACATTCTGTTGGACTGGCACTCTATCAACGAGCACGTAGAATTTACCTCCAACGTCGCCTCCGCTCTGCTGCTCTTTCTTTACCTTCCCTTGTTGCTGATGGACCCTCCTTTAATCCGGACACCCTCATTGACTTTTTGACAGCAACTGATTTACTCTGCAAACTCTGATGATGATACCTTTAGCACTCCCCTCAGCCCCTTCTATCTCAATCTCTTGCTACCATCTACCCCTGCACTATCCACTGCCTTGCTGTACTTCATAACCTCCTAATCATCCCTCTCTCTCTTGCTTCCCGATACCCTCACATCCTTTCCTGCCCTGCAGCACTGTATAGCCCTTGTGATTTAGCGCTTCTTTTTTATTATAATAATACACTCCCTGCCTCCCTTCCATACTCTCTGTTCCCTGCTACACTCTCTCCCTCCATGCTACACTCCTTGCGTCCCTTCCACACTCCTTGTTTCCCTGCTACACCCCCCTGCCTCCCTGCTACACTCCCTGCCTCCCTGCTACACTCCCTGCCTCCCTGCTACACTCCCTGCCTCCCTGCTACACTCCCTGCCTCCCTGCTAAACTCCCCTTAGCAACATTAGCTTCCTTGATTTCTACTTTCTTTGCCAGGATGGAAGTGATTGTTGATTTGGATTTCTCATACATCCTGGCACGTTCTAGCACTCAAACACCACTCATATTTTCCAATAACTTCTTTCTTAAATTCCATCGTGTTTCTCACTTTCTTTACCAAAGGAATCTTACTTGGAACTTTCTTTGGGCCCATGGTGGCTTATTTCACAGTTGCACTTAATAAACAAGCACAAAAACCAATGGATTTAAGGAAATGTTTGGATGAGTGCACGGAGTGTATGCTCATTCACCGAGAGACAGGGAGACTGACTCACCTACGCAGTGGTGTCCTGGCAAGGGGCGGGCTGAAGCGTATAATACGGCTGATTTGCGAGGCACCGCGGCCGATATTTTGGGTTCCACTGCATTTTTTTCAGTATCTGTGTCTAGGAACATTAAAAGTAACAAAATAATTTACCAAGAAGCAATAACAGGCAGGGAAAGGTCTGACATTCCTATGTGGAACTCCCAAGGTCCCCTCAATAGAAAGCTGTTTTTCTTCGAGATTTAGTTTTATTATATTTTTCAAATCATGTTTTTGGTAAAGAAATTTACAATACAGTACAGTATATTAGTTCACAGGTTAAATAAAAAGCATAAAATGGGTTCAGTTTTTAGCACTGCCTTTAGTCAGCCACATCAGATATGTAAGGCAGACTTGTTAGATTGCTTACGTTTAAGTGTACAGCATTTGAATATCTAACTTTATTGTAACAGAAATCATAGTTAGTTTTGGATATGACCCATCATTTATGGGAAACACTTGTCAGATGAAGTAATTATTACAGATAATCTTTTAAGTATGAAATGAGTGAAATATATCAGTATGCACAGTATATATAATATATTTTGATGGTGTAGTAGTGGCAATAGTTCCCTGTAATGCTGTATTACCTGTGTGTTGAAAGTCTGCCTGCCCATCCCATCAGAATAAAATATTTTTCCCATTTGTTTTGCACATGCACAATAAATGATTTGAGAATGGATTAAGTTCATTATCATACTGGGAGAAAATGAAAACTAGTCTCTCAATTTCTTTCATTCTAGGGTTTGGTAGCTAATGAAACATTAGGTTACTACATGGCACGTATTCAGCAGTATCTACTGAAGATTGGTATTAATCCAAAAAAGCTAAGATTCAGGCAGCATTTAAATAACGAGATGGCTCATTACGCATGCGACTGTTGGGATGCTGAATGTCTTACCTCATATGGCTGGATTGAATGTGTTGGATGTGCTGACAGAAGTGCCTATGATCTCAGCCAACATACCAAAGGCTCAGGTACTGTATATTGTCATTTTGTAG